>CM063504.1:183081987-183121987 GCA_032207245.1 Pardosa pseudoannulata | reverse complement strand
AGAACGGAAGGTGACCTTTCGCAGCGGACAATTACGGTTATCGGTAGGTAGAAACGGGTGGTCCTAACAATAGCTGTTTGTGTACTAGGTCCCGTCAACAAACCTAGGACTCACGCTTAAATGGACGTAATTGAAAACTGTCCATGTGCTGGAATCAGCGCGTTTGAGCCTTTGTAAGGACTATTTGAGTGAAAAGACTCGGGTAATGATTAGTAATAGAGCGACGTTGTAGTGCCCGTTAGCGGTACCGAAAAAGGAATTTAAGTGGTTTGGGTCGGTTTACTTAAAGACGACCTTTCGGCCATATCTGGAAACGGATCAGCCGATTCAGGCGGGAAATGACCGCAAGATTACTTCATCTTAGGTCTGGAAGATTCCGGAAGAATCACATGAAAGGAACCGGGACCCCTATAAAAGAAGATTGGTGGAGCCTATAAAAGAAGATTGGCGTCTTGCATCCTGAGTCACCTCAACGAACTCCAGCGTGATACGCACTCTGAACGTTTGAACTTTAGTGTGAAAGCCGACTGTACTGATCGTCAGACCGGAGGTTATAGTGTCAGCGTTTTGTACCGGCACTAATTAGCAAACTGTTCCAGTGATTTAGAAGAACTAGCTTCACTGTACCCACGCATTGTAGTTGTGTTAATGTTATCTCAACACGAGATCTCAGAAAATTTAGAATCTACTGAACCAGTACATAGCTGTACATAAATTGTTCACTCGAATAAAATATTTAATCCAGAGTGAACAGTTGTCCAGCCTGTGTCATTGAACGCTTCGCCTACCCCTAGTCCAGGACGTCACAATAGTAATTAGAGTTACTTATAAGCCTTTTTACTATATTTTAAACAGATATGAATTTTATTCTTCATGTTTTCAAGAAAATTCTTCATCCAAACGGTTAACCCGAGTTAAAACTTTCAATAAATTTCTTGTTAGAAAGTATTCCAATTTAGATACTTTGATTAAGATCTTTGAATAAAATTTCTTCTTTCGTCAACAGTTCATACAAGACAATTTTCCTTTCCCTCTTCTTAAGAAAACAGGGACCCAACCAAGCCACGGTAGCTCTATCGACAAAAACTGGATTTCATAACCAGAATGTTGTGCATTCAATGTTTCGACCAGCCAAAGATCCGCTGTGTTCATTATTGGCGGTTGGGCACGTAAAACAAGTGTGTGGTCACAATGTCCCCAAACGATACCTGTGAATGTGGCAGGCCAAGTGTGATGGTCTAATGCTTTTTATTTACTAGGATCCACCAGTGGCAATGTTACTTGAGTCCGTAGCATTCTTTTACTTTCACGTGCTACTCGGATGGTGCTAAATGAGTTACAGCTTCACAGCTGTGCTTTGCTTTAAAGCTTGGCATTTGGCATTTGTGTTTGGCATAAAGCTATCTTGTTGTATTTCCATCTGCATTGGAAAGAAAGAATGGCATAACCATTTGAGAATAAAGTCTAAATTCCAGAAAAAAAAAACCAAACTTAAATTATCATATTCGAATTCGCAGGGCTACGATTGTCCATGGTAGTTTCGGAACTCAACCCCATGAATTCATGTATCGAAAGGCAATTCCGTACCCATTTGGACACAGTTCCCGAATTAAGTCGCAGGGAATTTATAGGTTCCAATTTATAAGGATGACACAATACTTTCTGTGCGCTTCTTAGATGAATGGAACTGTTTGCATGTTCTGTCTGACAGGATAGGCGAGAAAGGAGGTCCTATCTTCCCCCTTCCCCAAACCCCTGGTACATTTTCGGAATTCAATTGGAAAGTGTCGACAGTGATTTATTAGATTTTCCGGAGAAGTCGTGAGCCACCGTTTCGTGGCAACCCCTTCGGATGAAAAAAAAGTCTAGGATGAAACATGAGGTTCTAAGCGCCTCCCGGTGGAAATTTCTACCTTCATCAACTCCATCCGGAGAATTTTTGTCCCCCCTTTTTCCCCAGGAAAAGGAAAGAAATGAGACCGCATTCTTTCCCGACACTTTGTGAATGTCTGCCTAAATATAAATTCGGTTTTCCGGAACGTTCCTCTTCCCTGAAGGAACGGCGTCCCGCGAGTCTCGTTCTCTGTTAAAATGCCCGCCATACAGATGATTCGAAGTCTTGAATCGCCTCCCGTTTATAAATAGATAATGGGGGAATAGAACACCGAAATTGTGCTGAAATTGTAGACAAAGGAGAGAGAGCAGATTAATAAACAGGTTGTCCATAATTAAACGTCCCTCCTTTAACACTAGAATTACGGATGGGGTCATTTTGACACCTAGCAAACTTCGATATCTCTGACAGCTCTTCTATTTTTTTGCAAATATCTTAATCCATGACTTTTCCCAAATAATTGTGATTTACGAAATAGTAAAGATTTCAAGAAAATGGTATTTTTATTTTAGCCCTAACAAATGATTATACCTAGAAATACGGAAGGCTATATATTGATGTTGAAGACAAGTGTAAACTTCATAATGACTCTTTCACTATTTTATTAGCAGAACTGGAAGCATTCATAGCGTTGTTGTACGTAAGGGGGCATTAGCCACTAAGCGCTTACTAATTCTTAGTTTGTAATCCAAGACTTGGACCAAAGATTTTTCATGAAACTATGAGTAGAGATACGTTTCCGGAAGTTATGAAATTTCTTCGTTTTGAAAATAAACTAACAAGGTCTTCACGTTTGCAGTGTGATAAATTTACACTAATATTCGAGGTATGGAATACTTTTATAGAAAACTGTAAGCTTTGCTACAAACCAAATGAAAGTATTACGTTTGACGAACAGTTATTCCCTTCAAAAACAAGATGCCGTTTTTTGCAGTATATGCCTAACAAGCTCGATAAATTCGGAATAAAATTTTGACTAGAAGTAGATGTTAGGACCAAATACTTATTAAACGGATTTCCATATTTAGGAAAAGATTAAATGAAACCAAGCGATCAAAGTTTAGGAGAGAACGTAGTAAATCGTTTAATTGATCCTACATACCTGCAAAGTCTGTATATTTTTAAAAACAAACTGTAGTTGTCATAATTTGCGTTATTTTAATTTATTTTTCACAAATATATTATATCATATAGAGAAATATGCAGATATCTTATCAAGGGGTCAAAATGACACCCGCCGTAATTCTAGGTATACAAAGACCACCGTAATTCTAGTGTTGAAATTGTCTATAACCAAAACTATTGTTCAGAAAGTTATGAAATGTGTTGACATAATAAAGGGATAGGAATTTGTTTGAGTATGGTTTATCAACACTCAATGCCTTTCACGCACAATTTTTATGCAAGATGGAGTTTCTCCACACATTAGACTTCCTGTTAAGATCGTTCTCAGAAATAACTTTACAGAGGAACGTGCCATCAGCCGCCATTTTCTTAATGTGTTGCCACCCCGAATCCCAGACCTCAACGATTGTTGGTTTGAAACATCTAGTCAGTCTTGATAAACTAAGAACGACATCTGATCTTCAAGACAGCATTTCATGTCCTGTTCTCAGCATTTCCCCTACCATAATGCGGTTAACTGTAGAACATGCTATATTATGATTACAAATGGTAGCTGAAAACGATCATTGTCATGGAGAACATGTCTTGTTGTAATTTTTTTTTACTAAAATGTTTAATGAAGATAGTAATAATATTCAGAAAGAATCTGTTTCCAGACTATCTTAATTCCACACTTTAATCTTATTATCGTCAGCATTTAGTTTTTTGTTGTTGTTGTTGTTTTACGTCAGTTCTGTCCATTTTAAAACTCTTCATTTCAGACAAGTCGAATTTTATTCTATTTATATTGTCATTATCTAATCGCTACGGCTTTCACATTAAGTTATTTAAGCACATGTGACCTATTACTGTTTTCGTTTCACCACTAGTATGTTGCAACACTAACATTGATATTGGAAATTATTCTCCTTTCAAGTTACCCTAGCTCTCGTGTTGCAAAAAGTAGACCGTAGCACTCCAAACCAAACCAGACCTTTCAAGTTACCATGTACTGCTATTAACCCTAGAAGGCTTCCCTACTGTTCGAGTGGAGACGTTATATAATTATAATTAATATTTAGTGAGTTGTGTGTAGTGTAACAGCATGTAGAAAAGCGTAGGATTAATAACGTATAACAATTTATTTAATAACAAATTAACTTGATAAACAAATAAATAAATAGCTAAATTGTGTACCGCAATTCTGCTTCTTGCACGGAAACGAAATATATATACAAAGTGAATGTGCATAACTACCAGTATCGATTATTCTCTCTACAGTTAACGGGAAAGCCTGTAGAGATTGCGACTTGCGATTGGTATATGCTATTCATCCCCACAAATATAATAAACTGTAAAAGGCTAAAAATAATTTTAAAGGACATAAACCATTTTTTAACAAAAATGTATGTATTACTTGCCTTTCGTTGTTCTAATTTTTTTTAAAGTTGTCTTGAAGATTAACAATATTACACAATTTTTATATGAATTTTTTTGATCTTCCAATGTCTTAATCCAAAGTACAGTGAACTTTCAATCTCATAAAATTTCCCTTACATATATACACATACAAAGTATATACATACATGTATATAAAAAAAAATCTGTACATCATTTTATTTTAAAGTATTTTTTTTTAAATTATTCAATACTATAAATCCAAAAGGAATATTAAAAAGTAAAAAGTACTAAACTTTTATTGTTCTTTGAAAATTTGAACCAAATTGGAGCGATAGTAATTTTTATTATTTATTTATTATTCGTTTATTATTTATTTATTATTTATCTTATAAAGTGAAATTTTTAATCGTTTTGTTTCTTAAAATAAGGATTTATCTTAACATTCTAAAAAAACGAAAAATAACGATTTTTTAATGTTTTAAATTAAAATAATTTCTAAACTAAAAAGTGTAAATAGACGAAATTTGTAACAATTGAAGTATAATTTAACGCAATTTTATCCTTAAGTTGCCATTATTTGCACCATTAGTATATTTTTCATTTTACAATAGTTTACAATAAGTATAGTTATTTTATTCTCGCTAAAAATCCGCTCTCGCTCATAACGTCAGCCTTCCAACTACTTCACGCGAAAGGGTCGGCGCCATTTAAAAATCGCCAAAAATAGGAGGAGGAACCCGGGTCTTTAGTAGTACAAATTTATCAACTTCTCCTGACCAGTGATATTGAGAAGAAATGTTTTTATTCCATTAATAGTTGAAAACGATCTTAGTTTACTATCAATTAGTATACAATTTTTAAAAAGTTAAAAAAATTTTGTAACATATACATTATAAACATTTCGCCCTCGGGCCACTCTATGAATACGTGCTAGAAAGTACAAGTAACGATGCTCGACAAGTGCATAATAGTGTTCTAGGTTTGAGTTGACCATTTTATGTCAAGCAGTATCCATTTATTAACATTTCAGGACGTCTGGAGATAACATATTCTGGTACAGAGTGAATTAAAACTCTACAATAATTGACTGCGGATGCAAATCAAGAAATCTACAGACTTCGTTTTCTCTTAATTTCGCAGAACTTAATTATTTTTCGCACAAATTACGGATAGTACGATTAAATTTAAAACATAATGTCATACGCCCAACTCATTTAGTTTGGAGGGATCGATATTACACGCGAAAATGCAACCCAATGACGCAACCCTTTTAGGTTTTTCCATGGGTAAAATTGAGCATCGATTTTTACTGTAAAAAGTTTAATTCTTGCCTCACATGTAAGTAACTAATAAGAAAGTTGTGTTCCCTACACGATTTATTTGAAGTTTCACCTATCATCAATCACAAGTAGAATACAATTTCCCACAGATGTTGGTTTGATTTGGTTTTGGAGTGCTACGGTCTACTTTTGGCAACACGAGGGTTAATGGGATCGGGACCTACTGCTTAAAGCCGTGTACTACCTGTAACCAGCCACCCACCCGAAGTCGAGTGTAGGGTGTTGAACTGCTGACTCGGTCTGACCGTCCGGCACAATGCGTTACGCAGGGGCCAAGTCAGCATTCCGCCCATAAAATTTAAAATAAAAAAATGTAGATAATCTAAAGAAATAAGTACCACCAATGCAGCGCTGGAGATACTCCGCAGGAGTCCTGGCCAGGTTAAAGTCCAGTTGACCCGTTGTACTACATGGAACTTTCTGACATGAGAGTAGGTGTTGGTGAGGGAAGCAGTATCTGCACAGGGCAGTTGTGATGGCCATTCGTGAAGGGGTACTTTGACCCTTGCGGTGTGGTTTTAGGTTAAAGTCTTCATGGCCGCACGATGGCGCCTTGATTAGCAGTGATTGCTCCTTGATTAGCCTTGGTGAGTCAGTCAACCAGGCTCCTGGGCTTCCTTATCAGTGCCGGGTTTTTGATTCGGCTCTCTTTCCAGAGTTCCTTGGATGTGTCAGAGGGTTTCTTAAGATGCAAGTCGTGTGTCATAGAACAGTCATGCAGATAGTGATTAGAGTCACCGACTGCACGGCAGACACAATCTCCCGATGAGCTATCCGAGATGTGGAACCAGTGAAGATACTGAGGGAAAGGTCCATGGTTCGTAAGAAGGGTATTTACTGCCGCATTTCCACTCAGTCTAAACAATTTCACTTTTCTAAGAAACCATAGAGAACCCTGCCTGTAGTGGCCGAGTCCCAGTAGTTTTACCACTCGAGGAGTATCTTTTGCAAGTTTTAGTTTTATAAAACTGCTTAAAGCCAATTCCGAAAGGCTACGAACATCCATGCCATAGTGGGATACAAACCCACAAACTCCGGTTCCAAAGGCACTCTAACCTTTCGGCCATCGTTCGGTCCCGCAGACGTTTAGAGAAACTTCTAGGGATGTAGGGTATCATTAGGATAAATAATTACATATGAACCCATGAGCGAAAACGTTAGGTGTAAAAGGTTTCATAGGTCTGAGATGGGAAAGGAAACAAAAGAGACATTATTTTGAAATATTTACTGGACACAATGAATACAAATGATGTACACTAAGCGTATGTCTACAAGCCCACTTCGTATACCGTTCCATATTCATTTTGAACTAACTGTTAGTAGCTATTTGAAAAGGTTATGCCCGCATTGAAGGATTGGGCTTGGTGGATCAGTTCCTAGGACCCCATTTTCACCGGATTTATCGAGTCTTGATTTCTTCTGTGGGAAGCCATAAATGTATCGTGTACCACCATACTGTGGAGTCTGAAATGGATCTTGTGTCAAGACTCGTCTGCGCAGCTGTTACAGTCAAAGATAAAACCCCGAGGCATGTTTAGTGTCTGATGTAGCAACCTTCGAGTATCAGTTGGAACATTCCAGTTTTATTCCTGTTGTACACCATTTGTATTCATTATATCCAATAAAAGCTTCAAATTAATCACTCTCTTGTTTCCTTTCCCATCTTTAACCTTTGTTGCGTTTTAACCCTAACGTTTCCATGGGTTCCTATGCAATTTTTCCTCTTTATGATGCATCCTACCTGTCCTAGAAGTTTGTTACAACATTTAAGGGAAACCCTGTAGATGAAAACTGGTTAAAACTTTTTTTGTGCCCAATATAAAGAATATTATGTTTCGAAATATTCCTTTATTCTACGAAATACCGTTTTGATATAACTTGACTTTCCGAAATTCTCCTATATTAATTATACTACAGTTTTTTTATTGCTGCCCTTTAAATGGAATTATTTTGTTATTTTAAGAAGTTGAAACAGGTTTTCCGAATTTTATTTTCTAGCGCAAGAGAGACAGTATCCGGAATGAAAAGAACGGAATCCAAATAATTTGCGATCCTTCGTTCAAACAAAAGGGGGAAAATCGTCTCTCGGAAAGCGGATTTGATTAAGAAGATTCAAATGTTAGAGCGAACCCATCGATCTCTTGCTCTGTTTCCATTTCTCCTTCTGTCGCCATTCAAGAGCGACTCACGAAAACGGAAGGAGGAGAGGGGATGTTCTGCCTCCGACTTTTCTCGTCGTAATAAAAGAATGTGATGTGGCTGCGATTATTGTAATCTTAGAATTGATTTGACAACTTACGCCGTCCGTCATTTCAACGAGTCTGTCTTCGCAATATTTCTTCATGAGGGAGACAATCCAGTGGGAACCCTCGTTTCCTCAATAGAAGATGTTTAGTCTAATCTTTTAGAGGCTCTTGTTCGCCATCTCCATATTTTAATCCAGGGTGATTATAATTAAAGTTCCTTTTTTAAAATGGTGTAAAAAAAAACAACTGGTCAGAAAGACTTCAAATTTGAACTGAATATACTAGAGAAAGGAGGAGAAAAATGGTATGGCATAAGTTCCAAAGTGTATCAATAGACAACGCTGTAAGCGGTATAATGATTGTGCTACAAGTGATATTTTGAATTTAAATACGACGGGTTTGGTATGAGTTGCTCGTAAAACCAACTGTATTGTTCAATGTATATGGGTTGTTTAGTGGAAAAAAATGATTTGTAGGTGTTATGGCACTGTTAATGGAAAGCCCATTCACAGTGCCATGTGTCGTCGTACCACATTAGATGGAAAAAAAAAATTTTAATTGTTTAACTTTTTCTTCTTATACCGCACAGTTTCTTCCTTCTTCCAGTATATTCAGTTCAAATTTGAAGCGTTTCTCAACAGAGGTTCTTTTTTTTATAGGATTTTGAAAGATTGACTTTAATTATATCCACTTTTTAACCACTTTCATCTATATAATTTTGCTTTAAAGTGTCTTTTGTTCTGATCTCCATGGTTTGGCAGTGAAATCTCTTTTTGTGTATATGTGATCTTCCATTCGGACAAGGTGGACTGTACTCTTTAATTTTTCTCCTTTACTAAAGTTTCCGAAATATGGTTTTCTCTATGTTTTGTACAACTGTTTGCTATTCTGCACCGTTTTTCATCCACTTGATATATATCTCCTAGGATTTCCTTTCAGTACTTTCTTTCAAAATCTGTAATAGTAAAAGCCAAATGACCCGGTTTTTGCTGACCCCTGGTTCAGTAAAAGGCTGAAAAGCTCGCAACTTTCATCTAAATATCAGAGCTAAAGACGGCGTAGAGTACAGGTACTTTGACGATGACATCCATCCACAAAGGAATGGAAGAGTGGTATTGCCACTTGATGAATAAATTTCAGAGATAAAGGATAAAAAATAATAATTTCATTTTAAAAGTTTTCTTTATCCATCAGAATCTAGTTTAGAAGAATCTAGCAACGCTTACTGATTTTTTTTGCCGAAGTTCTCAAATGACTTTCAGCTTGCAAGATAATTTTATGTTGATCCAAAAGTATATCGTTTAGTAAACATTGTCAAAGACCTTTACCTTTATATAAACCTATTACAGTGACCCCTCGTTTTTCGCGGTTAATGGGGACCAGAACCTTCCATGAAAGCTGGAAAACCGCCAAGTAGGATTTGCCCCTAGGAATTTTCGTGTATGCAGGTACACGAATATTTTGAATATGTAAACAGTATTTATACTTTACACATTTTAGACAAAAATTACAGCAGTATATGTATTTACTTAAACGTGTCCGTGCTAATTAATAAGGTTAATTACAAAACCTTATACAGCAATAAACATTAATCGACTTTACTTTCACAGAAAGCCCAAGAGTCTTGTGTTGGGGGAGGAGAGGCACTCACTTGATTCGCAGAAGCTTTAGGCTCACTCGGAGACGCTTCTGGAGGCGCTGACAGTAGAGCCGGTAGGGCTTAATTAATTAAAAAATGTTATCGGCAACACACACTAAAATACAGTATACGAAACAGTCAACATCATGGACAAGACTGGCGAGATACAACAAGAGAAGAAGCTAGGTGGAACTGAGATGGTGCGCAGATAGTCAGTTCACAGGGATAAATCCACTCGTACTCTTATTGGTCGATGTAGCACTGGAAACCAATCTCGCACCTTTATGAGAGCCCGTGGTTTTATCTCTTTGTTTGACATGAAGGGATCTTTTTCTCTTCAGTATCAACATGAAACAACGTTCCATTCCGCAATGTGGATACCGACATGGTTATATTTTTTTCATTTTTATTTTTGGATGACTAATTAGGTAAAATCCGCGAATCACTGAAGACGCAAAACATGAAGAGCGAAGTGGCGAAGGAACACTGTACTCGGAAAAGTTTCCCACAATTGTATTCGCAATCAATTTTTGATGGGTCGCGACAAGACCTCGAATGTATATGCACCTTTCCATAATTTGTTCCTATTGGATAATGGATTTAAAATTTTCAACGTGGGAACAGCAGGGCAAGAATTGTGGTTCGTGTCGAAAGATAACAAATATAGAAACAAAACAAGTGGAAAAAAAATCAGTGCATTGAGAAAAAAAGTGAAGCTCTATAGATTCGGTTAAAAAAAATAATAGTAATGTTTAAGAGTATGTCGAATTCTTGTTATAAGGAAGAATATGAGAAAAAAAAGAAGGGAAAAAAAATCTCGATTTTTCTCCTTTTGATATGCTGGAATGCGAAATCTTAACGGCTAAACGAAATATATTTCCCACCGTGCAAATCCTACGTGTCTAACACGCTTAGGTTCGCGACGCGGGGAAAAATAAGATTTGCTTCGTCTTCGAGAGAATCCTATAAAAACCATTTTGTTTGACGAAATAGTCTCGCCGTTCGAAGAGCCTCGAGATTTTTGAAAAAGCCGAGCGACGAAATCTTTCGAACGAATCGAGTGGAGATGGATATATATGGCTACGTGGCTTGGGATCAAAATCGGGGTAAGATAATCCCCGTTCTCACATTTGGGGAGCGCGGAAATTCCTTCTGCATTCTCGAAAGATCCGTGTATGGATTTGGACTGACACGAGGAATTCCGTTCAATATTTAAAATATTGCCCAAAGATTACACGGTACGGAAAACTTGCCGAAGTACTAAGAAACTATAGAAATCGATAACAGTACGGTGCTTTGTACAATTTTCCGTTTACTAACTTTATCAGAACATTCTATAAAATACCGTAAAATTCTTTCAAAAATTCTGGAATTCTTGATACCAAACAAAAAATAACCACAAAAAATTCAGTTTACAATTCCCAAATATTTCTTAAATACGTTACGCGAAACAGAAACGTTCCCATTACCAATGCCCAAATTGGCCAATTAGACAAACCGGCTTCTTTGAACCCAACTACACGTCCTTTCTCAAATGCTGACATCTGCGCATATCGTTCGCGCATCTGTATGAGAGGCATAGTTGTTGTCTGAGTACACGGAATGAAATTCGCAAAGAATTTATGACCTGGAATCGAAATTTCACCTCTTAATTAACCTGCCAGTTGCGCAGATAAGATTCGTTGCAGCGACACACGTGCATTCATTGGCTTTAAACTTTAAAATTTTGCATTTTCCGTCGAAACCTGTATGCATATCAATTAGTGTCCAATTTTCATTACATCTTCTCGGTGCGTCTTTTTTTTATTGTCTAAGAGTGTATGTTGTATCTCTGTTCACTAAAGATTTAATTACGTCACACATTGGGATTTGGATAAAATAAAAATAACGGGTTCTATTAAAGCTCTATGAATAATATTGGAACCATAGAAATAGAATGTATTCATCGGAAATATATATATATATATATATATATATATATATATATATATATATATATATATATATATATATATATATATATATATATATATATATATATATGTATATATATATATATATATATATATATATATATGTATATATATATATATATATATATATATATATATATATATATGTATATATATATATATATATATATATATATATATATATATATATATATATATATATATATATATATATATATATATATATATATATATATATATATGTGTGTGTGTGTGTGTGTGTGTGTGTGTGTGTGTGTGTGTGTGTGTATGTATGTATGTATGTATGTATGTATATGAAAAATTTATAAATGGAAATTTTATTTTTATTTTTCTTCGCAAATTCTTCGATTACATCATTTATATTTACATCAATAATTTCACAAAGATTTAACAATGCTAAAAATACATTCTTGCTGATATATGTTTAATTCCTTGTTGTATCTCGTTGAAAATTTCGGCTTAAGAGTTTACGGAAAGAGTGTGTGTGTGTGGAAGTAAATCAGGTGGCCAGCCCTCTCCATGGATACACGTCGGTATATGGTTGGTTTGGTTTGGAAAGCTACGGTCTACGGTTTTACTACAGGAGAACTAATGATACCGGAACATACTGCTTAAAGTAGATTCCTAACATGCACACCTGCATTGGTATTTAAGCTCACGAACTCCGGTACCGAAGTGTAGAACCCTACTCATTTGGCGCTAGCCTATATATGAGTAGCAGGGTTCGAATCTACCAATTCCGGTGTCGAAAGGCTACTTCGACTTTTACAGAAAGTGACAAGGAGTACCGAATAGTGTAGAGACGTTTGTGAGGGATAGCGAGGATTTTATCTCGGTAGGATATATTTGGTATAGAGAATAAGGTAATTGAGATTGTTCTATTCTTTTGAAGATCCTACTCGAATAAAATGTGAGATTTTAAATGATGAGGCACGTACCACAAATAAACACCATTTGATACAACACTGGACGAAAGTTCCATGAAGTTATAAATTGAGTCGAAACTAACCTCTAAATCAACACAATTTTAAAGGTTATATAATCATTTCAAAATTAATCCACCGCACTTACTTCAGAAAAGGGAATGCTAAAAGCTTTCTTGAATTTTTAACTGTTTAAAAAAAATCACACTAAAACTTTTAACTGGCAGTTCCAACGGAGTTATAAAAATCCATTTTGTTCACCGCATTTTGTATCTCTTTTCTCCAGGTGCCAGGATGAGAGGTACAGCGAGGATTTACCCCCGACCAGTGTCATCATCTGCTTCCACAACGAGGCCTGGAGTGTTCTTTTGAGGACTGTACACAGTGTCCTTGACCGATCGCCTC
Organism: Pardosa pseudoannulata; assembly: GCA_032207245.1. NCBI lineage: Eukaryota > Metazoa > Arthropoda > Arachnida > Araneae > Lycosidae > Pardosa > Pardosa pseudoannulata. The sequence continues at coordinate 183,109,041 of CM063504.1, read as the reverse complement.
CGCACCTCATTCAAGAAATTATCTTGGTGGACGACTTTTCGGACATGCGTAAGTTACCTTGCCTTCGTCACGTACCAAGAAAAGAATAGAACTGGATGTCTTTAATTTGTTCGCCTCGATTTTCAGTTTTGTTTTTCTTATATAGTTTACTAATAAAAGGAGAAAGACTAAGATCCGTTGAGGAAACTGTTCCGTAATTGGAAAGTTGCGGGATCGAGACTCGAGGCGACTATTGATCCATCATGTTTATGAATGGCGGCTGGGACATGAATATTAGGTTCGTGGTCGCATTGTCCTCCAAGACCAAAAAAATAGCTCTGGAGTCTTTTGTTTGGCCCCTGCTTCTGAAATGACGAGAACCTACTTGAGGTTTAGTTATGCTTTAAAATTAATGTACCTCACTGTTATAGTATTATGGTTCCGATAAAGGCAGATGACAAGATATGACCACCTTTTAAGAATTCTTCAGTTATCTACATTTTCCAAATTTGGATGAACTCCTTACGGTTGCCATTTTAAATTGATATATATATATATATATATATATATATATATATATATATATATATATATATATATATATATACATATATATATATATATATATATATATATATATGCATCGTTCATGATAACAAGCTTTCAATTAGTTGGCAAAAGCAGCAATCTCATAGCTGGAGAGGCTCCAGCAGGACAAAGATCTGCCTTGTTCATTTATTGCAACCGGGCCACGTAAAAGAAGTTCGTGATCTAAATGTCCTTCAAGTTCAATATAGTGCCAGACCAAGGTTGGAGGTTTTCTGCTTGGTACCTGCTCCGAAATAATGAGAACTCAGTTGAGCAACACGCTCTTTCACCCTCATCAAACGGAAGACGTACTCCTTCTTGAGGTTAAGTCAGTCTTCAGAACTTGTGGGTTCTCGCTCACGTGAAGCTGCACACTACCTTTAACCATGGACCAGTCGCATGTTGCGACGGGGTCTATAAGACCTGATCTTGTAGGCTTTCTTACACCAGTATGAAGAGAAACAATAACATAGATTGAACACATTAAACACAGCTAATATATTATCTTTTTCTCAATAGATACCAATGGTAGGAAAACTAACAAAGTGAGATCTCTTTAACCTTCACTGATTTGAGTAAATATCTGTGTTGATATCAGTAGAGTAAAATGGTGATAAAATAAAAAAAGAGCTTATTGTTAGGTTATGTACAGAATATTAGGATAAATGAAATTCGTATTCTCCAGATCCCCATGACTTTTCTGATCATGGTGAATAATATATGTGTATTCTGAAGGACAAAAGAAACTAGTACTCCTGCCTAATATCGTGTAGGTCCCCTGCGAGCATGCAGAAATGCCGCAACACGACGCGACATGGACTCGACTAATGTCTGAAGTAAAGCTGTAGGTAACTGATACCATGAATCCTGCAGGGCTGTCCATAAATCCCTAACAGTACGAGGTGATGGAGATCTCTTCTGAACAGAACTTTGCAAGCCATCACAGATATACTCAATAATGTTCATATCTGGAGATTCTGAGATTCTGGTGACCAGCGGAAGCGTTTAAAGTAAGAAGAGTGTTCCTGGAGTCCCTCTGTACCAATTCTGGACGTGTGGGAAGTCGCATTGTCTTGTTGGAATTCCCCAAGCCCATCGGAGTGTACAATGGGCATGAATGGGTGCAGGTGATCAGACAGGATACTTACGTATGTGTCACATGTCAGAGTCGTATCTAGACGTATCAGGGGTCCCATATCACTCCAACTGCAAGTGTTACACCTGCTCCAACAGTCCCCTGTTGACATGCAGGATCCATGGATTCATGACGTTGTATCCATAGGCGTTGTTGACCGCAGCGCCGTATTCTGATTGGTTCCTTATCTCTTTATTTGTGTACGCCTATAACAGTTTTTTTTGCCTGTCAGTGTATAGATATGTAAGTTTGCTGGCTGTGTAATTTCAAGCTAGTTTAAATGATAAGCGTTCACTCTTGTTTCCCAAAAATTGCTGAACAATCTTTAGTCTCAATTGGAAACAAATGTGACTCACTCGCTCTGGGATCCGACTTTGATGAAAGATGTGTATATTCTTGGTCACTGTAGGCGGAGCTGTTGCACTATATCGACGGTGGGTTGATTGATGCATCTTCATCCTCAATAAACGCGAACTAAAGGTAAACAGCGTTAAACTTTTTTTGGACATTTGTCTTATGGCGTTACGACGGCAAACTGGATAGTTCTTTTCGCCCAAAAGGCCAGGACTAATTTCCCGTGTAATCGGTGGTAGATATTTTAACTGGTTGCATATATATATATATATATATATATATATATATATATATATATATATATATATATATATATATATATATATATATATATACACATATATATATATATATTAATATATATATATATATATATATATATATATATATATATATATATATATATATATATATATATATATATATATATATATATATATATATATATATATATATATATATATATATATATATAAATTTCAGTGCGGCAGAAAACGGAAACGTTTTAATTCAATTATGTTACAAAAATGAGCTTTACCCTAGTATGTACTTTAGAATGCAGTCTTTTCCCTTCAAATTACAGGCTACCCCTTTTAGGAGGACGAATCAGATGCTTTTAAGCCGAGATCTGGAACGAATAAAATTTCGCAGATAAGACGTTTCTCGGACCTTCTTATCGAAGCAATGAAAATATCGGAAAAGAGCTTAAAGGCGAATAACTTCGCCACTCAAAAATCTGCTCTCCCATTTTCAAGAAGAAGCCTTTTTTTCCGCTAACGAGAATTTAATAGCTCTTCCTAAAGGACACAAAATGACACCGCCAACAGATTTAAACGCGGGCCAAAGCAGATAAGTCCCGGGGGTATCCAGAAAAAAAAGGGGTGGCAGATTTGGAAGATATGGCTGAGGAGAAATTAAATGGGGAAGATGAACTTCAGAATTTATTGTCTCAGCAAGACGGAAATATTCGCTGATAAGAAAAAACTTCCACCAAATGCAGTATTTTCTATTCTTTTTGGTTCGTTTTAAAAGTCTATTCATTAAATATGTGTGTGTATTTTGTGAATAAATGTATTCCATACTTGGCTATACATAAAGTTTTCATCAAAGAGAAATGGGTGAGAATTTCTCACACTTACCCCAAAACCTTGGGATATTTTTAGGAAATCATGAATAGGCATTGGTAAAAAATATTTTCCATAACAAGATTTTCTTCGAGTATAAAATAGCGAACTTGATAGTTCCAAAATTATATCCTAGTTAAGGTGCTTACTTTTCTACTGTGGGATTTGTAACGCGCATTTCTTCTGAGAAAGAATTTCTGCACTTGCAGCTAATATCAATTGCATGTTATTGTTTATTGATAAGTTCCACGGATAGGGGAAAGCTCATGTTAACAAGAGTAATATCAGCCCGAAGGGGTGTTGGTATTGTTTCGCGTATTTCAAAAAACTACAGGGTGTATCAGTACAGCGATTGACAAACTTTAAGGACAGATAAGCGTAAAATCGCAGACGGTCCTAGACGATGGAAAATAACATAGCAATGCATGGTTGGAAACGCTTAAGTGACGGCACAAAATACAAAATAGACAAGTCACAAATACAAAGAGAAAGCATGTTTATTATTTTTAATGCAGCAAATCTGAGAAGTCTTTGGCTCTTGTACGCGATCGATTTTGGTGCGAAAACCTAAGTTTTAGATGACGGTGCATGTGCACACGTGGTTTTGCTGTCGCGCTCGCTATAAAGTTTCAAACAACCAGCGGTTTGCCGCTCACCTGGAGATTAAGGTGAAGGGCGTTTGATCCAAGCAAGTCCGTTTATCCCGTCATGCAGCAAAGGCTTGAACAATAGCTTAACTAGCTTGAATTTTTATACTTAAGACCGAACGGTCCCTAAACCATAAACCCGACTCGAGGGAGTAGTAGACTATTAGCGAGTAGACCGTTGTGAAAACCGATGCCGTTTACTCCATCTAGTAATTAAATCTAGCATTTAAAAATTAAAATAAAATGTTCCGATCTCCTGTTACGCATACGAGACTCTGGTCTCTCAATATCAACCGTAAATCATCGCTTGGAGGCGACGCTGGACTGATAAGAGTGAAATCGCTGCGTCGCGTATACGAGACGTTGGCTGCGAAGACCTAATTTTGTGTGGCTAAATATTTTATGTATTGTATTAAAGAATGACGATGGATTTGAGAATTCTCATGTGCAGAAATTTTTTTTCTGATTACATCCAAATATTTAAACCAAAAAAACAAATACGGATTGCATTTTGTTATGAGAAAATCAGGCTAGAAAAAAAATTATTTCCTTTAAAGAAGACATACGGACCAAAATCGACTCACCTTCTTTTCCTTTTTGTTTAATAAAGCATGCAGTCATGGTATAAAGCAAAATAATTGTACGTTTGAAAATTATACTGCTTGTAATTTATTGGTACGAAAATCCAACTGGGAAACGTCAACACTTTCGCAGCTGTCTAGTAGAATACTTAATATCAAGCACGGCCCATTTTCTATGAAACACATAAACACAAATCACTTGGCTCAAAGAAATAGCATCTGCAACATCTTAGAGAACTCTACACTAATTCTTCATGTCAGTCACGTGACCTATTTAATAACGCCAAAATAATTTCTGGGTGGGAGTCAAGCCTTCTAGTGTAGTGGAGGGGATACATCATTGTCTACTGGGTATACAGAACTAATACGTGTTTCGAAATCAAAAAGAGGTAAAAACATGGGGGAAAAGATATTTTTGTATTCGTGGTGTGATGTATGAAGCATTCAAATGCTTTTTTTTTTATTTATATTTAAAAATGGAAAACTTTTAAAAACTTCGTAACAGCGCCAATGGCGCTCCGTGAATGAATTTGCCGATTGACCAAACGTTTGTTGGTGGAGAACGATGAATATATTACATATAATATATACAGGGCGTTTCAAAAATGACCGGTATATTTAAAAAATCAATAAATACTAAACGGACAGTGATAGAAATACACAATTTATTGCAATATGCTTTGGGCAATAATAAATTTTCAGGCAGACAAACTTTCAAAATTAGTTTCAATATTCCACAACAGATGGCACTGAAGTCTGGAAAAATCTAAACTATGATTTTATTCTGTGGAGACTCTTAAAAGATCAGGTGTACCGCCACTATCCAAAAACAATTGAATAACTGGAACAGTACATCTATAGTACATGTGAACCCATCCCGCCTGAGATGTTTACAAGGGTTTCTGATAATTTCGTTCTCAGAATACGCCATATTATGGCTGCGCATGGTGGATATCTGGAAAATATCGTAGTTTAGATTTTTCCAGTCTGCAGCGCCATCTCTTGTGGTACATTGCAACTAATTTTAAAAGTTTGTCTGGGTGAAAATTTACTATTGTCCCAAGCATATTGCAATAAATTGTGTATTTCTATCACTGTCCGTTTAGTTTTTATTGATTTTTCAAATATACCGGTCATTTTTTAAACACCCTGTATGTGTATATATATGTATATATATGTGTATATATATATATACGTATGTATATATATAATATATATATATGTATATATATGTATATATATATGTATGTATATATATATATGTATAAATATATGTATGTATATGTATATATGTATAAATATACGTCAAAAGTGATATGTGTTATCGTTTCAGCTCATCTGGGACGACAGTTGGACGACTACATCTCTCATCTGCAGAAAGTCCGAGTAGTGAGAGCTCGCAAGCGGGAGGGTCTGATCCGTGCGAGGCTGCTTGGGGCGTCGGTGGCCAAGGCCCCCATCCTTACCTACCTCGACTCGCACTGCGAGTGTGCCAACGGTGAGTAAGAAGCGCTCCGATTCACTGTCATGAAAAAAACTCAAAGCAACAATTGCAGAATTATAATATTTTTGTAAAATTATATTTTAAAAAGATTTTGACGGCTTTTGTGCAATATTTGATTAGTTCAAGAATTTTTTCCTTCACTAAAATTATACAAAAATTTATGACTTATTTTAGACCTGTTTGAACTTTTATAAACTTCTGTCTCCGACGATGACAAAATTTCAAAAACTTAATTTAAATTAATAAAAATTGTTTTTTATGTTTATTTATTATTCTTTAGGCCTTTTTCGGATTTTTAATGCAATTTAATTATTTTTAAAGCATTTATTTTTTATTTTTTCAAAATTTTCAATTTTTTCGATTTCGATCATTTTTATTCAATATTTTTTGTTTATTTTGTACGGATGTCACTGGCCGCAAAAATATTTTATGTTTTTCTATCCCTAAACTCTCTACTCTCTAGTTATTGTGCTATGAACTCACGAATCCACCCTTCTATCTCTTTGCTCTTTTATGTGTTTATTTTTCGCTCGTTGTCATTTTTGTGCTTACTGACAGAAGCCTCTGGATTGAAGGGCTCGGCCCATAGGGTCCAGTTGCCACACCACCTTTAAAGCCTTTAAACCTTTAACTTTTATAAACTCTTACTACTCCTCGATTTATAACTTAATGGCAGTAATATCTTAACTTAACTTTTGCCTTCTTTTCATATTTAACCTTTTTCTTTCTCTTAAAAACTTAAATAAAATTAAAACCAAAAAAAATTATTAAAATTTTAAAAACGGATGTCATTATCCACAAAAACACCATCTATCCTTTCTCCCCCTTTTTCACTTTTAACTCTAATTATATCTTATATCATTTTATTTTATTATTATTATTGAGGATAGGGCCTTCTTTTCTTTAATTTTTAATACTGTACCTAAACCTAATGTAACTGCACCTTTATATGTATTTTAATTTTTAACGAAGCACACCTGTAAGGATTGTATCAATTGCTCATCACTGGGGATACGAATATCAGTCTAGGTGCCCTGAAAAACCTTACTACTTGGAGACTTTTATAAAATCTAGAAATTATCCATTTTAATAGAATCACCAAAGAATTTAAAATTATATGTTGTATCCCAATCTGTAAGATTAAAAAAAGTTTTACTGAATAGGGAAATCTATTTTTTTTTTCTGTGCAAACACAGTTGTTTCATTTTTAAAAGGAATCAAAATCATTCAGATAATTAAGCTTTTAGCCAATTTTAATGACTAATTAGTTGCAAAACCTTTTATTTTTCTTCGAATTTGTATTATTTTTTTAATTTGTTATGTTTAAAAGATTTCTTAATTGTTAATTGATTCTAAAGAATGCAGTATTGAAATCGTTTAAATTTAAGTTGTATGTTAATAACAATATTATTAAGAAAGTTGCGTTGACCATAATAATTCTTTTTCAGAATTCTCCTGTATTAACTATTTTGTGGTTTTATAAGAATTAAAACAAGCCTTAAATGTCTTAAAATATTTTCTATAATTTTAATGTGTATTCTAAGATTTGTGGTCAGTCAGAAAAGTTACACTTTTAGAATGAAGATTTCTTCAGAAGGTGTGGGACCTCGACTGAAGTGTTGAAAATAAATGTATCTGTGGCTGTTTCTTAGTCGCTACGAAAGTTATCGATGGCTGGCGAAAAAGGAAGCCTGACCTTGAATTGCCTATTGAAAATACACTGACTATAATGTAGCCTCCTCACTATGGCCAGTTGTTCACCACTTCCTGATGGTGACCTCGAACGATGGTTCACGGGTCGCATCCACACGCTGGGCCACTAAATGATCTGAGCGCATTGATTCGTCCATAGGGTCTACTGCGCTCTTTATTTGCGCATCCAGCTGCCTTTGATCTTTGGAGAAAAACCGCCTCCGAAGCCATCGTCCGCCAAAGCTATTTTATCGTCTGCCGCCATCGGCCAAATTAGCCAAAATCCCTCCAGACGGTGGTGATGGCTTGCAGTGGACCATAGTGTGGAGGCGCCTTAATAGGTGACATTTCGCACTGGTTGGTTTCAGCACTTATCCCCAACGATGCTACAGTCAGTGCACACACGTGTTTCCGAAAGCTTTGCATATCCCTGACCTTCTTTTTTCCCTCCACAGGATGGTTGGAGCCGCTGTTGCAGCGCATCGCCGACAACTGGACGACTGTGGTGTGCCCGGTAATCGACGTCATCAGCGACGACACGTTCGAGTACCACTACAGGGACTCGGACGGCATCAACGTGGGCGGGTTCGACTGGAATCTGCAGTTCAACTGGCATGCTGTGCCCGAGCGCGAAAGGAAGAGGAGGAAGCACTCGTGGGATCCCGTGTGGTGAGTGCCATTTCGACTTCTACAACGGCACAAAGTGTCCTACCTCCTTCAAGGGTGGACTAAGAGACTCTAAACAAGAGATGGCAAGCCTTTTTCGACGAGTGTGCCAGTTAAAAAAATAAGGTTTATTGTTTTTAAGTGTTCAGTGTGCCACTTGTTATATTTTCTTGGAAAATTTGCTTTAACTCTATAAACTTCTTGTAAGTGATTCATTTTTAAAGTATTCTTTGTCTTTTTTGTCACAATGTGAGAATTTCTACTCTAATATAAAGGTTTCAAGTAAAATATTTTTACTTAAGGTTTTGTATGGCATAGACGCCTATTGCCTTGTCACATATTTTGACAGTTATGTTTAGACAATCAACTTGTTTAAATCAGTGTAGGCGTTCATCAGTCCTGTCATTTTCAAAAACTCTTTCTCCGTTTTGTTGCATTCCACCTTCATGTTCAAATATAAGAGACAGAAACTCAAACTAGGCTATAATTTACATTTTAGTTTGGGTTCTCCTAACTCCTCCCTCTTACGTACTTTCAAGAGAAAACGCCGACCGATAGCCGAATATTTAACGCACTGCTTTTCAATAGCTGATGTCAAAAAACCACAAGAGGATAGAGTACAAATAAATCAATAATAGGTAAAGCGGAGGAGCCTTACCTTCAAGTTTCCGATGATACTACTTCTCGTCTATTTGTCCTGGGACGGGCTGTTTTGTTCTTTTATAAGCATCTTGAGAAATCCGTCTTTGGCATTAAATGCTCGAATACATTTGAGTAAAAGAAATAAAATCTATTACAATACCGGATACATTTAAAAGATTTGGTTTGGTTTGGTTTGATTTGGAGTGCTACATTTAAAAGGAATTACAGAAACGCGAAAAAACTATGTACATGTAAAAGAAGAGCTAGCGAGCATTCATCCAGTCTCTTTACACTCGCGGCACCGACACAGACTGAGTTCGTTCGTTACGGTTTCAGTTAGTTCCAGTTAGCATGCCGGGGTTTTTCCCACATCTGAGTTCGTGGATTTGAATCTCACTGGGGAATCTATTGATATGAAGACGTAGAAATCTATTGATATTTAGACTCAATTGTCCTTTATAACTAAATAATATTTTAAAAATTTAATGGGAGATTCAGTAAAAATAAAAATTTTTTGAATACTTTTAATCTAGACACCCTTGTTAACGGGAAAGTACTTACGTTCGCCCATATGTTGATGGATGGGTGACCTATTGTACAGATCGAACACCCATTTGTCTCCAGATTTGTTTTCCTTCGTTGTCCGCGAGTACATCTACAGATCCTCATTCATTGCACTTTCAGCCCAGCCTATGTATTAGACTAAATTCGGCAAAGAAAAAATACAATAGGTCCCGCTTTCCTTGATGCACTATGGGCTTATTTTACTTAATGGTTAATCAACCTCGAATCACAATGATTTTCCTGCGATTTCTGTTGTTTTTTGGTGGAGGGGGATTCTCCCTTTAAGATTAGCGAGATCTTTTTCTATAGGGGGATGATCTATGATCAAAATTTCGTCGCCAGTAGTCGGATTGAGTAAAATAAGTTGTGTTAATGACATTAAAATATATAAAGTCGTTTTTTAATCCTAGTATTTGACATCAATTGTTTCGAAAGTTAAATAATTTTATAAGCATTGAGTTAGACATGTGTTTAACCTTTAACGGATATTTTAAAAATGCTGGAAGGTCTGAACTAAAGGTGACGAAACTATGTCGCGTGACATCTAGTGTCACGTGACAGGTGCATATTTAATTATTTTTATTCACTTAAATTCACTGAAATCAGCATTAAAAATAAAAACTATTTAGGACTAGCAAGTATCGAATTCGGATTCAATAACGGGTATGAACATGAGCTCCATTGTAACATTTAGTAGGGCAGAAGGGTGACTTATGCCCTTCTTCACCATGAAGCTCACTGACGTTACAGTTAGAGAGAGGGAAATGTGAATTATGGCTGAGTTTTGGCTTTAAATTTCTTAAATTTGAATATGTAGGTGGTATGCAACAAAACAAATGTTTCGAGATATCGGAGAACGAATTTTTGAGAATGAGAAGACGAACGAACGCTATCGTGTCTTTTATTAGTTTAGACAATTTGATTTTCCAAACATTACGATTCAAAAAGCGACCAGATAAAAGGCTTCTTTACCGTACAAAAACTGAATTTTTAAATAAAAGTGACTTAAAACCCTTGTATTAGAAGAGTAATTAACACACTGTGGCAAGAAAACAAAGAACAATTTTAAAAGTGAAACATTTTTATATAAATTATAGGGGTTCAAAGGGAATTTTTAAAAGAAATATAACAGTGGGCACCTAAAAATAATAAACCTTATTTTAAATGGCACACTCTTAGACGTATCCCTGGTCTAGACTGAAAGTCATTCTCCCACCATGTAAAATGTCAGAGATTGGTTCACAGAGACATTGTGATGTGAGACTAAACCCCATTCTGAATCGAACGCCGTGTCAACTGTCAAAATCTTTTCGATTTTCCTCTATAAATGTGTTTTCTTTTCTAAGCGTTCAAACACCCATTTAACATTTGTTCCTACGCTCCATTAAAGAATTGATAACATTCGTGTTTTTTTAAAAATAGGTCTTTTCGAGGCTCCCTTTCGTCTCGAAACTTAGTTTGCTGTCCTTCTGGAGCAGCGTCCGGCAACACAGATGAGCTTTTTCTTTAGCCTTTTTTCTCTTAAATCTGGTTTTATAGATTCTCAGCGAAAAGCGTCTGTGCAAAAAGAAAAGAAAAATGAGGTTGCCTCTTTTTCCCAAAATGTGCTGCTGGCAAAAGAGAAAAAACTTTTTTCTTGTTGTTGTTGTTATGGCTCGGAGGAAGAAGAACAGGGGGGAGGGGATATTAAGGTTAGGAACCAAGTTTTGTCGTCCATTTCTTTCTTTTTTTATATATATTGTTGCAGCTTTATTGATTTGTGTTGCAGGTCACCCACGATGGCCGGAGGTCTGTTCTCCATCGACAAAAAGTTCTTTGAAAGACTCGGAACCTACGACAGTGGATTCGATATTTGGGGAGGGGAGAATCTGGAACTCTCTTTTAAGGTAAGGAATGTCGTGTTCGACAGAGGACGTCCCCATGTTGTTCGTGGCACACGCCTTGTACCGATCGATTGACCAGATTCAATAACTGTTCGCCTAATGGTCACAAATCGACTGCTACAGTAGGGGAAATTCAGCTGGCTCAGCGTTACCTCAAATACTGCACGTATGGATAAATACAGGAGAGACTGAGGGAAAACCTACAAGATGAGGAATGGCAGTTAACGTAAAATATTAAATCTGAAATTTCAGAAAAATATTCAGAAATTTACTTTAATAATCGGTTTATAAAAATTAAAAGTTTTTAATATATATATATATAATTAATATGTTAAAAATTAATATTATAGGTACACACAGACATATATACACACACACACATATATATATATACATACATACAAATACATATAAATATATATTCATAATTTTATCTCAGTAATGTCTGCTCTTCATTTTTATTTCTATAAAAAGAGTTCACTTTTTTAATATTGTTCTTTTGAAACAGTTTACTTCTGGCTTTATTTATTTTTGACTCATTACTATCTCATCTCTAATTTTTTCCTTGTTTTAGTATTTACTTAAGCAAACAAGAGACAGTTATAATAGTGACTTAAAATACTCTTAAAACGAAAGCAGACAATAGGCTATACACAAGTTAGAAAAGGATACAAACAATAAGTTAGATCTTCGTGAACAAGAGATAAGGAGTTGCTCCAACCAAAATATCTATTTATCATACATCTCACGAATTGTAGCAGGCCAAAGCTTCCAAAAATTCAGGGGGCTATTAAATGAAAAGAAACAACAATACGGTAGAAATATTGTGTATAATAGTGGAAAAAAGACCATAAGACTTATCTACCACTATTTTATTTATAAGATATTTACAACATATTCATTAGCGGCAGCAAAACGGCCTAACCACTTCTAACCGCGCCGCTACTAGCGGTTGGTGCTGGATATTTATACCCGTCGGGAAAATCCCTGGCGTCTTCTTCACTCCGAAAATTTGCATTTCCCACATGGTGAAATTTGCATATCCCAGAGCAGTAGGTGCAGCCACCGTGAAAGTGGTTTACATTGAAGAGTGACGCCACAATTAAAACATCAAATGCAGATCTATTGAATATGACTAGCAAAAAACTTTAAATTACCAGCAAATATTCAGCTGTTGCCCCCAATAAATGGACCTATTATTATTACAAACCGTAATTTCCTCTCGCCGAACACAAGGGATGTCCTCTGGTTCACAGTTTTACTTGTTTGCTTTCTTGGTTTGATTTGCAGCTTGGTTCTTGCAGACTTGGATGTGCGGCGGCACCCTGGAGATAGTACCGTGTTCTCACGTAGGCCACATCTTCCGCAAGAGGAGTCCCTACAAGTGGAGGACTGGCGTTAACGTCCTGCGGAGGAACTCGGTCCGACTGGCAGAGGTCTGGCTGGACGATTACAAGAAATACTACTACGAGAGGATAGGAAACGAGCTGGTAATTGGCCTTTTTCACACCACTGCAAATAATTGAAGTTTTCACTTCAAGCTACGGCAGTGCCTCTCAAACTTTTTATTCTATGGAACCTTTTTTCTTACCACATACGTAGCAGTGGAACCCCCGAATAAATATCATTTAAGGAGAAACTTAGGGTTTATTATTAACTCATCGGCCCAGAGCTTCACAGAAAGACGCCGTTTGGGGCAAACCGATAGGTAAGACTATATTATACTTTCGCCTGGACCCCGTTACATTGGAACCCCTTGGCGGCAGTCTCTCTGGGAAGAGCACTATTTATAACCGGAAGTAAAGAGACAATAACAAGGGTGGGTTTCCCGTATTCCATTCTAGCCGAAAAAGGGGGAAGGAAAAAAGCATCGAACGATTTGGACACTGACTCAGTAAACCGTTAGCGTATTTTTGGAGAATTTTTTCCCCGATGTGTTCCACTCGGAGGGTTAATCACTAACTATACATAAACATAAAAGCTGAACAATATAAAGTAGTATAAAATATAAGCAGTACTTAAAAAAGGGGGATTTTTTTAACGAAATGATGTTAGCAAATTGATACCCTGATCAAAAGTGTTAATGAGATGAATGGACTTGTTTTTGATAGCCACTAAGATCTTCAAAGTTTGGTTGTATTGGGAAAAGTTTTATTTTCATATCATGCTCTGCATACAATATATTCCGGCATATACAGAAAAGCCAGATTTACAAATGTAGATCGCTGCAAATGGTAACATCACTAACAGAGCTCTTTCGGATAATGATGGATAATTATTCTCTTTTCAAAAGACACAATAATTCTGACACTGACACTATTTTATAAAGTGGTGATATTGAACAGCCGAATATATTTTTCCTACTTCTCCAAAGAAATACAAGAAGGACTTTCGTTTATGGGAAATGAAATTTTTATCCATAATTGTTTATTTAAATTTTCGTGTGGCTCATTAGAGAAGTATTGGTCCATAGAATCATTGAGAAAATCAAGTTGTTGGGTAACTTCTTGATACTACTTATTTTCTATTTCTAAGTTGAATTCTGAGAAAAAGGTGTTTATTGTTAGAAAACAGTCAAATTGATGGCTGCGAAAAATTGAAAAATGAATTTACTGATTTGCTTTTTAAAATTTTGATGGTGTATAAACATTTCTTGGGGAAATCCTGGAGGATCGTTGCGAAATCTTAGAGTTCCACGGAACACACTTTGAGAAACGCTAGCTATGGTATTGTCAGATATCTCTATCAGACACCCGAATGATGTAAGTTAAATATGGATTTAATCTTTAACTTCTCTCAGATAATGTAAGTGGATACAGGATTCTTTATCTCGAACCTATTGCAAAAATCAGAGTTATCACAGAAAGTAAAACGAACAGTACTAGAACCTTTATATAGCTTCTCTGGCTAAATTATTATTTTTATGAATTTTTGATAGAGTATCTTGGAGGGAGATCTTGGACAGCGGGGAAGCAATGAGCTGACTGCGTTTATGATAACAAGACTATTCACTATACTTAGAAGGCGAACCTTAGCGAAGCACATGGATGCTTTTCGTCATCTATACATAACTGTTTTTCCCCGTATAGATAGTTATATATAAATTTACTTCCATTCAAGTGGAATGTAGGTTAAGTCTAAATAAACAGATCTCGTTATGAATGGTTGTGTTTATTTCAGGGTGACTACGGAGACATCCAGTCCCGGAAAGAGCTGCGAAAAAATCTACAATGCAAGTCATTCGACTGGTATTTAAAGAATATCTATCCAGAGCTGTTCATACCGGGAGAGGCTCTAGCCTCCGGGGAGGTAAGAACCGCTATTTAGAATAATCAAATCGAAAATTGTTGTCCTCCGGTTCGCACACCCTCCGTTATGGGTGCATGTACCATCATCTCTGAGAGACTAAAAGGTGTTTCTAGAAGGTGTACTGACTCGCTATTAGTGGTCAATTCAGTGAAAGCAGGGCACCTTAACCCCTTTCCTGTTTTTCACGTACGCCGTACGGGCACGGTTATTGTGCCTTTAATGATTTGCTCCTACGGCGTACGGGCAATTTGATTTCTTTCTCGTTCTCACTGTTTTGGCAGTATCTTTTGTAGTTTTAATGTCAAATAAGTTGTATAGATATCCACAATATATTAGTTTTCGAAGGGTATTTTATTTGATTTAAAAGCTTGGGCTTCTGATAAGTTTTTCATTACGAGTTTTTACCTGAGTTTTTGGATTCACTTTAGCTTGAGGTTTTGGGAGACAGACCTAGAGAGACTTTATAGAGACAATTCCAGCTACAGATAAAAAATAAGACCTTCAAACCAGTACTATGTATGTTCATTGAAATAAAAATGACACCGGTAAAGAATTAGAAAAGAGACTAGGTATTTTCCTCCGGAATGTGACGTTGAACTATGCCTTTTGCACTCTTTCAACATTTATTGCACTAAATCTGATCTTTGAATAAACAGGTTAAGTAAATGTATTTGTAGTATTTGCATTCAAAAATAATTGTGTAGTAATTGTAATAGATAATATTTGTATCTTTTGTATATACAACTGTAAACTCAACTTCCCTGTCTGGCTTACATGAGAGGAAAAAGACAAAGTCTAGGGGAGAAATTATTTTATTTCCAGTAAAAAATTGTTATATATGCTTAAATTAATTAGAAATATTATTTTTAATAACATTTTCCAGCTTAAAAATATAAAATGAACAAATATGTAATTAAAAAGTGTGACATTTTTTGGATGGAATTCGTGAAAAAATTGAAACTGTCAAGGGGTTAACTGGATTGAAATGGACACGTGAAATAAATCTGCCACTATTTCCCTCTTGTCTACTTAATAATGGTCCGTTGTTTCACTTGTAGATTGTAGGGCAGAAAAAACGTTGGAATGATCTCGATGATGTTCGATTTCGAAAACATTTTAAGCTATCAGTTTTACAACAGACATTGAAATCACTTGGAACATTGTTAGATTCACAACTAAAAAAATTTCGGAGATGAGGACCAACGTTTTATATTTCTGTAGGATAATTTTTTAGTTGCATTTGAAAATCATTTTTTTCAATACTTAGTTCATAATACAAACAGTGATGAGGGTAGAAAACACCCGTAGAGGAGAGAGCGAACAAGAATAAAGGATATATTTAAAATGTTTTCCTTAGTTTCTTTCATCTGTAACTTTAAATGCAAAATTTTTTCTAAAAATATGTCCGTTACAATACAGCCCTGGCAATGTGTTTTTACTTTAAAAAGTTTTATCTTGAACACCATAAAGATAACAATTTTATGTCATGCATTGAAAGATTTGTAGATTTCCTCTTTATATTAATGTTTTATTAAACTGAAATGCAACTATATACCATTTGTTTATAACTAAATTATAATGTCTATTGAGTAGCTATGGTTACGAAATTACTAAAGAGGGATATCGAGGTCAATTTGTGCCATAGTGACTACAATTTTAACTGTCACAAGGTCAAGAAAATGATAACCTGCGCCAAACATAAGGCAAATAAGCTCTTTGGAGACTTTCTTTGTTGGAATGACAGACATTTTCAGAAACCTACATTTATTTGTTCCAATATTGCTACCATTTAACCCTTTAAGGTTTTTATTTTTGAAAAACCATTTCTTAGTGCTTTCACACATAGTAATATGAATAAACTTATATTCTGTGTTTCATGTCAGTAGTTTTGACTCCGCCTATAGATTAGTCAAGCATTGAGTTTCTCCTTATATATATATATATATATATATATATATGTGTGTGTGTGTGTGTGTGTGTGTGTATGTGCGTGCGTGTGTGTGTAATATATCAATAATGCCCAATTTCCCAGATATAAAGTGTCACATAATGGAGTTTTCTCAGACATAATTTTTTTTATTCGATTCTTAAATAACTCGGAAATAAATGATAATTTTCTGCCCAATAGCCATATCTTTCAGCTGTTCCAATAAAATGACATCGCTTATTTAGTAGCTATAAAATGCTTCCAGTGTGCTTTTCGATCTAGCTTTAATAATCAAGGTTTACTCTTGCCTCTCCAAATTGCTGAACAATCTTTAGTTTCATAGGAACAAAATGATGTGATTCGCTCGCTCTGGGACGTTGACGAAAGATGTGTATATTCTAGTGCATTCGAAGTAAAGCCGTTGCACTTTAATGATTGTCAATTGACCGATTCATTTTAACCTCAATAAATTTGAAATTCCCCAGTTCTGGTCTTGCGTTTCTGATGGCTTCATGACTGCAGATAAACTAGGAACCTCATAAGCACATGAAGTAATAGTATCCGTAGCGTTTGCCTCCGGTTTTAAAAAATAAAATACATCAACTGTTTTCTAGATGTCTAGTAAAACCTTTCATCGAAATAAATTATAAGAAAAGAGGTTAAAAGAAATTTTTCTCAAACATTTTGTACCAACCTCATGCTTTTGACAAGTTGGCCTCAATTCGCTGTCTTTAATTTTGAACAGCTTAAAATTGCAGGATAACTGCCAAAATACTGTAATTTAGGTTCAGTTTCAGCGTATGTAAGATAAAAAAAATAGGGGAAATTAAAGGGGACAAAAGTGTAACACCTTTAATTACATATAATTTTGAGGAAAGATACGAAAAACATACGAATAATAGGTTACAGGAAATTTAGAATTTTAAGGGGGAACATCACCTTTAACCGACTTTAATAGAATATTTTTTCTTATTTTTCCTCTCATCATAAGAACTATGATGATTAATTGTTATCGTAAATACATGGAATGTTTAGCTTTTGTTTTCTATTTTTATTTAATTAGTTTTCTGCTGAATTTATTTTGTAATTTTACTTTTAGTTTTTATATAAAGTTTAAAGCAAGAGCTTGTTCAAAAAATTTTTTTTAATTTTCCTGACACTGTGCAACAACACAAAGTGACTTACAAAATAAAATGAGTTTCATTAATAATTTTTCTTTTTAGTAAACCATAATTATTAAGCATAATTCTCCACCTATTTAAATTTTTAAAATGTATCAATAATATTACACCAGGAAAGTGGAAATGAATATGTGTAATAGTGTTTTTATTTACAGTACGCACATGCTGAAAAACACCATTTTCAGTAGAATGCATTTAAAAGTTTTTATCGTTTCATTAAAAGCTATGATACGGAGGTCGCCTTTTAAGTTTTTACAAACGACCAATAGAAGGCGCTAATGAAGTTTATCTTCAGGTTATTTGTAAAATTCACATTTCTTTTATCTTGGAATCAGTGGCATCTTAGAAATCATCCGCGTATTTTATTCACAGTAAATGTTTATAAGAAGCAAGTGAATGAAAAAATGGAAATAACTCGTGAAGGCTTCAGTTGGATGATTTTTTATGATTTTAAGAGAGAACTCACTCGACAAGAATGTATAGAATATCTTTGTGAAACTTTTGGTAGTGAAACACCAACAGGAAAAAGGTTTATAATTGGTTTTCAGAATTTCATCGTAGTCGTCCGTCAATCAGGGATGAATCTCGTGTAGGACAACCAAAATAGGTAGTGATTACATCGATTTTGTGCGCAAGATGATTGTAGAAAATCGGCATGTCACGTATCGTGAGATAGAGGCACTTCCAGATGAATTCTGCATAATTTGACAGAAGCTCAAAAAGAGATTCGTGCAAATTGGTGTTGCCAGTTGTATTGATAAGAAAACAATGGCTTAACCATTTGAGAGAATGGACTTACGGAGTGGGTTCCATTAAAAGTGAACTTAAACGATCAAAGTTGATCCTTCCAGGCTACAAACATCCATGGTAGATGCGAGTACGCTCTTGTAAGCTGCAAATTGGTATTGAAATGCTAAAAAATTTAAATTTGTAAGAGAAAAATCCCTATATAACATCGTTACAGGCGACGAAACTTGGATATATTCGTCTGAGCCGGAAACTAAACAACAGTCCACTGTCTGGGTGTTTCCAGTTGCACTGAATTCCACGAAAGTTGTTTGTTCATGAAACACTTCCAAGAAAATGATTGCTTGTTTCTTTGTCCTTACAAGACATACCTCAACCATTCTTTAAGAGTAGGAAACACCTGGTAACGCTAAGCGGTATACATAAATTTGTTTGTCAAAAGTCATCAACAAAATCAGAAAAAACAAAAATTGGCTCATCATTTTTCATCTTGATTTTCCAGCTCCACACGGCACATGAAACAGTTGATTATTTGAAGGATAAAAATATCAAATTAATGTCTCATTGCCCCTATTCTCCTGATTTGTCGCCTAACGACTTTTTCTTGTTCCCTTATGTCAAACAAAAAATGCGTGAGCAGCGATTTTCATTACCTGAAGACGCTGTCGATGCCTTCCAAAACCATGTTTTTGAGATATCAACTTCAGAATGGAGAAACTGTTTCAAAAATTGGTTTAAACGGATTGAAAAGTATATAAACCTTAAAGGCGAATATTTTAAAGAGCAATAAAACAGTTTGTTCCTTAAAAATTCTTTTTTATCCTAATTTTTGTAAAAACTTAAAAGGCAACCCTCTTATTATGTGCAAATATTATACAATTTTACAGCTTATAATTCGAATATTTCAATAGGGTTTGTTTTAAACTATTCAAACATGTCTAGAAATTTAAAAAATGTAAAAATCAAATAATCGAATTTTTGAAGGTTTAAAGATGATGCATCGCCTTAATGAGAATTTTAAGCTTGTAAATTTTGTAAAGATTAATAAATTCGATGGGTATAATCAAAACTACCTTGTTCCCAAATTTAAAATAAAAATTCTTGGCTTGTTGAGTAGTTTCGAAACTGTAGTCAAACCTTTCCCCACTAAATAGGAAGTTGGAAATGATACAATCCGATACTTTATTAAACTAGTACCCTGTAATATTTGGTAAATTAATTTAACCAATCTCATAACTATCAAATTCCTTCTTGTAACTTTTGTTGTATTATAATAGTAAATTAAGCTATCATGAATTAATTAAAATGTAGCTCGAGTTTCGGTAGAATGGATTCATGGGAACAAAAACAATTTAATGTTAAATCTTTAAAAATATCTATTCTATAAGAACGCAGACTCCGCTCAATAAAAATTTAGCACATTACTAAGAAATGTTGTATGACTGCGATATGTTAGAGGATTTTGGTAAAAGTATCAGGGAAAATCAGGAAAATAGCGATATTTTCCCCTAAATTCTGTAACCACCAAAATCCACGTTTACATAAAGTAGGTAAACCCCTTAAGGGACAATTCAAATGATGAAAATTTATGACAGAATTGAATAATTGTTTAGATTGATATCATTTTTGTATCATTACTGGTTATCTAGGGAAAAAACATTTAGAAATTCCCTGATTTACAGTTCATTTCTTCCTTAATAAATTCAAGGTATTTGACATCAAACAGAATTTCTTTCACTTCTTTGATAAAACTATCTTTAGATATAAATTTATATTTGAATAAATTCACGAATTTTAATATAAGTAAATAAAATCCCAATGCATTTAAAACTTAGAAATATTCTTTTATGTCTTTAGGTATTCAGAAACACCCAAAAGTTCTGTGTTTTCAATTTTATTTATATTTAAATAATGCCCTGTAATATATTAATAAAAAATGCATATTATTATTTTAAGGATTCAATTTTTCCATGATAGTCCGATTTCTTTGATAGTTTCCCCTTTGAGTATTAGCATTTTTTATTTCAATTGCTTTTTAATCAAATTTGATTTTTCTTTTGGGCTTCAATTGTCTCATTTTCTGAATATTCCCCATTTTTTGTTTCTCCATAATCTCATTTAACAATGAATAAACATTTTTATTCGAGGAATTCGTTATTTTCTGAATATTTTTTAGCAAAAAACTTCCTGATTTTTTAAAAAAAATTCCGAATTTCTTTTATAATTCCTGGTTGATGAAATATAAAAATTATTGATAAAATATAAAAAATATAAATAAATTCCAAAGTTTTCTTTCATCGATAAACTACCGGTTAGTGACCTCTGTTTTTGTTCATGATGGTTGGTTTATGCTTCTTATCCATCTACAATGAGATAACCTAATGTAAACGAGTTTCAGCCCTTGTGTGATTTCTTTCAATATCTTAATATTCGATGCTGAGAACCTTCGTATTCATTTTCCCAGTCTGTTAGAAGTTAACGGCAAGCAATTACAATATTTTACTTTTCTTAATGTAGGTCCGGAATCTGGGATTGGGCAGTGACACGTGCCTGGACAGTCCGGCGAGACGGGATGATCTCCACAAGCCAGTTGGACTGTGGCCATGCCACGGACAGGGTGGAAACCAGGTGAGTGCGTTCGAATCCTTTTCGACTATAGTTGTTGGGTTTCATCCGCTTGCAACAAAAGGTATCCAGAAACTGTTTTTGAAAAAGAAGCTAATGTGTTTGAAAACAGTTTTTTTTCCTTAGTATTCTGTCAGGCAAATGTATTCTTCCCGATGCATAACAGAACGGCTGGGTTTTATTTATAAAAGAACAATTCGCCTATGACGTTGACCTCTGAAATTTCTGCCTTTAAGACTACTTGTTGTCTTAACACAGCAAGTGCTGACCTGGCATATCAGCAAGGACTTTTACGTAAGATTTCAAAAGAACAATGCAAAAAAAATTACAAAGAAAATGACTTTCTTTCTTCTTCAAAAATATCATTGTCCCTCAATACAGCTGGTTAAGGAGACATAGGATTTTGTATCACTCTTTTTAAAATAATCGACATTAAACTGTATTCTTATAATGAGCATAAATAATGCTGTTACATGAAATATGTAAGACTTTAAAACTTACAAGAAAAGAACTTTTCACTATAATGCGAATGAATTGGGCTTAATTTGTATAATATCTCGTGTTTTTCGATAGTACGACAACTATATCGCTCTATCCTCAAAGGAACACTGTTATTCCGCAACGTCCCCATGAGGCGGCGGGTACTGGTTCGCTAAGCCTAATTGTGTTAAACGTTCTGCAAAAATACATTTTTAATCTAGTTAACTCAATGTTCTTCAGTAGGACCAAAAATGGATTTACCTTTATGTTTGGTAAATTAAAGAATGAATTATACGTGTATAATACATGCAACTTATGTAGCTGTAATGGTATATATATGTATGTACGTAATTTGTAAAAAACATTCTGCCCATCCACATTCTAGTTTTCTTAATCATAACTTTTCCAGCCATCTAAAATAAGTCGAAACTACCATTTCTTCCAGACTTTTCCAAGCTGAAGACTGAATTAAAAATTACTACTAGGTAAATTTCCATTCTACGAGGTAAAACGGAAAATGTTTACAAATCTAACGCCGTTGTTTGCATTGTCGCCACTAGTGTTTTAACATACCTTAAAATAAATACTCTAAAAACTCTTTCTCGTCAGAAGTAATCCGAGATTGTCCTCTCAAGGGACGGACTTTTCACAGATCCAACACATACACGTTTTCCTCTTGTCCGTGTAAGACGCGTTCGCCATTCTCTGTCATTAAAATGGAAATGAAGAAATTTTAGTAAGTATTTTGCTTGCACGTGGGTTCTGAGTGAGACCAAGTCACATTGACGTCACATTTCACGACCCATCAGAATTACGTTGCCAAACAAGCCCTTGAAATTAAAGAAAAATTATGGGCTTTATCTCCCACTTAATTGGTGAAGAAGACTATTTTGACTGGTTACACACACACACACAGAGAGAGAGACAGTATATACAGTGATATATACATACAGTGATAGATAGGCCGAACAATGGTCGAATTAGCTGCTTTTAGGTATCAGAGTCTGCGAACTCGAATCCCACTGCTGGCATGGTTTTTCGTAGCTGTCCGGAATTTGCTTTAAGCAGTAGGCTCGGTCTCACTAGCCCCCGCAAAGCGAAAAAGTAGACCATAGTGCTTCCAACCAACTAAACTTAATATACAAGAGACGATGAAAGGGGAATTTTAAAATAAATGTTCACGTGTTAACTACACTTAAAATGTTTAAAACAACGAAGCTACACAGACACGCAAACATATCTGCATTTACAACAGATTGTTGCTTTGGGGCCTATGTATTATACAATTATTATAGAAAAGTCTGTAAAATAATCATGAATTATGGTTATCATGGGTGAAAGTCTCATCTTAGGGAATTGGCTGTTGTTTAGAGTTCACCTCCCCTCTAATGGGATCAGGACCTAAGCCCCCTTTCCAATCCTAGATGCCCAAAATAATTCAAAAATCATTTTCCTTTAAAATCAGCAATTATTTTTCCTGAATCCCTGAAAAGCCAATTTCCCTTTTCCTTGTATATGTCACATTCTTAATTTTTTCTAAATCTTTCAAGACTTTTCAAACCAATTTCGAAGTGAGTGGCTGACCTGTATTGCCCAATGTGAGCAGCATTGGGGATTATTATTAGGGATCACTGACGGAATGATCCTCTGCAGTATGAATCTGTCAGAGTAATCAAATATCACTTTTAAAATTTGTAAATGAAAAAAGTCACCCGACTGGTTACAATTCACATCCTTGTTGATATGAAAATTCAGCGAAATAGCAAAATTACTTAAGAGAGTCGCGGGATTAATACGCTAGTTGCAAGTATTTCGATTGTGGTTTGTGAAAAGAAGGGACTGTGACGTCCCTACACCCATTGGTTTTACAAAGGGGTTTTCTTAAAGCCCAGGGCAGGGCAACACTCTGTCTGGGTTTTTGACACTACACCGCAAAGGGTTGTCGCTTCGACCCCGCCTTGAGATGTCCAAGGTGAATAGGACTGACGAACGGGACAACGAAATGTCAGACAGTGAGGCGCAATTGAAACAGCCAATCAAAGGCTACCACATGTATACCACATGAGCGACGCAGAAAGAAAAAACCAATGGGAAGAAGACAAATGTGACGTCAGACGGCTCGAGTTTTTCGCCGGAGAGTCCCCAGAAGAAGGATAACGGAGTGAGATTCGATTGGCCGCGGTTTTGTTTTTTTTTTTTTTTTTTTTTTTTTTTTTTTTTTTTTTTTGAGAGAGAGAGAGAGAGAGTTTTTCTCTAGCTTTTTTGTGGGACACAAGGAGGCCCAGTTGTACCCCTGTAAAACGGTATCTGTCGCACCTGTCCGCAGATTGTTTGTTAGGTTCGCCTTGAACCTAAAACTTTTAGGTTCGCACCAGCCAGCCTGAGCTCTGTAATTTCCATTTGGAAAATTTGTACATATTCCATTTTAATCAAGAATAAACGTTGTTATTGTTTCTAAGCTGTACGTCGTGTCATAACCCCTTCGACACCAACACTCTACCCGAGGATACCGTGACGTTACATCAGCTTTGGACCTACTTTCGACAATTCTCTAAATTGGACCTTGCCTTTGATTGTTTAGAATTAAGTCTCAGATCTGAAAGTGCAGTTCGAATGAGGATCCGCAAAATGTAGCTTGGCGACATGGAGAAAGAAAAATTTTTTTTCTTGTGAAGTCATTCTATGAAGCACAAAAGGAGAACGGGTCAAGACAACGTGTAGAAATCGTTTATTACATTACGAAGAATACATTTCCGGATGCTCCAAATCAGTGGATCGATAAATCGATAGATCTCGAAGAAGTTTTCCAAATTCGATGTTCGATACTTTTTGGTCAATACATCTTCTCGTCGATAGTTTTTAGAATTCCTCTTACAGTATCTTCAATTCCTATAGGCTACCTGAACCAACTGAGAAACGCATTTTCACATTTCGGTGTATTTCTAAAATCAGTATTTATAATTTAGAAACTGAAGCACTCAACATTGTATATACATAAACGAAAAACCGTGAATTGGGAGAAAGGACGAATATGCGCACTTACACACAATTATATCATATATATATATATATATATATATATATATATATATATATATATATATATATATATATATATATATATATATGTATATATATATGTATATATATATATATATATGTATATATATATGTATATGTATATATGTATGTATGTATATGTATATATATATGTATGTATATATATATATATATATATATATATATATATATATATATATATATATATATATATATATATATATATATATATATATATACATCAGGTTCCACTAAACGACACTAGAATCCTGACATCAGCTTCATATCTTTATTTAAATCTCATCACACACTACTTTCACTAATGGCGTCGGACATTGGCGCCCAACTTCTAACAAAGGCAGGCTTAGCTGCATCGGGTGGCCACAGCTCTGTCCGTGGAATGTGTACTGCTATCTGCTCAGATCACTGCGTGTGAGCCGTATTTATGTGGCTAACTCCTCCCGCCGCGTCACTCTCAGTAAAAGAATCCCTAAGTAAAATCTCTTAAAACTAATTTACATTTTAAATCCTGACAACTTTTCCCCCTCCCCCTGAAGGCTTGCACAGGCAGGAGGGCCCTTCCTGATCGGCAAGTCCTCAGAGGACCCTAAAATTTTGAAAAAGCTTGTAATTAACTACCCCAAAAATAATAAATTTAAGTTACTTAGTTCAGTCAGAGCTGGTGACTCCTTCACAAATAACAATGTTATAATAACTGACAAAATATTGAAAAGTAGTAAAAATCACCCTATAATGGTGTTATGAAATGATTAAAGTATTTTTACACAATTATCTAAAACACAAAAATCTTTCCTGAAAATCATACACATTATACAACAATTGTAAAAAGAAAATGAACTTGGGAATATATGGTTAAATATGAATAACATATGTTAGGAATAAAAATATATTGGTTATAGAAAAACAACACCTTGGGTGAAAATCTTAGGAGCTCCCAAAAAGAACATTAACAGTATGAGTATAATAAGAGATAAAAAAAAACATATCAAAATATCACTAATATCTAGTGAAAGCAAAACAGATGAATTTGAGAATAGTTTCTCTTATAGCACAGTCCAACAGTATTGGGTAATGTTCTTGAGTTCTTATCACAGTCAGTAGTATGATATTATGTAATACAGTAAAAAGGTAAATAAAAATCTAAAAAGGAACCTAGGTTTGATAAAAATGTACACTGTGTTGAGATCTCTTGCCATCAAACATCATAATTTGATTTAATTACAAAATTTTACTTCATTTCTTATTCTTCGTTGGTTCATCAAAATACAAAATATATCACATGTCGACAACTTCAATCTATTCCAAAAATAATATTATAACAAACTTTCATCATAGTACTTATCTCAAAAATCACTCGATAACTTATAATCTCAAAAGTAAAAAGGTGTCATAATGAAAATCACTCATTATGTGGCAAAAGTAAGATAAAAACAATATAGTGGTTACAATAGTGTATACATTTTGTTTAAAACAGGTGTGTGATTCTTGTTTGTGTCTGTTTGTGTAGGTGTTTTGTCTTCCCCAGCAGAAGACGTGATGTTGGGTGACATTCCCTGTCAACACACACCAGTCGCAAATTGAATCATGACAAGGACAAAATCCTGTCATGTGTGATGAGTGGCACTTAGGGTACACACTCCTAGGTGGGACGTAGGGCTGTATAAAGGGTAAAAACCTGGACGTTTTCTGGCTGGGAACCTTCATCCAGGCCAAGTCGGTTACAAAGTCATCAATCTTAATGTCATTAGGTTTATTTTCCTAATGGAAAAGTAATAGGGTTTTTGGGGATGTTTTCTTCCTGGGCATATTAAATTTAGAACAGAAAAACTCCCTGGGCAATTAAAATTAATTATCAAAATATAATAATAGCAAAAAAACTAACTTAATTAATTATAAAAACAGCAAAATCAAACACCTTCCTTAATCAAAATAAAACAAAATTCAAAACATCATGTCATTATCAGTTCTTATGTCAAAATCAGCAATAAAGTTGACTCCACAGATGAACAAAATTAGTAATACATCTTCATGGTGTGTCACAACATCTTCAGTTAAAAAAAAACAATTTATGTAATATTAATATCATAATTAAATCAAAACACAATTTCAAAAATTTCTTCAACAACATTCTATAAATCCCCAGTATATTCCCCCCTCACAATGAGAAAAAAAAATTCAGTTGCTTCATCACATTATTGTTTCAATTGAAATTTGTTTGCTGGGTTAAAATGTCTCAGCCTTGTAGAATGAACTACATCAGTTTCTTTACCTGTATACTGATTTGGCTTTGTAACTTCAAAACTTTTCTTTACATGCAACTCAATAAAAAACAAAAATTAAAAAAA
>CM063504.1:183041987-183076987 GCA_032207245.1 Pardosa pseudoannulata | reverse complement strand
GGGTATAAAAACGGTTAACAACGGTTAAAACGGCTAACTTCAGCTTTAGTTTGGTAGATAACGGCATGTCCGTTCAATTGATTATTCTTTTTTATTTTCAGATGCATTCTATCCAGCACGGCAGCAGCCATAAATGCCTGCAGATATCTGCGGACAAGCAGCGGTTGGAAATGTCGGAATGCGGGGGAGGAGAGCGGCAGAAGTGGAGCTTCCAGAACTATGATCCTTCAAAGCTAGAGCGCTTATAGTCGAGCGCCGACCGGGTTCGACTATACCTCGAACAAACTCAATGACGAGGGTCGAAATCCGGTAAAACGGACGCAAAAACATTGGACAAAAGCGATTTCTCACAAACAAACCTCGGCTCAACTGCGAGGGGTTCGGCAAGGTGATTCTCTTATACCCGCTCTTTTTACGACGTCTTCTGTCTCAGTCATTGTATTCCTGTGCAAGAACATTCCATTTTCTACTGTCTACTTGATTTTTTTCCATTTTTTTTTGGGGGGGGGATTCTATTTTTTGGCAAAACTATATGTTTTTTGTCCCCAGAGAGAGCTTGAAGCACCTTGCCTAACTCCGCCGCTGTACTTAAACCAGTGCCTTACGAAAAGAAGCATTCCTGGATGGTCGTGGATTCATCAGACTATTTATGCCAGGCCAGAAATAGAGCATTTAGACATTCCAAGAAATAGATTCGGTAGCGTATTTACGGATGTAGAGCACATTTCCTTTTCTTATTTTTCTACAACAAGTGAAATTGGCAGTTTATACTTTTGACAAGTCCACAAGTGATTGCCACGGACCTTTCCCCGCTACTTCTGTTGTGTGCAAGCCCGCCACTCTTTCCCGAGTTTTAAGTCTTTAAGGGATTCAAAACTTTTCCAATTAGCTGTTTTATATAAACTCTTTTACTTTTAACAACAGCAATGCAAGTAACTATTTTAAATTCGTAGACTTAAAGTGGGTAACGACAATCAAAACTCTATTTTTAATGACAGTTTGGATCCGACACCGCTTAGTCTATCATTAAGTACCGAAATATGTATCCCTGTCTTACAACTTAAAATGTTCAGTAGTTGCCACAGTTAAAAAATCTGTCAAATTTATCGATTAGACGAGAGGGGAAATTTTTTCCATTAGTGGTCGTAGTCAGAGTCTATTTTCTATTGATGAAAAGAAAAAAAGGAGAAAACAGATTTCAATCCATTCCAGACGTAAAGTAGAAGTTTTCGCCAAATTTTTTAAAAGTTTTTTTCTCTGATTATTGGATAGTATTAGAAATTTTATGATAGGGTACGTCGTACGAAGCACAGAAATGAACCACTTAATCCCATTCTCTATAGAATTTAAAAACATCAAGTAGATTATTTGGCATTAAAAAAATGGCTGGTGCCCATTCGCAATTCTAGTCCTAAGTAATACGATTCCTTAAAGCCTTAAAAGTGGATAAGCAGTCTTTGTTTTTTTTTCTGTAATAGCATTTTATAAATGCACGGTGAACGAGTGGGAATAATCTACGATAGCAAACTCGCTTTTTGGATTGCGAGCTTACCATATGCACAATTGTTTGCGTCATTGTGGTCCTAAACAAATATTTATGCAAATAATTGTGTGGAGACGTTTCCCCCAATTTTGTGTACATGCCATGTCCAAGAAAAAGGCACTTTATTTTATGGATTAGGATGGAGTTTAGATTTTTTTTCAAGGTTCTTGTTGCCAGTTAGAAAATTATTTTTTAAATCTCTTCAATTTTAAGCCGTTCTATTGGGCAAAGAATGCCTCCTAGTCCAATCCTCGTGAGACCCAAATTTACAGACTTGAAAAAACGTTTTTGGCGGTTGTTATCACCAACCCTAACCTTTGACCCATTTGGCTCTTATTTTTGAGATGTTTCCAAAAGCAAAACATGCAGCAGCTGGTCTGTTCAAAAGTGTCCGTATTGTCGGAGATAAATATTGTTGCCAAAGATAGCACGGGCCGTGGAGTGGACGCAGTCCGTTGAATTTCGAGCTTGAAATTATACAACCTAGAGCAGAGGTATTCAACCTTTTTGGCTAAGTAGGATCTTCTTCGGAGATCGTGGCAAGTTAAAATCTACTTCTTTTTCTAATTGATCAAAAACTAAAAGTGAGTAATATATTTAATACCACGAAGAAAATTTAATTTTATTATTTCGTACAAAACGAGTGCAATACAACCTCAATTAACCGCGTTTTCTGTTAACAAAGACGATTTTGTTTGCTAAATGTCCAATAACAATAATAATATGTTAATCTCAAAGCCTGATAGGAAAGATAACCAGGAGTTAAAGCTTTATTCGAATATGAAGTTCCCATTAGCCATTTTGTTTTCAACAATCGATTCAACTCGAGAGCAGGTCACTAGCTCACAAGACTAACTTGTTCTCACTTGAAACTAGTCGCGTTCTAGTCTTAAAAAGAGTTTTTTTGCCCCCCCCCACGTTATATATATATATATATATATATATATATATATATATATATATATAGTAATATAATATACACAGTGTTATTAAATATCGAAATCAATAGTTTCGTAAAGATATCTTTTAAAGTACAGCTCTAAGGAAAAAAATATGCACGTTATTATTTTAAAAAGTTTGTTGAGTCATTTAACAAATTAAAGTATATTAAATGTAATTAATGTATTTTCTTGGGATTTGAGTTATTTTTGAAAAAGCATCTGTCACTATTTAACTGACTGCTAAAATATTTTAAAAAATAAATCTATAATTAGTTCGGATAATCGAGGTTTTGCTGTACAATAAACTGAAAGAAAATTTCGTAATTACCAAATATTTATTTGATAAATCGATTAGTAATAATAATTTACACATTAAAATTAAAACATGATGTATAACAAGTAGAAATTTTCTAAAATTCTTCAAAAATAGAGAAGTTTTAGAATTTAATGAAATTTCACATTTTAGGGCCGTTCGCACCTAAGTTGTTTAACGGCTAACCTTGATTAATCTCTGTTTAAAGGGCGAATTCCGTCCCACGATTGGCTGGTGCCATGAATTAATTCGCGGTTAGCTGTTAAATGACTTAGGTGACACCGGCCCTTAAAGATTAATATGTTTTGCAAAATAATTTGTCAATGATAGTAGTAATATTAAAAAATAAATATTTGTAATTTTTTCTTTCATCTTAAGCCTTAACTCTTTCGTGGGCCATTTATATCTCTTCGGAATTTCTTGAAGTTTTTTTATTTTTATTATTAAATAAACAATAGGATATGTACTCTATTTTTACAAATTTTATGTTTTCATTGAAGTATTCAGGATAAAATATACTTCAGGCAGAACCAGTGAAAATCTTAGTGAAGTTTCACTTTAATGGCGATTATTTGCCATTGAAAGATGAGAAGCCTGTTGCAATCAATCCATAGGCACACATTACAGCGGGTCCTCTCTTTTTGAGCCTATGGGATACTTTCCTTCATCGTCTTTAGTTCGAAACCAACTTTGGCATATGATTTCCCATACTGGCTGAATGCACACTTCTTTGCTTGGAAGCAAGCAGGACAACTTTTCCATTTTCTTGAAATATATCCATTTATCTAGTGTCGGAATGATAGCAGGTCTGTAGTGGGTTTGGGGCTTGTCGCAGGTGTACTTCCTAACGTCATTAAAGTGGAAAGTAATCTCCCCAAGACCCACGAAAGAGTTAAGATAATTTTACTGATTCACAGATTGGATGCTGCTGCTCTAGTCTCATATGTTCTTAAAAATATGGAAAAAACTCGGAAAGGTATCTGGGACAGAGCCCAACAGGAAAAAAATGAAGAATCTACTATAAGATTTGACGGCAGTAGAGAAATTTCTACAGTCGACTGCATAACTATAGCCGGAACACGACCCTGAAGTTTATTCCGAAAACATGAGATTTTTTCCTAAATTTTTGTGCTCCCCCACTTTTCGATCACAAGCAAAAGTGGATAAAATCGCTACAAAGGCTTGCAAAAGATTCTTTTGTGCTTTCTTCCCGGTTCGTTGTTTAATTTTTACGTAATTTTGTGCCGTTATATAATTTATTTATACGAAACCATTTTGCCACCTGGATCTCTCATATAATATCAGTTCCGTACTTCACAGTTGCAGCAGCACTTCCGTCTGCTTTGCCACCTCTGTTGCCACACGAGTCTCTCCTATAAAGAAGAAAAAAACCACCGATCGTTTGCCGTTTGCCCGTAGGGCGAGACCGACGACTCCGAAATTAAGTTTGGAAGGGTAGCGCGATAGTTGTTCTAAAACTAATGAGACGAAGGGGAAGGAAAAAGTCAAATAATGGAGTGTCTGTCTCCCCCTGCAGGGCAAATTCCTCTTTACCTGCAGTGCCTTACCACCACAGATAAAATAAATATTGTATTTGCAGTTGAAATAAAGATTTCATTTGTTGTTGGTTGCCTATTTCTGAGTCAAGACTTGTCTTAATGGAAACCATTTACTCATGAACCGTGATAGCTCAGTCTACAAAGGCTCGTAACCGTAGGGCTACGGGATCGAGGACTGATTCAGCCGAAGGTAAAATAGGTTCGTGGTTGAAATGTTCTCCAAGTTCACAAATTAGTAACTTTTTTATTTTAATGGATATAATAGTGTTTCCCTGTAAATTGTCTTCTATACCTTCATTACTGTGTAACAGGGAAGTTACAATTACAGTGGTAAACGTAAAAAGTACAATTACCTTACAGTTTTTTTTATTTTTTCCCGGTACATTTATTTACTTTTTTTCTGGATTACAGAATTATTACAATTAATTTTAAAAACTGTTTTACCTGACTGAAGCCATCTGTACTACTTTAGAATAATTAGTACCGAAGTCATTTATTTAGCTCTCACTACAATAAATTCATCTACAGATATTTTAGATTCTGTTTCCAAGCCACAGTTCAAATCGTTAGAGCTGAGTACGCTCTAAATCAGTCATTATTCTGAAGTGTAAGCAGATTAGATCGATATAATTATAGAATTATAAGTAAAATACAACCCAAAAGTTAAACGCTGAAAGATAAAAATTCGTCTAATGACACGTGAAATCAAATGCTCTCGTCAGAAGAAAACACGCAGTAGAGGAGCAAACTATTATTTAGTAGCCATCTAGGGACTGATTTCATATTAAAAATAAAAAATATACGAGTGAAACAGTACAAGCAAGATGGAAACAATTTCACCCACCGTGTATAAGCAAAACTGGAAAGGAGTTAAGCTATAATTCTCAGTCTCATTATATCTCTTGTAGCTTAACAGTAGACACTAGAGCTTAAAAACCTAACCTAACATAATTCTTCAAAACAGGAAAAGAAACCCACTTTGTCTGGTTATGAAAATAATAATGGTAAATATAATTTTATAATTAACAATAAAAGTATTAAAACGCCTGCCAAAATGTTAGTTTAGTCGTCATACACAAAATAATGTAATGTGTTTTCGCAACATCAATCTTAAATCAATGTATATCTTGGTTTAACAAATTTTAAATAAATGTTATAGGAGTTGGTTAGAGCTCGACACTTTCAGCAATGTGTCTGTGTGTTCAATTTTCCAATGGTGCAGAGACCGGATAAGTTCGAGATTCCGTGTGTTCAGTGGTCAATTTAGGCGTCTGATTTAGGAGCTTAAAGTATTTTTCTTTGATAGTTTTGTGTACGTCTGCAACGTTTCTTAGAGTTTCATATCTACTCTCCTAACAGAAAAGTGTTCGTTTAATCTTATAAGCAGTTTGCACGTACAATTCCTCCTAACTGATGATGCTTTCAAAGCGGTTGCCATGTACAATTTTCGACCTCCAAAAACGCTTCTAAAGTGGATGTCACGTACATTTCTACCAGTGCTTTCCTCCGTGGACTTTGCGGTAGTCGATTGTTTGGGAACTGCACCCCTCTTTGACTGACATTTATTGAGGGATGCACCCCTACCCCCTCAGGCACAAAGAAGCTGAGAGCTTTTCATGGCTTTGTAAATCTCTATTTCGAAGTATTTCGTTTGCGGTAACTGATGTATCTCTAATTGCACCTCTTAAATATAAAAAATATATAAATATGTCTCTCAAATAATATTTTTATCAGTACTTTTAGTATCCATTATTTCTTATGGGATGATCTTCGAGACTTGACGAGCTTTATGTGTATTTAAAATTAACAATAATATCTAAACAGCTGGCTGTTAATTCTGATGAGGCATGCATAAAATACTCATATTAATGAATAAAAAAAGTCTAATTTTCTCTTCTTTTTGTGAAAGTAAAAAATTGTTAAAAATATTTACAACATTTATCTAATTAGTTGAAAATAAAACATTTTTACTCGACTTTGGGCTGTTTGTTATTGTTAGACATAAATTTTTATTAGTATATTTGGTACCGATTTAGAACTGAATTTTTATTCATTCCGGACACACACACACACACACATATATATATATATATGTATATATATATATATATATATATATATATATATATATATATATATATATATATATATATATATATATACATACGAATTATTGAAATTAAAACCTAATAAAAATATTTATTTACCAATTATCCATTTCATCTCAACACAAGCAAAGTTTGAAAATGATTATGTTTGCATTGCTACAGTCTTTTTTTTTATTTTGAATAGAGATAATTTCTTTTATATCCATGAAGGTAGCTGTATTCGAACCCTCACATACCAGTACCGAAAGACAGTTCACTGCTATAGTGTAGTGCCTAGAGTGCCCTATACTGCAGGGTAGAATATTTCGAAAGTGGGTGTATGCGATTTTTCAGGATAACATTTTTCGGGAAGCGATAAAATCCCTAACCTTGGATACAAGATTATCCCGCGAATTATTTTAATATTTCATATTCTTTCAATATTCAACTATATAACTCATATTAATATTATATTTGTTATTTTATAGATGATTTTTTTTCTATAACCAATATTCTGTAAAGAAAAAATGCAAGCAGACAAAATCCTTTTATCGGGATCAAATAATGCTCCAATTCTTAATTACGTGAAACCAACTTTCAGATTACCCATCCAGTTAGCCTATTTCTTGATAATTGTTCCAAAAAATTGACATTAGACAAAAACACGTGGAGTGTCTATACTTCGGGCACTTTTAAAAACATTTTCCAATTTCTCTTTTGATAAAGGGTACGGGAAATAGATTGAAAACTACATAGAGTTCCTAAGGCAGCACATTTTTCGTTATTTTTTACCTAGATAGCAACGTTTTCGAGATATTTGCGATTTTATGTAATCCATCACATTCCTGTGTTCTCATAAAATCGCTTGTTAATAAACTCGACCGTTACATATAGATTGGCAATTTTATATAGTCAATCACTTTCCTGTGTTCTGATAAAATCGCTGGTTAATACCTGCGCTCGGTGCACGTTGAGTGTCTATGCTTCGGGCACTTTTTTAAAAACCTTTTTCCAATTAATGCTTTTGATATGGGGTACGAAAAATATATCGAAAACTACATAGAGTTCCTAAGACAGCATTTTTTTCGTTATTTTTAACCTAGGACGCACCGTTTACGAGATATTTTCAATTTTATATATTCAATCACTTTCCTGTGTTCTGATAAAATTGCTGGTTAATACCTTCGCTTGGTGCACTTGGACTGTCTATGCATCGGGCACTTTTACAAACCTTTTTCAATTTCTGTTTTGATAACGGGTACGAAAAATATATCGAAAACTACATAGAGTTCCTAAGGCAGCATTTACTTTAGTTAATGTTCTCCTAGGACGCACCGTATACGAGATATTTGCAATTTACATATTCAATCACTTTCCTGTGTTCTCATATAATCGCTGGTTAATAAATTCGCTCAGTACACGTTTAATGTCTACGCTTAGGGTAATTTTTAAAATATTTTTCATTTTCTGTTTTGATAAGGGGTACGAAAAATATATCGAAAACTACATAGAGTTCCTGAGGCAGCATTTTTTTCGTTATTTTTCACCTAGGACGCACCGTTTTCGAGATATTTGCAATTTTATATATTCAATCACTTTCCTGTTTTCTGATAAAATCGCTGGTTAATGCCTGCCCTCGGTGCACGTTGAATGTCTATGCTTTGGGCACTTTCTAAAACATTTTCCAATTTCTGCTTTGATATGGGGTACGGGAAGTAGATCGAAAACTAATTTCGAGACATTTGCAATTTTATATAATCAATCACTTTCCTGTTTTCTGATAAAATCGCTGGTTATTATCTCGCTCGGTTTACGTGGAATGTCTACTTTCGGGTAATTTTTAAAATCGTTTTCAATTTCTGTTTTGGTAAGGGGTTCGGAAAATATGTCGAAAACTACATAGAGTTCCTAAGGCAGCATTTTTTTCGTTATTTTTCACCTAGGACGCACCGTTTTCAAGATATTTTCAATTTTATATATTCAATCACTTTAATGTTTTCTCATAAAATCGCTGGTGAACGTGGAGCGTCTATGCTTTGGGGTCTTTTTAAAATCTTTCCGAATGCCTGTTTTGATAAGGGGTACGGAAAATAGATCGAGAACTACATAGAGTTCCTAAGGCAGCATTTTTTTCGTTATTTTTCACCTAGGACGCACCGTTTTCGAGATATTTGCAATTTTATATAGTCAATCACTTTCCTGTGTTCTGATAAAATCGCTGGTTAATACCTTCGCTTGGTGCACTTGGACTGTCTATGCATCGGGCACTTTTACAAACCTTTTCCAATTTCTGTTTTGATAACGGGTACGAAAAATATATCGAAAACTACATAGAGTTCCTAAGGCAGCATTTTTTTCGTTATTTTTCACCTAGGACGCACCGTTTTCGAGATATTTGCAATTTTATATATTCAATCACTTTCCTGTTTTCTGATAAAATCGCTGGTTAATACCTCTGCTCGGTGCACGTTGAGTGTCTATGCTTCGGGCACTTTTTAAAAACTTCTCCAATTTCTGCTTTGATATGGAATACGGGAAATATATCGAAAACTACATAGAGTTCCTAAGGCAGCATTTTTTTCGTTATTTTTCACCTAGGACGCACCGTTTTCGAGATATTTGCAATTTTATATATTCAATCACTTTCCTGTGTTCTGATAAAATCGGTGGTTTATACCTTCGCTTGGTGCACTTGGACTGTCTATGCTTCGGGCACTTTTTAAAACCTTTTCCAATTTTTGATTTGATAAGGGGTACGAAAAATATATCGAAAACTACATAGAGTTCCTAAGGCAGCATTTTTTTCGTTATTTTTCACCTAGGACGCACCGTTTTCGAGATATTTGCAATTTTATATATTCAATCACTTTCCTGTTTTCTCATAAAATCGCTGGTTAATAAATTCGCTCAGTACACGTTTAATGTCTATGCTTAGGGTAATTTTAAAATCTTTTTCAATTTCTGTTTTGATAAGGGGTACGAAAAATATATCGAAAACTACATAGAGTTCCTAAGGCAGCATTTTTTTCGTTATTTTTCACCTAGGACGCACCGTTTTCGAGATATTTGCAATTTTATATATTCAACCACTTTCCAGTACTCTGATAAAATCGCTGGTTAATACCTGTGCTCGGTGCAACGTTGAGTGTCTATGCTTTCGGCACTTTTTAAAACATTTTCCAATTTCTGCTTTGATATGGGGTACGGGAAGTAGATCGAAAACTACATAGAGTTCCTAAGACAGCATTTTTTTCGTTATTTGTAACCTAGGACGCACCGTTTTCAAGATATTTTCAATTTTATATATTCAATCACTTTAATGTTTTCTCATAAAATCGCTGGTGCACGTAGAGCGTCTATGCTTTGGGGTCTTATTAAAATCTTTCTGAATTCCTGTTTTGATAAGGGGTACGGAAAATAGATCGAGAACTACATAGAGTTCCTAAGGCAGCATTTTTTTCGTTATTTTTCACCTAGGACGCACCGTTTTCGAGATATTTGCAATTTTATATAGTCAATCACTTTCCTGTGTTCTGATAAAATCGCTGGTTAATACCTTCGCTTGGTGCACTTGGACTGTCTATGCATCGGGCACTTTTACAAACCTTTTTCAATTTCTGTTTTGATAACGGGTACGAAAAATATATCTAAAACTACATAGAGTTTCTAAGGCAGCATTTTTTTCGTTATTTTTCACCTAGGACAAGCCGTTTTCGAGATATTTGCAATTTTATATATTCAACCACTTTCCAGTACTCTGATAAAATCGCTGGTTTATACCTTCGCTCGGTGCACGTTGAGTGTCTATGCTTCGGGCACTTTTTAAAACATTTTCCAATTTCTGTTTTGATAAGGGGTACGGGAAGTAGATCGAAAACTACATAGAGTTCCTAAGACAGCAATTTTTTTGTTATTTTTCACCTAGGACGCGCCGTTTTCGAGATATTTGCAATTTTATATATTCAATCACTTTAAAGTTTTCTCATAAAATCGCTGTTGCACGTAGAGCGTCTATGCTTTGGGGTCTTATTAAAATCTTTTCGTATTCCTGTTTCTATACTGTGTACGGCAAACGCATCTAAAACTACATAGAGTTCCTAAGACAGCAATTTTTTTCTTATTTTTCACCTAGGACGCGCCGTTTTTGAGATATTTGCAATTTTATATATTCAATCACTTTCCTGTGTTCTGATAAAATCGCTGGTTTATACCTTCGCTTGTTGCACGTTGAGTGTCTATGCTTCGGGCACTTTTTAAAAACTTCTCCAATTTCTGTTTTGATAAGGGGTACGAAAAATATATCGAAAACTACATAGAGTTCCTAAGACAGCAATTTTTTTGTTATTTTTCACCTAGGACGCGCCGTTTTTGAGATATTTGCAATTTTATATATTCAATCACTTTCCTGTGTTCTGATAAAATCGGTGGTTTATACCTTCGCATGTTGCACTTGGACTGTCTATGCATCGGGCACTTTTACAAACCTTTTTCAATTTCTGTTTTGATAACGGGTACGAAAAATATATCGAAAACTACATAGAGTTCCTAAGGCAGCATTTTTTTCGTTATTTTTCACCTAGGACGCGCCGTTTTCGAGATATTTGCAATTTTATATATTCAATCACTTTCCTGTGTTCTGATATAATCGCTGGTTAATAAATTCGCTCAGTACACGTTTAATGTCTACGCTTAGGGTAATTTTTAAAATCGTTTTCAATTTCTGTTTTGATAAGGGGTACGAAAAATATATCGAAAACTACATAGAGTTCCTAAGGCAGCATTTTTTTCGTTATTTTTCACCTAGGACGCGCCGTTTTCGAGATATTTGCAATTTTATATATTCAACCACTTTCCAGTACTCTGATAAAATCGCTGGTTAATGCCTGCTGGTGCACGTTGAATGTCTATGCTTTGGGCACTTTCTAAAATATTTTCCAATTTCTGCTTTGATATGAGGTACGGGAAGTAGATCGAAAACTACATAGAGTTCCTAAGGCAGCATTTTTTTCGTTATTTTTCACCTAGGACGCACCGTTTTCGAGATATTTGCAATTTTATATATTCAATCACCTTCCTGTTTTCTGATAAAATCATTGGTTAAGACCTGCGCTCGGTGCACGTTGAGTGTCTATGCTTCGGGCACTTTTTAAATCTTTCTGAATTCCTGCTTTGATAAGGGGTACGGGAAGTAGATCGAAAACTACATAGAGTTCCTAAGACAGCATTTTTTTCGTTATTTTTCACCTAGGACAAGCCGTTTTCGAGAAGTTTACAATTTTATATATTCAATCACTTTCCTGTGTTCTCATAAAATATCTGGTCTATACCTTCGCATGGTGCACTAGGAGCGCCTATGCTTTGGGGTCTTTTAAAATTTTTTCCAATTTCCTGTTTTGATAAGGGTACGGAAAATAGATCGAAAACTACATAGAGTTCCTAAGGCAGCATTTTTTTCGTTATTTTTCACCTAGGACGCACCGTTTTCGAGATATTTGCAATTTTATATATTCAATCACTTTCCTGTGTTCTCATATAATCGCTGGTTAATAAATTCGCTCAGTACACGTTTAATGTCTACGCTTAGGGTAATTTTTAAAATCTTTTTCATTTTCTGTTTTGATAAGGGGTACGAAAAATATATCGAAAACTACATAGAGTTCCTAAGGCAGCATTTTTTTCGTTATTTTTCACCTAGGACGCACCGTTTTCGAGATATTTGCAATTTTATATATTCAATCACTTTTCTGTTTTCTAAAAAAATCGCTGGTTAATGCCTGCCCTCGGTGCACGTTGAGTGTCTATGCTTTCGGCACTTTTTAAAACATTTTCCAATTTCTGCTTTGATATGGGGTACGGGAAGTAGATCGAAAACTACATAGAGTTCCTAAGACAGCATTTTTTTCGTTATTTGTAACCTAGGACGCACCGGTTTCAAGATATTTTCAATTTTATATATTCAATCACTTTAATGTTTTCTCATAAAATCGCTGGTGAACGTGGAGCGTCTATGCTTTGGGGTCTTTTTAAAATCTTTCCGAATGCCTGTTTTGATAAATGGTACGGAAAATAGATCGAGAACTACATAGAGTTCCTAAGGCAGCATTTTTTTCGTTATTTTTCACCTAGGACGCACCGTTTTCGAGATATTTGCAATTTTATATATTCAATCACTTTCCTGTGTTCTGATAAAATCGCTGGTTAATACCTGTGCTCGGTGCACGTTGAGTGTCTATGCTTCGGGCACTTTTTAAAAACTTCTCCAATTTCTGCTTTGATATGGAGTACGGGAAGTAGATCGAAAACTACATAGAGTTCCTAAGACAGCAATTTTTTTGTTATTTTTCACCTAGGACGCGCCGTTTTTGAGATATTTGCAATTTTATATATTCAATCACTTTCCTGTGTTCTGATAAAATCGGTGGTTTATACCTTCGCATGGTGCACTTGGACTGTCTATGCTTGGGCGCTTTTACAAACCTGTTCCAATTTCTGTTTTGATAACGGGTACGAAAAATATATCGAAAACTACATAGAGTTCCTAAGGCAGCATTTTTTTTCGTTATTTTTCACCTAGGACGCACCGTTTTCGAGATATTTGCAATTTTATATATTCAATCACTTTCCTGTGTTCTCATAAAATCGTTGGTCAATTAATTCGCTGGGTGCACTAAGAATGTCTACCCTTCCGGTAATTTTTAAAATCTTTTTCAATATCTGTTTGATAAGGGGTACGAAAAATATATCGAAAACTACATAGAGTTTCTAAGGCAGCATTTTTTTCGTTATTTTTCACCTAGGACAAGCCGTTTTCGAGATATTTGCAATTTTATATATTCAACCACTTTCCAGTACTCTGATAAAATCGCTGGTTTATGCCTGCCCTCGGTGCACGTTGAGTGTCTATGCTTTGGGCACTTTCTAAAACATTTTCCAATTTCTGCTTTGATATGGGGTACGGGAAGTAGATCGAAAACTACATAGAGTTCCTAAGACAGCATTTTTTTCGTTATTTGTAACCTAGGACGCACCGTTTTCAAGATATTTTCAATTTTATATATTCAATCACTTTCCTGTTTTCTGATAAAATCGCTGGTGAACGTGGAGCGTCTATGCTTTGGGGTCTTTTTAAAATCTTTCCGAATGCCTGTTTTGATAAATGGTACGGAAAATAGATCGAGAACTACATAGAGTTCCTAAGGCAGCATTTTTTTCGTTATTTTTCACCTAGGACGCACCGTTTTCGAGATATTTGCAATTTTATATATTCAATCACCTTAATGTTTTCTCATAAAATCGCTGGTGAACGTGGAGCGTCTATGCTTTGGGGTTTTTTTAAAATCTTTCTGAATTCCTGTTTTGATAAGGGGTACGGAAAATAGATCGAAAACTACATAGAGTTCCTAAGGCAGCATTTTTTTCGTTATTTTTCACCTAGGACGCACCGTTTTCGAGATATTTGCAATTTTATATATTCAATCACTTTCCTGTGTTCTCATATAATCGCTGGTTAATAAATTCGCTCAGTACACGTTTAATGTCTACGCTTAGGGTAATTTTTAAAATCTTTTTCATTTTCTGTTTTGATAAGGGGTACGAAAAATATATCGAAAACTACATAGAGTTCCTAAGGCAGCATTTTTTTCGTTATTTTTCACCTAGGACGCACCGTTTTCGAGATATTTGCAATTTTATATATTCAATCACTTTCCTGTTTTCTGATAAAATCGCTGGTTAATGCCTGCCCTCGGTGCACGTTGAGTGTCTATGCTTTGGGCACTTTCTAAAACATTTTCCAATTTCTGCTTTGATATGGGGTACGGGAAGTAGATCGAAAACTACATAGAGTTCCTAAGACAGCATTTTTTTCGTTATTTGTAACGTAGGACGCACCGTTTTCAAGATATTTTCAATTTTATA
Organism: Pardosa pseudoannulata; assembly: GCA_032207245.1. NCBI lineage: Eukaryota > Metazoa > Arthropoda > Arachnida > Araneae > Lycosidae > Pardosa > Pardosa pseudoannulata. The sequence goes on along the minus strand of CM063504.1, from coordinate 183,062,627 downwards.
TATTCAATCACTTTAATGTTTTCTCATAAAATCGCTGGTGAACATGGAGCGTCTATGCTTTGGGGTCTTTTTAAAATCTTTCCGAATGCCTGTTTTGATAAGGGGTACGGAAAATAGATCGAAAACTACATAGAGTTCCTAAGGCAGCATTTTTTTTGTTATTTTTCACCTAGGACCCTCCGTTTTCGAGATATTTGCAATTTTATATATTCAATCACTTTCCTGTGTTCTGATAAAATCGGTGGTTTATACCTGTGCTCGGTGCACGTTGAGTGTCTATGCTTCGGGCACTTTTTAAAAACTTCTCCAATTTCTGCTTTGATATGGAGTACGGGAAGTAGATCGAAAACTACATAGAGTTCCTAAGACAGCATTTTTTTCGTTATTTTTCACCTAGGACGCACCGTTTTCAAGATATTTTCAATTTTATATATTCAATCACTTTCCTGTGTTCTGATAAAATCGGTGGTTTATACCTTCGCATGTTGCGCTTGGACTGTCTATGCATCGGGCGCTTTTTAAAACCTTTTCCAATTTCTGTTTTGATAACGGGTACGAAAAATATATCGAAAACTACATAGAGTTCCTAAGGCAGCATTTTTTTCGTTATTTTTCACCTAGGACGCACCGTTTTCGAGATATTTGCAATTTTATATATTCAATCACTTTCCTGTGTTCTCATATAATCGCTGGTTAATAAATTTGCTCAGTACACGTTTAATGTCTACGCTTAGGGTAATTTTTAAAATCTTTTTCATTTTCTGTTTTGATAAGGGGTACGGAAAATAGATCGAAAACTACATAGAGTTCCTAAGGCAGCATTTTTTTCGTTATTTTTCACCTAGGACGCACCGTTTTCGAGATATTTGCAATTTTATATATTCAATCACTTTCCTGTTTACTGATAAAATCGCTGGTTAATGCCTGCGCTCGGTGCACGTTGAATGTCTATGCTTTGGGCACTTTCTAAAACTTTTTCCAATTTCTGTTTTGATAAGGGGTACGGGAAGTAGATCGAAAACTACATAGAGTTCCTAAGACAGCATTTTTTTTGTTATTTTTCACCTAGGACGCACCGTTTTCGAGATATTTGCAATTTTATATATTCAATCACTTTGATGTGTTCTGATAAAATCGCTGGTGCACGTGGAGCATCTAAGGTTTGGGTTCTTATTAAAATCTTTCTGAATTCCTGTTTTGATAAGGGGTACGGAAAATAGATCGAGAACTACATAGAGTTCCTAAGGCAGCATTTTTTTCGTTATTTTTAACCTAGGACGCACCGTTTTCGAGATATTGGCAATTTTATATAGTCAATCACTTTCCTGTGTTCTGATAAAATCGCTGGTTAATACCTTCGCTTGGTGCACTTGGACTGTCTATGCATCGGGCACTTTTACAAACATTTTCCAATTTCTGTTTTGATAACGGGTACGAAAAATATATCGAAAACTACATAGATTTCCTAAGGCAGCATTTTTTTTCGTTATTTTTCACCTAGGACGCGCCGTTTTCGAGATATTTGCAATTTTATATATTCAATCACTTTCCTGTGTTCTGATAAAATCGGTGGTTTATACCTTCGCTCGGTGCACGTTGAGTGTCTATGCATCGGGCACTTTTAAAACCTTTTCCAATTTCTGCTTTGATATGGAGTACGGGAAATATATCGAAAACTACATAGAGTTCCTAAGACAGCAATTTTTTTCTTATTTTTCACCTAGGACGCGCCGTTTTTGAGATATTTGCAATTTTATATATTCAATCACTTTCCTGTGTTCTGATAAAATCGCTGGTTTATACCTTCGCTTGGTGCACTTGGACTGTCTATGCATCGGGCACTTTTTAAAAATTTCTCCAATTTCTGCTTTGATATGGGATACGGGAAGTAGATCGAAAACTACATAGAGTTCCTAAGGCAGCATTTTTTTTGTTATTTTTCACCTAGGACGCGCCGTTTTTGAGATATTTGCAATTTTATATATTCAATCACTTTCCTGTGTTCTGATAAAATCGCTGGTTAATAAATTCGCTCAGTACACGTTTAATGTCTACGCTTAGGGTAATTTTTAAAATCGTTTTCAATTTCTGTTTTGGTAAGGGGTTCGGAAAATATGTCGAAAACTACATAGAGTTCCTAAGGCAGCATTTTTTTCGTTATTTTTCACCTAGGACGCGCCGTTTTCGAGATATTTGCAATTTTATATATTCAATCACTTTCCTGTGTTCTGATAAAATCGGTGGTTTATGCCTGCCCTCGGTGCACGTTGAGTGTCTATGCTTTGGGCAATTTTTAAAAACTTTTTTCAATTTCTGCTTTGATATGGGGTACGGGAAATAGATCGAAAACTACATAGAGTTCCTAAGGCAGCATTTCTTTTGTTATTTTTCACCTAGGACGCACCGTTTTCGAGATATTTTCAATTTTATATATTCAATCACTTTCCTGTGTTCTCATAAAATCGTTGGTGCACGTAGAGCGCTTATGCTTTGGGGTCTTTTTAAAATCTTTCTGAATTTCCTGTTTTTGATAAAGGGGTACGGAAAATAGATCGAGAACTACATAGAGTTCCTAAGGCAGCATTTTTTTCGTTATTTTTCACCTAGGACGCGCCGTTTTCGAGATATTTGCAATTTTATATATTCAATCACTTTCCTGTGTTCTGATAAAATCGGTGGTTTATACCTTCGCATGGTGCACTTTCACTGTCTATGCATCGGGCACTTTTACAAACCTTTTCCAATTTCTGTTTTGATAACGGGTACGAAAAATATATCGAAAACTACATAGAGTTTCTAAGGCAGCATTTTTTTCGTTATTTTTCACCTAGGACAAGCCGTTTTCGAGATATTTGCAATTTTATATATTCAACCACTTTCCAGTACTCTGATAAAATCGCTGGTTTATACCTGCCCTCGGTGCACGTTGAGTGTCTATGCTTTGGGCACTTTCTAAAACATTTTCCAATTTCTGCTTTGATATGGGGTACGGGAAGTAGATCGAAAACTACATAGAGTTCCTAAGACAGCAATTTTTTTGTTATTTTTCACCTAGGACGCGCCGATTTTGAGATATTTGCAATTTTATATATTCAATCACTTTATTGTGTTCTGATAAAATCGCTGGTGAACGTGGAGCGTCTATGCTTTGGGGTTTTTTTTAAATCTTTCCGAATGCCTGTTTTGATAAGGGGTACGGAAAATAGATCGAGAACTACATAGAGTTCCTAAGGCAGCATTTTTTTCGTTATTTTTCACCTAGGACGCACCGTTTTCGAGATATTTGCAATTTTATATATTCAATCACTTTCCTGTGTTCTGATAAAATCGCTGGTTAATACCTGCGCTCGGTGCACGTTGAGTGTCTATGCTTCGGGCACTTTTTAAAAACTTCTCCAATTTCTGCTTTGATATGGGGTACGGGAAGTAGATCGAAAACTACATAGAGTTCCTAAGACAGCATTTTTTTCGTTATTTTTAACCTAGGACGCACCGTTTTCAAGATATTTTCAATTTTATATATTCAATCACTTTCCTGTGTTCTGATAAAATCGGTGGTTTATACCTTCGCTTGGTGCACTTGGACTGTCTATGCATCGGGCACTTTTACAAACCTTTTCCAATTTCTGTTTTGATAAGGGGTACGAAAAATATATCGAAAACTACATAGAGTTCCTAAGGCAGCATTTTTTTCGTTATTTTTCACCTAGGACGCACCGTTTTCGAGATATTTGCAATTTTATATATTCAATCACTTTCCTGTGTTCTCATAAAATCGTTGGTCAATTAATTCGCTAGGTGCACTAAGAATGTCTACCCTTCCGGTAATTTTTAAAAGCTTTTTCAATATCTGTTTGATAAGGGGTACGAAAAATATATCGAGGACTACATAGAGTTTCTAAGACAGCAATTTTTTTCTTATTTTTCACCTAGGACGCGCCGTTTTCGAGATATTTGCAATTTTATATATTCAACCACTTTCCAGTAGTCTGATAAAATCGCTGGTTAATGCCTGCCCTCGGTGCACGTTGAGTGTCTATGCTTTCGGCACTTTTTAAAACATTTTTCCCAATTTCTGTTTTGGTAAGGGGTACGAAAAGTATATCGAAAACTACATAGAGTTCCTAAGGCAGCATTTTTTTTCGTTATTTTTCACCTAGGACGCGCCGTTTTCGAGATATTTGCAATTTTATATATTCAATCACTTTCTTTTATTCTCATAAAATCGCTGGTGCACGTAGAGCGTCTATGCTTTGGGGTCTTATTAAAATCTTTCGGAATTCCTGTTTTGATAAGGGGTACGGAAAATAGATCGAGAACTACATAGAGTTCCTAAGGCAGCATTTTTTTCGTTATTTTTCACCTAGGACGCACCGTTTTCGAGATATTTGCAATTTTATATATTCAATCACTTTTCTGTGTTCTCATATAATCGCTGGTGAACGTGGAGCGTCTATGCTTTGGGGTCTTTTTAAAATCTTTCCGAATGCCTGTTTTGATAAATGGTACGGAAAATAGATCGAGAACTACATAGAGTTCCTAAGGCAGCATTTTTTTCGTTATTTTTCACCTAGGACGCACCGTTTTCGAGATATTTGCAATTTTATATATTCAATCACTTTCCTGTGTTCTGATAAAATCGCTGGTTAATAAATTCGCTCAGTACACGTTTAATGTCTAGGCTTAGGGTAATTTTTAAAATCGTTTTCATTTTCTGTTTTGATAAGGGGTACGAAAAATATATCGAAAACTACATAGAGTTCCTAAGGCAGCATTTTTTTCGTTATTTTTCACCTAGGACGCACCGTTTTCGAGATATTTGCAATTTTATATATTCAATCACTTTCCTGTTTTCTGATAAAATCGCTGGTTAATGCCTGCCCTCGGTGCACGTTGAGTGTCTATGCTTTGGGCACTTTCTAAAACATTTTCCAATTTCTGCTTTGATATGGGGTACGGGAAGTAGATCGAAAACTACATAGAGTTCCTAAGACAGCATTTTTTTCGTTATTTGTAACCTAGGACGCACCGTTTTCAAGATATTTTCAATTTTATATATTCAATCACTTTAATGTTTTCTCATAAAATCGCTGGTGAACGTGGAGCGTCTATGCTTTGGGGTCTTTTTAAAATCTTTCCGAATTCCTGTTTTGGTAAGGGGTTCGGAAAATATGTCGAAAACTACATAGAGTTCCTAAGGCAGCATTTATTTCGTTATTTTTCACCTAGGACGCACCGTTTTCGAGATATTTGCAATTTTATGTAATCAATCACTTTCCTGTTTTCTGATAAAATTGCTGGTTAATACCTCTGCTCGGTGCACGTTGAGTGTCTATGCATCGGGCACTTTTTAAAAACTTCTCCAATTTCTGCTTTGATATGGAGTACGGGAAGTAGATCGAAAACTACATAGAGTTCCTAAGAGAGCATTTTTTTCGTTATTTTTAACCTAGGACGCACCGTTTTCAAGATATTTTTAATTTTATATATTCAATCACTTTCCTGTGTTCTGATAAAATCGCTGGTTAATACCTTCGCTTGGTGCACTTGGACTGTCTATGCATCGGGCACTTTTACAAACCTTTTCCAATTTCTGTTTTGATAACGGGTACGAAAAATATATCGAAAACTACATAGAGTTCCTAAGGCAGCATTTTTTTCGTTATTTTTCACCTAGGACGCACCGTTTTCGAGATATTTGCAATTTTATATAATCAATCACTTTCCTGTGTTCTCATATAATCGCTGGTTAATAAATTCGCTCAGTACACGTTTAATGTCTACGCTTAGGGTAATTTTTAAAATCTTTTTCATTTTCTGTTTTGATAAGGGGTACGAAAAATATATCGAAAACTACATAGAGTTCCTAAGGCAGCATTTTTTTCGTTATTTTTCACCTAGGACGCACCGTTTTCGAGATATTTGCAATTTTATATATTCAATCACTTTCCTGTTTTCTGATAAAATCGCTGGTTAATGCCTGCCCTCGGTGCACGTTGAGTGTCTATGCTTTGGGCACTTTCTAAAACATTTTCCAATTTCTGCTTTGATATGGGGTATGAAAAATAGATCGAAAACTACATAGAGTTCCTAAGACAGCATTTTTTTCGTTATTTTTAACCTAGGACGCACCGTTTTCGAGATATTTGCAATTTTATATATTCAATCACTTTAATGTTTTCTCATAAAATCGCTGGTGCACGTAGAGCGTCTATGCTTTGGGGTCTTATTAAAATCTTTCTGAATTCCTGTTTTGATAAGGGGTACGGAAAATAGATCGAAAACTACATAGAGTTCCTAAGGCAGCATTTTTTTCGTTATTTTTCACCTAGGACGCACCGTTTTCAAGATATTTTCAATTTTATATATTCAATCACTTTAATGTTTTCTCATAAAATCGCTGGTGAACGTGGAGCGTCTATGCTTTGGGGTCTTTTTAAAATCTTTCCGAATGCCTGTTTTGATAAATGGTACGGAAAATAGATCGAGAACTACATAGAGTTCCTAAGGCAGCATTTTTTCGTTATTTTTCACCTAGGACGCACCGTTTTCGAGATATTTGCAATTTTATATATTCAATCACTTTCCTGTGTTCTCATATAATCGCTGGTTAATAAATTCGCTCAGTACACGTTTAATGTCTACGCTTAGGGTAATTTTTAAAATCTTTTTCATTTTCTGTTTTGATAAGGGGTACGAAAAATATATCGAAAACTACATAGAGTTCCTAAGGCAGCATTTTTTCGTTATTTTTCACCTAGGACGCACCGTTTTCGAGATATTTGCAATTTTATATATTCAATCACTTTCCTGTTTTCTGATAAAATCGCTGGTTAATGCCTGCCCTCGGTGCACGTTGAGTGTCTATGCTTTGGGCACTTTCTAAAACATTTTCCAATTTCTGCTTTGATATGGGGTACGGGAAGTAGATCGAAAACTACATAGAGTTCCTAAGACAGCATTTTTTTCGTTATTTTTCACCTAGGACGCACCGTTTTCAAGATATTTTCAATTTTATATATTCAATCACTTTAATGTTTTCTCATAAAATCGCTGGTGAACGTGGAGCGTCTATGCTTTGGGGTCTTTTTAAAATCTTTCCGAATGCCTGTTTTGATAAGGGGTACGGAAAATAGATCGAGAACTACATAGAGTTCCTAAGGCAGCATTTTTTTCGTTATTTTTCACCTAGGACGCACCGTTTTCGAGATATTTGCAATTTTATATATTCAATCACTTTCCTGTGTTCTGATAAAATCGCTGGTTTATACCTGTGCTCGGAACACGTTGAGTGTCTATGCTTCGGGCACTTTTTAAAAACTTCTCCAATTTCTGCTTTGATATGGAGTACGGGAAGTATATCGAAAACTACATAGAGTTCCTAAGACAGCAATTTTTTTGTTATTTTTCACCTAGGACGCGCCGTTTTCGAGATATTTGCAATTTTATATATTCAATCACTTTCCTGTGTTCTGATAAAATCGGTGGTTTATACCTTCGCTTGGTGCACTTGGACTGTCTATGCATCGGGCACTTTTACAAAACTTTTCCAATTTCTGTTTTGATAACGGGTACGAAAAATATATCGAAAACTACATAGAGTTCCTAAGGCAGCATTTTTTTCGTTATTTTTCACCTAGGACGCGCCGTTTTCGAGATATTTGCAATTTTATATATTCAATCACTTTCCTGTGTTTTGATAAAATCGCTGGTTAATAAATTCGCTCAGTACACGTTTAATGTCTACGCTTAGGGTAATTTTTAAAATCTTTTTCATTTTCTGTTTTGATAAGGGGTACGAAAAACACATCTAAAACTACATGGAGTTTCTAAGGCAGCATTTTTTTCGTTATTTTTCACCTAGGACAAGCCGTTTTCGAGATATTTGCAATTTTATATATTCAACCACTTTCCAGTACTCTGATAAAATCGCTGGTTTATACCTGCCCTCGGTGCACGTTGAGTGTCTATGCTTTGGGCACTTTCTAAAACATTTTCCAATTTCTGCTTTGATAACGGGTACGGGAAGTAGATCGAAAACTACATAGAGTTCCTAAGACAGCAATTTTTTTGTTATTTTTCACCTAGGACGCGCCGATTTTGAGATATTTTCAATTTTATATATTCAATCACTTTAAAGTTTTCTCATAAAATCGCTGTTGCACGTAGAGCGTCTATGCTTTGGGGTCTTATTAAAATCTTTCTGAATTCCTGTTTTGATAAGGGGTACGGAAAACACATCGAAAACTACATAGAGTTCCTAAGGCAGCATTTTTTTCGTTATTTTTCACCTAGGACGCGCCGTTTTCGAGATATTTGCAATTTTATATATTCAATCACTTTCCTGTGTTCTGATAAAATCGGTGGTTTATACCTTCGCTTGGTGCACTTGGACTGTCTATGCATCGGGCACTTTTACAAACCTTTTCCAATTTCTGTTTTGATAACGGGTACGAAAAATATATCGAAAACTACATAGAGTTTCTAAGGCAGCATTTTTTTCGTTATTTTTCACCTAGGACAAGCCGTTTTCGAGATATTTGCAATTTTATATATTCAACCACTTTCCAGTACTCTGATAAAATCGCTGGTTTATACCTTCGCTCGGTGCGCTTGGAGTGTCTATGCTTCAGGCACTATTAAAAACCTTTTCCAATTTCACTTTATATAAGGGGTACGGGAAATAGATCGAAAACTACATAGAGTTCCTAAGACAGCATTTTTTTCGTTATTTTTCACCTAGGACGCGCCGTTTTCGAGATATTTGCAATTTTATATATTCAATCACTTTCCTGTGTTCTGATAAAATCGCTGGTTAATACCTTCGCTTGGTGCACTTGGACTGTCTATGCATCGGGCACTTTTACAAACCTTTTCCAATTTCTGTTTTGATAACGGGTACGAAAAATATATCGAAAACTACATAGAGTTCCTAAGGCAGCATTTTTTTCGTTATTTTTCACCTAGGACGCACCGTTTTCGAGATATTTGCAATTTTATATATTCAATCACTTTCCTGTGTTCTCATATAATCGCTGGTTAATAAATTCGCTCAGTACACGTTTAATGTCTACGCTTAGGGTAATTTTTAAAATCTTTTTCATTTTCTGTTTTGATAAGGGGTACGAAAAATATATCGAAAACTACATAGAGTTCCTAAGGCAGCATTTTTTTTCGTTATTTTTCACCTAGGACGCACCGTTTTCGAGATATTTGCAATTTTATATATTCAATCACTTTCCTGTACTCTGATAAAATCGCTGGTTAATGCCTGCCCTCGGTGCACGTTGAATGTCTATGCTTTGGGCACTTTCTAAAATATTTTCCAATTTCTGCTTTGATATGAGGTACGGGAAGTAGATCGAAAACTACATAGAGTTCCTAAGGCAGCATTTTTTTTCGTTATTTTTAACCAAGGACGCACCGTTTTCAAGATATTTTCCATTTTATATGTTCAATCACTTTAATGTTTTCTCATAAAATCGCTGGTGCACGTAGAGCGTCTATGCTTTGGGGTCTTATTAAAATCGTTTTCAATTTCTGTTTTGGTAAGGGGTTCGGAAAATATGTCGAAAACTACATAGAGTTCCTAAGGCAGCATTTTTTTCGTTATTTTTCACCTAGGACGCACCGTTTTCGAGATATTTGCAATTTTATATAGTCAATCACTTTCCTGTGTTCTGATAAAATCGCTGGTTAATACCTTCGCTTGGTGCACTTGGACTGTCTATGCATCGGGCACTTTTACAAACCTTTTTCAATTTCTGTTTTGATAACGGGTACGAAAAATATATCGAAAACTACATAGAGTTCCTAAGGCAGCATTTTTTTCGTTATTTTTCACCTAGGACGCGCCGTTTTCGAGATATTTGCAATTTTATATATTCAATCACTTTCCTGTGTTCTGATAAAATCGGTGGTTTATACCTTCCCTCGGTGCACGTTGAGTGTCTATGCTTTTAGCACTTTCTAAAACATTTTCCAATTTCTGCTTTGATATGGGGTACGGGAAGTAGATCGAAAACTACATAGAGTTCCTAAGACAGCATTTTTTTCGTTATTTTTCACCTAGGACGCACCGTTTTCGAGATATTTGCAATTTTATATAGTCAATCACTTTCCTGTGTTCTGATAAAATCGCTGGTTAATACCTTCGCTTGGTGCACTTGGACTGTCTATGCATCGGGCACTTTTACAAACCTTTTTCAATTTCTGTTTTGATAACGGGTACGAAAAATATATCGAAAACTACATAGAGTTCCTAAGGCAGCATTTTTTTCGTTATTTTTCACCTAGGACGCACCGTTTTCGAGATATTTGCAATTTTATATATTCAATCACTTTCCTGTGTTCTCATATAATCGCTGGTTAATAAATTCGCTCAGTACACGTTTAATGTCTACGCTTAGGGTAATTTTTAAAATCGTTTTCAATTTCTGTTTTGGTAAGGGGTTCGGAAAATATATCGAAAACTACATAGAGTTCCTAAGGCAGCATTTTTTTCGTTATTTTTCACCTAGGACGCACCGTTTTCGAGATATTTGCAATTTTTATATAATCAATCACCTTCCTGCTTTCTGATAAAATCGCTGGTTAATGCCTGCCCTCGGTGCACGTTGAGTGTCTATGCTTTTAGCACTTTCTAAAACATTTTCCAATTTCTGCTTTGATATGGGGTACGGGAAGTAGATCGAAAACTACATAGAGTTCCTAAGACAGCATTTTTTTCGTTATTTTTAACCTAGGACGCACCGTTTTCAAGATATTTTCAATTTTATATATTCAATCACTTTAATGTTTTCTCATAAAATCGCTGGTGCACGTAGAGCGTCTATGCTTTGGGGTCTTATTAAAATCTTTCTGAATTCCTGTTTTGATAAGGGGTACGGAAAATAGATCGAAAACTACATAGAGTTCCTAAGGCAGCATTTTTTTCGTTATTTTTCACCTAGGACGCACCGTTTTCGAGATATTTTCAATTTTATATATTCAATCACTTTAATGTTTTCTCATAAAATCGCTGGTGCACGTAGAGCGTCTATGCTTTGGGGGTCTTATTAAAATCTTTCTGAATTCCTGTTTTGATAAGGGGTACGGAAAATAGATCGAAAACTACATAGAGTTCCTAAGGCAGCATTTTTTCGTTATTTTTCACCCAGGACGCACCGTTTTCGAGATATTTGCAATTTTATATATTCAATCACTTTCCTGTGTTCTCATATAATCGCTGGTTAATAAATTTGCTCAGTACACGTTTAATGTCTACGCTTAGGGTAATTTTTAAAATCTTTTTCATTTTCTGTTTTGATAAGGGGTACGAAAAATATATCGAAAACTACATAGAGTTCCTAAGGCAGCATTTTTTTCGTTATTTTTCACCTAGGACGCACCGTTTTCGAGATATTTGCAATTTTATATATTCAACCACTTTCCAGTACTCTGATAAAATCGCTGGTTAATGCCTGTGCTCGGTGCACGTTGAGTGTCTATGCTTTGGGCACTTTCTAAAACATTTTCCAATTTCTGCTTTGATATGGGGTACGGGAAGTAGATCGAAAACTACATAGAGTTCCTAAGACAGCATTTTTTTCGTTATTTGTAACCTAGGACGCACCGTTTTCAAGATATTTTCAATTTTATATATTCAATCACTTTAATGTTTTCTCATAAAATCGCTGGTGAACGTGGAGCGTCTATGCTTTGGGGTCTTTTTAAAATCTTTCCGAATGCCTGTTTTGATAAGGGGTACGGAAAATAGATCGAGAACTACATAGAGTTCCTAAGGCAGCATTTTTTTCGTTATTTTTCACCTAGGACGCACCGTTTTCGAGATATTTGCAATTTTATATATTCAATCACTTTCCTGTGTTCTGATAAAATCGCTGGTTAATACCTGCGCTCGGTGCACGTTGAGTGTCTATGCTTCGGGCACTTTTTAAAAACTTCTCCAATTTCTGCTTTGATATGGGGTACGGGAAGTAGATCGAAAACTACATAGAGTTCCTAAGGCAGCATTTTTTTCGTTATTTTTCACCTAGGACGCACCGTTTTCGAGATATTTGCAATTTTATATATTCAATCACTTTCCTGTGTTCTCATATAATCGCTGGTTAATAAATTCGCTCAGTACACGTTTAATGTCTACGCTTAGGGTAATTTTTAAAATCTTTTTCATTTTCTGTTTTGATAAGGGGTACGAAAAATATATCGAAAACTACATAGAGTTCCTAAGGCAGCATTTTTTTTCGTTATTTTTCACCTAGGACGCACCGTTTTCGAGATATTTGCAATTTTATATATTCAATCACTTTCCTGTTTTCTGATAAAATCGCTGGTTAATGCCTGCCCTCGGTGCACGTTGAGTGTCTATGCTTTGGGCACTTTTTAAAACATTTTCCAATTTCTGCTTTGATATGGGGTACGGGAAGTAGATCGAAAACTACATAGAGTTCCTAAGACAGCATTTTTTTCGTTATTTTTCACCTAGGACGCACCGTTTTCGAGATATTTGCAATTTTATATATTCAATCACTTTAAAGTTTTCTCATAAAATCGCTGTTGCACGTAGAGCGTCTATGCTTTGGGGTCTTATTAAAATCTTTCTGAATTCCTGTTTTGATAAGGGGTACGGAAAATAGATCGAAAACTACATAGAGTTCCTAAGGCAGCATTTTTTTCGTTATTTTTCACCTAGGACGCACCGTTTTCGAGATATTTGCAATTTTATATAGTCAATCACTTTCCTGTGTTCTGATAAAATCGCTGGTTAATACCTTCGCTTGGTGCACTTGGACTGTCTATGCATCGGGCACTTTTACAAACCTTTTCCAATTTCTGTTTTGATAACGGGTACGAAAAATATATCGAAAACTACATAGAGTTCCTAAGGCAGCATTTTTTTCGTTATTTTTCACCTAGGACAAGCCGTTTTCGAGATATTTGCAATTTTATATATTCAACCACTTTCCAGTACTCTGATAAAATCGCTGGTTTATACCTGCCCTCGGTGCACGTTGAGTGTCTATGCTTTTAGCACTTTCTAAAACATTTTCCAATTTCTGCTTTGATATGGGGTACGGGAAGTAGATCGAAAACTACATAGAGTTCCTAAGGCAGCATTTTTTTCGTTATTTTTCACCTAGGACGCACCGTTTTCGAGATATTTGCAATTTTATATATTCAATCACTTTCCTGTGTTCTGATAAAATCGGTGGTTTATACCTTCGCTTGGTGCACTTGGACTGTCTATGCATCGGGCACTTTTACAAACATTTTCCAATTTCTGTTTTGATAACGGGTACGAAAAATATATCGAAAACTACATAGAGTTCCTAAGGCAGCATTTTTTTCGTTATTTTTCACCTAGGACGCACCGTTTTCGAGATATTTGCAATTTTATATATTCAATCACTTTCCTGTGTTCTCATATAATCGCTGGTTAATAAATTCGCTCAGTACACGTTTAATGTCTACGCTTAGGGTAATTTTTAAAATCTTTTTCATTTTCTGTTTTGATAAGGGGTACGAAAAATATATCGAAAACTACATAGAGTTCCTAAGGCAGCATTTTTTTCGTTATTTTTCACCTAGGACGCACCGTTTTCGAGATATTTGCAATTTTATATATTCAACCACTTTCCAGTACTCTGATAAAATCGCTGGTTAATGCCTGCCCTCGGTGCACGTTGAGTGTCTATGCTTTGGGCACTTTTTAAAATATTTTCCAATTTCCTGTTTTGATAAAGGGTACGGAAAATAGATCGAAAACTACATAGAGTTCCTAAGACAGCATTTTTTTCGTTATTTTTCACCTAGGACGCGCCGTTTTCGAGATATTTGCAATTTTATATATTCAATCACTTTCCTGTTTTCTCATAAAATCGCTGGTGCACGTGGAGCGTCTATGCTTTGGGGTCTTTTTAAAATCTTTCCGAATGCCTGTTTTGATAAGGGGTACGGAAAATAGATCGAAAACTACATAGAGTTCCTAAGGCAGCATTTTTTTCGTTATTTTTCACCTAGGACGCACCGTTTTCGAGATATTTTCAATTTTATATATTCAATCACTTTAATGTTTTCTCATAAAATCGCTGGTGCACGTAGAGCGTCTATGCTTTGGGGTCTTATTAAAATCTTTCTGAATTCCTGTTTTGATAAGGGGTACGGAAAATAGATCGAAAACTACATAGAGTTCCTAAGACAGCATTTTTTTCGTTATTTTTCACCTAGGACGCACCGTTTTCGAGATATTTGCAATTTTATATAGTCAATCACTTTTCTGTGTTCTCATATAATCGCTGGTTAATAAATTCGCTCAGTACACGTTTAATGTCTACGCTTAGGGTAATTTTTAAAATCTTTTTCATTTTCTGTTTTGATAAGGGGTACGAAAAATATATCGAAAACTACATAGAGTTCCTAAGGCAGCATTTTTTTCGTTATTTTTCACCTAGGACGCACCGTTTTCGAGATATTTGCAATTTTATATATTCAATCACTTTCCTGTTTTCTGATAAAATCGCTGGTTAATGCCTGCCCTCGGTGCACGTTGAGTGTCTATGCTTTGGGCACTTTCTAAAACATTTTCCAATTTCTGCTTTGATATGGGGTACGGGAAGTAGATCGAAAACTACATAGAGTTCCTAAGACAGCATTTTTTTCGTTATTTGTAACCTAGGACGCACCGTTTTCAAGATATTTTCAATTTTATATATTCAATCACTTTAATGTTTTCTCATAAAATCGCTGGTGAACATGGAGCGTCTATGCTTTGGGGTCTTTTTAAAATCTTTCCGAATGCCTGTTTTGATAAGGGGTACGGAAAATAGATCGAGAACTACATAGAGTTCCTAAGGCAGCATTTTTTTCGTTATTTTTCACCTAGGACGCACCGTTTTCGAGATATTTGCAATTTTATATATTCAATCACTTTCCTGTTTTCTGATAAAATCGCTGGTTAATACCTGTGCTCGGTGCACGTTGAGTGTCTATGCTTCGGGCACTTTTTAAAAACTTCTCCAATTTCTGCTTTGATATGGAGTACGGGAAGTAGATCGAAAACTACATAGAGTTCCTAAGAGAGCATTTTTTTCGTTATTTTTAACCTAGGACGCACCGTTTTCAAGATATTTTCAATTTTATATATTCAATCACTTTCCTGTGTTCTGATAAAATCGCTGATTAATACCTTCGCTTGGTGCACTTGGACTGTCTAGGCTTAGGGTAATTTTTAAAATCGTTTTCATTTTCTGTTTTGATAAGGGGTACGAAAAATAGATCGAAAACTACATAGAGTTCCTAAGGCAGCATTTTTTTCGTTATTTTTCACCTAGGACGCACCGTTTTCGAGATATTTGCAATTTTATATAGTCAATCACTTTCCTGTGTTCTGATAAAATCGCTGGTTAATACCTTCGCTTGGTGCACTTGGACTGTCTATGCATCGGGCACTTTTACAAACCTTTTCCAATTTCTGTTTTGATAACGGGTACGAAAAATATATCGAAAACTACATAGAGTTCCTAAGGCAGCATTTTTTTCGTTATTTTTAACCTAGGACGCACCGTTTTCGAGATATTTGCAATTTTATATATTCAATCACTTTCCTGTGTTCTCATATAATCGCTGGTTAATAAATTCGCTCAGTACACGTTTAATGTCTACGCTTAGGGTAATTTTTAAAATCGTTTTCATTTTCTGTTTTGATAAGGGGTACGAAAAATATATCGAAAACTACATAGAGTTCCTAAGGCAGCATTTTTTTCGTTATTTTTCACCTAGGACGCACCGTTTTCGAGATATTTGCAATTTTATATATTCAACCACTTTCCAGTACTCTGATAAAATCGCTGGTTAATGCCTGCCCTCGGTGCACGTTGAGTGTCTATGCTTTGGGCACTTTCTAAAACATTTTCCAATTTCTGCTTTGATATGGGGTACGGGAAGTAGATCGAAAACTACATAGAGTTCCTAAGACAGCATTTTTTTCGTTATTTTTCACCTAGGACGCACCGTTTTCGAGATATTTGCAATTTTATATATTCAATCACTTTCCAGTACTCTGATAAAATCGCTGGTGAACGGTGCACGTTTAATGTCTTATGCTTTGGGGTCTTTTAAAATCTTTCCAATTTCCTGTTTTGATAAAGGGGTACGGGAAATAGATCGAAAACTACATAGAGTTCCTAAGGCAGCATTTTTTTTCGTTATTTTTCACCTAGGACGCGCCGTTTTCGAGATATTTGCAATTTTATATATTCAATCACTTTCCTGTGTTCTGATAAAATCGCTGGTTAATACCTGCCCTCGGTGCACGTTGAGTGTCTATGCTTTTAGCACTTTCTAAAACATTTTCCAATTTCTGCTTTGATATGGAGTACGGGAAGTAGATCGAAAACTACATAGAGTTCCTAAGACAGCATTTTTTTCGTTATTTTTCACCTAGGACGCACCGTTTTCGAGATATTTGCAATTTTATATAGTCAATCACTTTCCTGTGTTCTGATAAAATCGCTGGTTAATACCTTCGCTTGGTGCACTTGGACTGTCTATGCATCGGGCACTTTTACAAACCTTTTCCAATTTTTGTTTTGATAACGGGTACGAAAAATATATCGAAAACTACATAGAGTTACTAAGGCAGCATTTTTTTTCGTTATTTTTCACCTAGGACGCACCGTTTTCGAGATATTTGCAATTTTATATATTCAATCACTTTCCTGTGTTCTCATATAATCGCTGGTTTATACCTTCGTTTGGTGCACATAGACTGTCTATGCATCGGGCACTTTTACAAAACTTTTCCAATTTCTGTTTTGATAACGGGTACGAAAAATATATCGAAAACTACATAGAGTTCCTAAGGCAGCATTTTTTTCGTTATTTTTCACCTAGGACGCACCGTTTTCGAGATATTTGCAATTTTATATATTCAATCACTTTCCTGTTTTCTGATAAAATCGCTGGTTAATGCCTGCCCTCGGTGCACGTTGAGTGTCTATGCTTTGGGCACTTTCTAAAACATTTTCCAATTTCTGCTTTGATATGGGGTACGGGAAGTAGATCGAAAACTACATAGAGTTCCTAAGACAGCATTTTTTTCGTTATTTGTAACCTAGGACGCACCGTTTTCAAGATATTTTCAATTTTATATATTCAATCACTTTAATGTTTTCTCATAAAATCGCTGGTGAACGTGGAGCGTCTATGCTTTGGGGTCTTTTTAAAATCTTTCCGAATGCCTGTTTTGATAAGGGGTACGGAAAATAGATCGAGAACTACATAGAGTTCCTAAGGCAGCATTTTTTTCGTTATTTTTCACCTAGGACGCACCGTTTTCGAGATATTGGCAATTTTATATAGTCAATCACTTTCCTGTGTTCTGATAAAATCGCTGGTTAATACCTGCGCTCGGTGCACGTTGAGTGTCTATGCTTCGGCCTTTTCTAAAAACTTTTCCAATTTCTGCTTTGATATGGGGTACGGGAAGTATGTCGAAAACTACATAGAGTTCCTAAGGCAGCATTTTTTTCGTTATTTTTCACCTAGGACGCACCGTTTTCAAGATATTTTCAATTTTATATATTCAATCACTTTCCTGTGTTCTGATAAAATCGCTGGTTAATACCTTCGCTTGGTGCACTTGGACTGTCTATGCATCGGGCACTTTTACAAACCTTTTCCAATTTCTGTTTTGATAACGGGTACGAAAAATATATCGAAAACTACATAGAGTTCCTAAGGCAGCATTTTTTTCGTTATTTTTCACCTAGGACGCACCGTTTTCGAGATATTTGCAATTTTATATATTTAAATACTTTCCTGTGTTCTCATATAATCGCTGGTTAATAAATTCGCTCAGTACACGTTTAATGTCTACGCTTAGGGTAATTTTTAAAATCTTTTTCATTTTCTGTTTTGATAAGGGGTTCGGAAAATATGTCGAAAACTACATAGAGTTTCTAAGGCAGCATTTTTTTCGTTATTTTTCACCTAGGACAAGCCGTTTTCGAGATATTTGCAATTTTATATATTCAACCACTTTCCAGTACTCTGATAAAATCGCTGGTTAATGCCTGCCCTCGGTGCACGTTGAGTGTCTATGCTTCGGGCACTTTTTAAAAACTTCTCCAATTTCTGCTTTGATATGGAGTACGGGAAGTAGATCGAAAACTACATAGAGTTCCTAAGACAGCATTTTTTTCGTTATTTTTAACCTAGGACGCACCGTTTTCAAGATATTTTCAATTTTATATATTCAATCACTTTAATGTTTTCTCATAAAATCGCTGGTGCACGTAGAGCGTCTATGCTTTGGGGTCTTATTAAAATCTTTCTGAATTCCTGTTTTGGTAAGGGGTTCGGAAAATAGATCGAAAACTACATAGAGTTCCTAAGGCAGCATTTTTTTCGTTATTTTTCACCTAGGACGCACCGTTTTCGAGATATTTGCAATTTTATATATTCAATCACTTTCCTGTTTTCTGATAAAATCGCTGGTTAATACCTTCGCTTGGTGCACTTGGACTGTCTATGCATCGGGCACTTTTACAAACCTTTTCCAATTTCTGTTTTGATAACGGGTACGAAAAATATATCGAAAACTACATAGAGTTCCTAAGGCAGCATTTTTTTTCGTTATTTTTCACCTAGGACGCACCGTTTTCGAGATATTTGCAATTTTATATATTCAATCACTTTCCTGTGTTCTGATAAAATCGCTGGTTAATAAATTCGCTCAGTACACGTTTAATGTCTACGCTTAGGGTAATTTTTAAAATCTTTTTCATCTTCTGTTTTGATAAGGGGTACGGAAAATAGATCGAAAACTACATAGAGTTCCTAAGGCAGCATTTTTTTCGTTATTTTTCACCTAGGACGCGCCGTTTTCGAGATATTTGCAATTTTATATATTCAATCACTTTCCTGTGTTCTGATAAAATCGCTGGTTAATACCTGCGCTCGGTGCGCGTTGAGTGTCTATGCTTCGGGCACTTTTTAAAACCTTTTCCAATTTCTGCTTTGATATGGGGTACGGGAAATAGATCGAAAACTACATAGAGTTCCTAAGGCAGCATTTCTTTTGTTATTTTTCACCTAGGACGCACCGTTTTCGAGATATTTGCAATTTTAAATATTCAATCACTTTAATGTTTTCTCATAAAATCGCTGGTGAATGTCGAGCGTCTATGCTTTGGGTCTTTTTAAAATCTTTTCGTATTCCTGTTTTGGTAATGTGTACTTCAAACACATCGAAAACTACATAGAGTTCCTAAGGCAGCATTTTTTTCGTTATTTTTCACCTAGGACGCGCCGTTTTCGAGATATTTGCAATTTTATATATTCAATCACTTTCCTGTGTTCTGATAAAATCGGTGGTTTATACCTGCGCTCGGTGCACGTTGAGTGTCTATGCTTCGGGCACTTTTTAAAAATTTCTCCAATTTCTGCTTTGATATGGGGTACGGGAAGTAGATCGAAAACTACATAGAGTTCCTAAGACAGCATTTTTTCGTTATTTTTCACCTAGGACGCACCGTTTTCGAGATATTTACAATTTTATATATTCAATCACTTTCCTGTGTTCTGATAAAATCGCTGGTTAATACCTTCGCTTGGTGCACTTGGACTGTCTATGCATCGGGCACTTTTACAAACCTTTTCCTATTTCTGTTTTGATAACGGGTACGAAAAATATATCGAAAACTACATAGAGTTCCTAAGGCAGCATTTTTTTCGTTATTTTTCACCTAGGACGCACCGTTTTCGAGATATTTGCAATTTTATATATTCAATCACTTTCCTGTGTTCTCATATAATCGCTGGTTAATAAATTCGCTCAGTACACGTTTAATGTCTACGCTTAGGGTAATTTTTAAAATCTTTTTCATTTTCTGTTTTGATAAGGGGTACGAAAAATATATCGAAAACTACATAGAGTTCCTAAGGCAGCATTTTTTTCGTTATTTTTCACCTAGGACGCACCGTTTTCGAGATATTTGCAATTTTATATATTCAATCACTTTCCTGTACTCTGATAAAATCGCTGGTTAATGCCTGCCCTCGGTGCACGTTGAGTGTCTATGCTTCGGGCACTTTTTAAAAACTTCTCCAATTTCTGCTTTGATATGGGGTACGGGAAGTAGATCGAAAACTACATAGAGTTCCTAAGACAGCATTTTTTTCGTTATTTGTAACCTAGGACGCACCGTTTTCAAGATATTTTCAATTTTATATATTCAATCACTTTAATGTTTTCTCATAAAATCGCTGGTGCACGTAGAGCGTCTATGCTTTGGGGTCTTATTAAAATCTTTCTGAATTCCTGTTTTGATAAGGGGTACGGAAAATAGATCGAAAACTACATAGAGTTCCTAAGGCTGCATTTTTTTCGTTATTTTTCACCTAGGACGCACCGTTTTCGAGATATTTGCAATTTTATATATTCAATCACTTTCCTGTGTTCTGATAAAATCGGTGGTTTATACCTTCGCATGGTGCACTGGGACTGTCTATGCATCGGGAAACCTAGGAACGCACCTAGTACTTTCGTATTTTTCACCTAGGAAAGTGATTGACTATATAAAATTGCAAATATTTCGCACCGTTTTCGAGATATTTGCAATTTTATATAGTCAATCA
>CM063504.1:183005887-183041887 GCA_032207245.1 Pardosa pseudoannulata | reverse complement strand
AAACTACATAGAGTTCCTAAGACAGCATTTTTTTCGTCATTTTTGACCTAGGACGCACCGTTTTCGAGATATTTGCAATTTTATATATTTAATCACTTTCCTGTGTTCTGATATTATCTGTGGTTAAAACTTTTGTCCGTTTCACGATTAATGACTAAACTTCGGCAGATTTTTAAAATATTTTAAATTTCTGTTTTCATAATTGCTACCGAAAATCTATCGAAAACTACATGGAGTTCCTAAGGCAACATTTTTTTTCGTTATTTTTCACCTAGGACTCACCGTTTTCGAGATATTTGCAATTTTATATATTTGATCACTTTCTTTGTGTTTTTCATAAATCGCTGGTTAATACCTTCATTCGGTGACCGTGGAATGTCTACCCTTCAGGTTATTTTTAAAATCTTTTGCATTTCCTGTTTTCGTAAGGGGTACGGAAAATATATCGAAAACTACATAGAGTTCCTAAGACAGCATTTTTTTCGTTATTTTTGACCTAGGACGCACCGTTTTCGAGATATTTGCAATTTTATATATTTGATCACTTTATTTGTGTTTTTCTTAAATCGCTGGTTAATACCTTCATTCGGTGACCGTGGAATGTCTACCCTTCAGGTTATTTTTAAAATCTTTTGCAATTCCTGTTTTCGTAAGGGGTACGGAAAATATATCGAAAACTACATAGAGTTCCTAAGGCAGCATTTTTTTTTCGTTATTTTTGACCTAGGACGCACCGTTTTCGAGATATTTGCAATTTTATATATTTAACAACTTTCTTTTGTGTTTTGCTAAAAACTCTGGTTAATACCTTCATTCGGTGACCGTGGAATGTCTACCCTTCAGGTTATTTTTAAAATCTTTTGCAATTCCTGTTTTCGTAAGGGGTACGGAAAATATATCGAAAACTACATAGAGTTCCTAAGGCATCATTTTTTTCGTTATTTTTCACCTAGGACCACCGTTTTCGAGATATTTGCAATTTTATATATTTAATCACTTTCTTTGTGTTCTGATAATATCGTGGTTAATACCTTCATTCCGTTTCACGTGGAATGTCTTCACCCTTCAGGTTAGATTTTTAAAATCTTTTCAATTTCTGATTTGATAAAGGGTACGAAAAATAGATCGAAAACTGAATAGAGTTCCCAAGACAGCATTTTTTTCGTTATTTTTGACCTAGGACAAACCGTTTTCGAGATATTTGCAATTTTATATATTTGATCACTTTATTTGTGTTCTGCTAAAATCGCTGGTTAATACCTTCATTCGGTGACCGTGGAATGTCTACCCTTTCGGTTATTTTTAAAATCTTTTGCAATTCCTGTTTTCGTAAGGGGTACGAAAAATATATCGAAAACTACATAGAGTTCCTAAGACAGCATTTTTTTCGTTATTTTTGACCTAGGACGCACCGTTTTCGAGATATTTGCAATTTTATATATTTAATCACTTTCTTGTGTTCTGATAATATCTGTGGTTAATACCTTCATTCGGTGACCGTGGAATGTCTACACTTCGGGAGATTTTTAAAATCTTTTGCAATTTCCTGTTTTCGTAATACGGAAAATATATCGAAATCTACATGGAGTTCCTAAGACAGCATTTTTTTTTGTTATTTTTCACCTAGGACGCACCGTTTTCGAGATATTTGCAATTTTATATATTCAATCAATTTCTATTGTTCTGATAATATCGCTGGTTAATACCTTCATTCGGTGACCGTGGAATGTCTACCCTTCAGGTTATTTTTAAAATCTTTTGCAATTCCTGTTTTCGTAAGGGGTACGGAAAATATATCGAAAACTACATAGAGTTCCTAAGACAGCATTTTTTTCGTCATTTTTGACCTAGGACGCACCGTTTTCGAGATATTTGCAATTTTATATATTTAATCACTTTATTTGTGTTTTGATAAAATCTCTGGTGTTAATACCTTCATTCGGTGACCGTGGAATGTCTACCCTTCAGGTTATTTTTAAAATTTTTGCAATTCCTGTTTTCGTAAGGGGTACGGAAAATATATCGAAAACTACATGGAGTTCCTAAGGCATCATTTTTTTCGTTATTTTTCACCTAGGACTCACCGTTTTCGAGATATTTGCAATTTTATATATTTGATCACTTTATTTGTGTTTTTCTTAAATCGCTGGTTAATACCTTCATTCGGTGACCGTGGAATGTCTACCCTTCAGGTTATTTTTAAAATCTTTTGCAATTCCTGTTTTCGTAAGGGGTACGGAAATTATATCGAAAACTACATAGAGTTCCTAAGGCAGCATTTTTTTTCGTTATTTTTGACCTAGGACTCACCGTTTTCGAGATATTTGCAATTTTATATATTTAATCACTTTCCTGTGTTCTGATAATATCGGTGGTTAAAACCTTTGTCCGTTTCAGGATAAATGTCTACACTATGGCAGATTTTCAAAATCTTTTCCAATTTCTGTTTTCATAATTGCTACGAAAAATATGTCGAAAACTACATGGAGTTCCTAAGGCAGCATTTTTTTCGTTATTTTTCACCTAGGACCCACCGTTTTCGAGATATTTGCAATTTTAAAAAATTCAATCATTTTCTTTGTGTTCTGATAAAACTCTGGTTAATACCTTCAATCGGTGACCGTGGAATGTCTTCTGTTCGGGTTATTTTCGAAATCTTTTGCAATTCCTGTTTTCGTAAGGGGTACGGAAAATATATCGAAAACTACATAGAGTTCCTAAGACAGCATTTTTTTCGTTATTTTTGACCTAGGACGCACCGTTTTCGAGATATTTGCAATTTTATATATTTAACAACTTTCTTGTGTTCTGATAATATCTGTGGTTAAAACTTTTGTCCGTTTCACGATTAATGTCTACTTTTCGGCAGATTTTTAAAATCCTTTTCATATTCTGTTTTCATAATTGCTACCGAAAATATATCGAAAACTACATGGAGTTCCTAAGACATCATTTTTTTCGTTATTTTTCACCTAGGACCCACCGTTTTCGAGATATTTGCAATTTTATATATTTGATCACTTTATTTGTGTTTTTCTTAAATCGCTGGTTAATACCTTCATTCGGTGACCGTGGAATGTCTACCCTTCAGGTTATTTTTAAAATCTTTTGCAATTCCTGTTTTCGATTAGAGGTACAGGAAATAGATCGAAAACTGAATAGAGTTTCCAAGACAGCATTTTTTTCGTTATTTTTGACCTAGGACAAACCGTTTTCGAGATATTTGCAATTTTATATATTTGATCACTTTATTTGTGTTTTTCTTAAATCGCTGGTTAATACCTTCATTCGGTGACCGTGGAATGTCTACCCTTCAGGTTATTTTTAAAATCTTTTGCAATTCCTGTTTTCGTAAGGGGTACGGAAAATATATCGAAAACTACATAGAGTTCCCAAGACAGCATTTTTTTCGTTATTTTTGACCTAGGACAAACCGTTTTCGAGATATTTGCAATTTTATATATTTCAATCCTTTTCCTGTGCTGTGATAAAATCGCTGGTTAATACCTTCATTCGGTGACCGTGGAATGTCTACCCTTCAGGTTATTTTTAAAATCTTTTGCAATTCCTGTTTTCGTAAGGGGTACGGAAAATATATCGAAAACTACATAGAGTTCCTAAGGCAGCATTTTTTTCGTTATTTTTGACCTAGGACGCACCGTTTTCGAGATATTTGCAATTTTAAATATTCAATAACTTTCCTGTTTTCTGATAAAATCTCTGGTTAATATCTTTTGTCGGTGACCGATTAATGTCTACACTTCGGGTTATTTTTAAAATATTTTCCAATTTCTGTTTTCATACTTGCTACGGAAAATATATCGAAAACTACATGGAGTTTTTAAGACAGCATTTTTTTCGTTATTTTTCACCTAGGACCCACCGTTTTCGAGATATTTGCAATTTTATATATTTGATCACTTTATTTGTGTTTTTCTTAAATCGCTGGTTAATACCTTCATTCGGTGACCGTGGAATGTCTACCCTTCAGGTTATTTTTAAAATCTTTTGCAATTCTGTTTTCGTAAGGGGTACGGAAAATATATCGAAAACTACATAGAGTTCCTAAGACAGCAATTTTTTTCGTTATTTTTGACCTAGGACGCACCGTTTTCGAGATATTTGCAATTTTATATATTTCATCACTTTCTTGTGTTCTGATAAATCTGTGGTTAATACCTTTGTCCGGTGACCGTGAATGTCTACACTTCGGCAGATTTTTAAAATCTTTTTCAATTTCCTGTTTTCGTAATTGCTACGGAAAATATATCGAAAACTACATGGAGTTCCTAAGACAGCATTTTTTTCGTTATTTTTCACCTAGGACCCACCGTTTTCGAGATATTTGCAATTTTATATATTTAATCACTTTTCTTTGTGTTTTGCTATAATATCGCTGGTTAATACCTTTCGGTGACCGTGGAATGTCTACCCTTCAGGTTATTTTTAAAATCTTTTGCATTTCCTGTTTTCGTAAGGGGTACGGAAATTATATCGAAAACTACATAGAGTTCCTAAGGCATCATTTTTTTCGTTATTTTTCACCTAGGACCCACCGTTTTCGAGATATTTGCAATTTTATATATTTAATCACTTTCTTGTGTTCTGATAATATCTGTGGTTAAAACTTTTGTCCGTTTCACGATTAATGTCTACACTTCGGCAGATTTTTAAAATATTTTAAATTTCTGTTTTCATAATTGCTACCGAAAATATATCGAAAACTACATGGAGTTCCTAAGACATCATTTTTTTCGTTATTTTTCACCTAGGACTCACCGTTTTCGAGATATTTGCAATTTTATATATTTGATCACTTTATTTGTGTTTTTCTTAAATCGCTGGTTAATACCTTCATTCGGTGACCGTGGAATGTCTACCCTTCAGGTTATTTTTAAAATTTTTGCAATTCCTGTTTTCGTAAGGGGTACGGAAAATATATCGAAAACTACATGGAGTTCCTAAGGCAGCATTTTTTTCGTTATTTTTCACCTAGGACCCACCGTTTTCGAGATATTTGCAATTTTATATATTTGATCACTTTATTTGTGTTTTTCTTAAATCGCTGGTTAATACCTTCAATCGGTGACCGTGGAATGTCTTCTGTTCGGGTTATTTTCAAAATCTTTTGCAATTCCTGTTTTCGTAAGGGGTACGGAAAATATATCGAAAACTACATAGAGTTCCTAAGGCAGCATTTTTTTCGTTATTTTTGACCTAGGACGCACCGTTTTCGAGATATTTGCAATTTTATATATTTAACAACTTTCTTGTGTTCTGATAATATCTGTGGTTAAAACTTCCTCGGTGACACGTGGAATGTCTACACTTCGGCAGATTTTTAAAATCTTTTGCAATTCCTGTTTTCGTAAGGGGTACGGAAAATATATCGAAAACTACATGGAGTTCCTAAGGCATCATTTTTTTCTTTATTTTTCACCTAGCACTCACCGTTTTCGAGATATTTGCAATTTTATATATTTGATCACTTTATTTGTGTTTTTCTTAAATCGCTGGTTAATACCTTCATTCGGTGACCGTGGAATGTCTACCCTTCAGGTTATTTTTAAAATCTTTTGCAATTCCTGTTTTCGTAAGGGGTACGGAAAATATATCGAAATCTACATAGAGTTCCTAAGACAGCATTGTTTTCGTTATTTTTGACCTAGGACTCACCGTTTTCGAGATATTTGCAATTTTATATATTTGATCACTTTATTTGTGTTTTTCTTAAATCGCTGGTTAATACCTTCATTCGGTGACCGTGGAATGTCTACCCTTCAGGTTATTTTTAAAATCTTTTGCAATTCCTGTTTTCGTAAGGGGTACGGAAAATATATCGAAAACTACATAGAGTTCCTAAGGCAGCATTTTTTTCGTTATTTTTCACCTAGGACTCACCGTTTTCGAGATATTTGCAATTTTATATATTTGATCACTTTATTTGTGTTTTTCTTAAATCGCTGGTTAATACCTTCATTCGGTGACCGTGGAATGTCTACCCTTCAGGTTATTTTTAAAATCTTTTGCAATTCCTGTTTTCGTAAGGGGTACGGAAAATATATCGAAAACTACATAGAGTTCCTAAGGCAGCATTTTTTCGTTATTTTTGACCTAGGACGCACCGTTTTCGAGATATTTGCAATTTTATATATTTCACAACTTTCTTGTGTTCTGATAATATCTGGTTAATACCTTTGTCCGTTTCACGAATGTCTTCACTTCGGGTTATTTTTAAAAATCTTTTCCAATTTCTGTTTTCATAATTGCTACGAAAAATATGTCGAAAACTACATGGAGTTCCTAAGGCAGCATTTTTTTTCGTTATTTTTCACCTAGGACTCACCGTTTTCGAGATATTTGCAATTTTATATATTTAATCACTTTCTTTGTGTTTTGCTAAAATCGCTGGTTAATACCTTCATGCGGTGACCGAGGAATGTCTACACTTCGGTTATTTTTAAAATCTTTTGCAATTCTGTTTTGATAAGGGGTACGGAAAATATATCGAAAACTACATGGAGTTCCTAAGACAGCATTTTTTTCGTTATTTTTCACCTAGGACTCACCGTTTTCGAGATATTTGCAATTTTATATATTTAATCACTTTCTTTGTGTTCTGATAAAATCGTGGTTAATACCTTCATTCGGTGACCGTGGAATGTCTACCCTTCAGGTTATTTTTAAAATCTTTTCGTATTCCTGTTTTGGTAATGAGTACGGCAAACACATCGAAAACTACATAGAGTTCCTAAGGCAGCATTTTTTTCGTTATTTTTCACCTAGGACCCTCTGTTTTCGAGATATTTGCAATTTTATATATTTGATCACTTTCTTTGTGTTTTGCTAAAATCGCTGGTTAATACCTTCATTCGGTGACCGTGGAATGTCTACCCTTCAGGTTATTTTTAAAATTTTTGCAATTCCTGTTTTCGTAAGGGGTACGGAAAATATATCGAAAACTACATAGAGTTTCTAAGGCAGCATTTTTTTCGTTATTTTTCACCTAGAACTCACCGTTTTCGAGATATTTGCAATTTTATATATTAAATCTCTATCTTTGTGTTCTGATAAAATCGCTGGTTATTGCCTTTGCTCGGTGCACGTTGAATGTCTAGTCTTCCGGAAATTTTTAAAATCTTTTGGAATTCCTGTTTTCGAAAGTGGTACGTAAGATATATCAAAATCTGCATGGAGTTCCTAAGACAGCATTTTTTTCGTTATTTTTGACCTAGGACGCACCGTTTTCGAGATATTTGCAATTTTATATATTCAATCACTTTCCTCTGTTTTGATAAAATCGCTGGTTAATACCTTCTTTCGGTGACCGTGGAATGTCTACCCTTCAGGTTATTTTTAAAATCTTTTGCAATTCCTGTTTTCGTAAGGGGTACGGAAAATATATCGAAAACTACATAGAGTTCCTAAGACAGCATTTTTTTCGTTATTTTTGACCTAGGACGCACCGTTTTCGAGATATTTGCAATTTTATATATTCAATCACTTTCTTGTGTTCTGATAAAATGACTGGTTAATACTTTTGTCCGTTTCCGATTAATGTCTACACTTCGGCAGATTTTTAAAAATCTTTTGCAATTTCCTGTTTTCGTACAATTGGGGTACGAAAAATATGTCGAAAACTACATGGAGTTCCTAAGGCAGCATTTTTTTCGTTATTTTTCACCTAGGACTCACCGTTTTCGAGATATTTGCAATTTTATATATTTGATCACTTTATTTGTGTTTTTCTTAAATCGCTGGTTAATACCTTCAATCGGTGACCGTGGAATGTCTTCTGTTCGGGTTATTTTCGAAATCTTTTGCAATTCCTGTTTTCGTAAGGGGTACGGAAAATATATCGAAAACTACATAGAGTTCCTAAGACAGCATTTTTTTCGTTATTTTTGACCTAGGACGCACCGTTTTCGAGATATTTGCAATTTTATATATTTAATCACTTTATTTGTGTTCTGATAATATCGTGGTTAATACCTTTGTCCGTTTCACCGTGGAATATCTACACTATAGCAGATTTTCAAAATCTTTTCCAATTTCTGTTTTCATAATTGCTACGAAAAATATGTCGAAAACTACATGGAGTTCCTAAGGCAGCATTTTTTTCGTTATTTTTGACCTAGGACACACCGTTTTCGAGATATTTGCAATTTTATATATTTGATCACTTTATTTGTGTTTTTCTTAAATCGCTGGTTAATACCTTCATTCGGTGACCGTGGAATGTCTACCCTTCAGGTTATTTTTAAAATCTTTTGCAATTCCTGTTTTCGTAAGGGGTACGGAAAATATATCGAAAACTACATAGAGTTCCTAAGACAGCATTTTTTTCGTTATTTTTGACCTAGGACGCACCGTTTTCGAGATATTTGCAATTTTATATATTTAACAACTTTCTTGTGTTCTGATAATATCTGTGGTTAAAACTTTTGTCCGTTTCACGATTAATGTCTACACTTCGGCAGATTTTTAAAATCTTTTTCAATTTCTGTTTTCATAATTGCTACCGAAAATATATCGAAAACTACATAGAGTTCCTAAGACAGCATTTTTTTTTTTTCGTTATTTTTCACCTAGGACTCACCGTTTTCGAGATATTTGCAATTTTATATATTTGATCACTTTATTTGTGTTTTTCTTAAATCGCTGGTTAATACCTTCATTCGGTGACCGTGGAATGTCTACACTTCAGGTTATTTTTAAAATCTTTTGCAATTCCTGTTTTCGTAAGGGGTACGGAAAATATATCGAAAACTACATAGAGTTCCTAAGGCAGCATTTTTTTTCGTTATTTTTGACCTAGGACGCACCGTTTTCGAGATATTTGCAATTTTATATATTTAATCACTTTCTTTGTGTTTTGCTGATAATATCGGTGGTTAATACCTTCATTCGGTGACCGTGGAATGTCTACCCTTCAGGGAGATTTTTAAAATCTTTTGCAATTTCCTGTTTTCATAATTGCTACGAAAAATATATCGAAAACTACATGGAGTTCCTAAGGCAGCATTTTTTTCGTTATTTTTCACCTAGGACTCACCGTTTTCGAGATATTTGCAATTTTATATATTTGATCACTTTATTTGTGTTTTTCTTAAATCGCTGGTTAATACCTTCATTCGGTGACCGAGGAATGTCTACCCTTCAGGATATTTTTAAAATTTTTGCGATTCCTGTTTTCGTAAGGGGTACGGAAAATATATCGAAAACTACATAGAGTTCCTAAGACAGCCTTTTTTTCGTTATTTTTGACCTAGGCACACCGTTTTCGAGATATTTGCAATTTTATATATTTAATCACTTTCTTTGTGTTCTGATAATATCTGGTTAATACCTTCATTCGGTGACCGTGGAATGTCTACACTTCGGAGGTTATTTTTAAAATCGTTTTCAATTTCTGTTTTGGTAAGGGGTTCGGAAAATATATCGAAAACTACATAGAGTTCCTAAGGCAGCATTTTTTTCGTTATTTTTCACCTAGGACGCACCGTTTTCGAGATATTTGCAATTTTATATATTTGATCACTTTATTTGTGTTTTTCTTAAATCGCTGGTTAATACCTTCAATCGGTGACCGTGGAATGTCTTCTGTTCGGGTTATTTTCAAAATCTTTTGCAATTCCTGTTTTCGTAAGGGGTACGGAAAATATATCGAAAACTACATAGAGTTCATAAGACAGAATTTTTTTTTCTTTATTTTTGACCTAGGACGCACCGTTTTCGAGATATTTGCAATTTTATATATTTAACAACTTTCTTGTGTTCTGATAATATCTGTGGTTAAAACCATCTTTCCGTTTCAAGATTAATGTCTACACTTCGGCAGATTTTTAAAATCTTTTTCAATTTCTGTTTTCATAATTGCTACCGAAAATATATCGAAAACTACATAGAGTTCCTAAGGCATCATTTTTTTCGTTATTTTTCACCTAGGACTCACCGTTTTCGAGATATTTGCAATTTTATATATTTGATCACTTTATTTCTGTTTTTCTTAAATCGCTGGTTAATACCTTCATTCGCTTACCGTGGAATGTCTACCCTTCAGGTTTTTTTTCAAATCTTTTGCAATTCCTGTTTTCGTAAGGGGTACGGATAAAATATCGAAAACTACATAGAGTTCCTAAGACAGCATTTTTTTCGTTGATTTTGACCTAGGACGCACCTTTTTCGAGATATTTGCAATTTTATATATTTAATCACTTTCCTGTGTTCTGATAATATCGGTGGTTAAAACCTTTGTCCGTTTCAGGATAAATGTCTACACTATGGCAGATTTTCAAAATCTTTTCCAATTTCTGTTTTCATAATTGCTACGAAAAATATGTCGAAAACTACATGGAGTTCCTAAGGCAGCATTTTTTTCGTTATTTTTGACCTAGGACGCACCGTTTTCGAGATATTTGCAATTTTATATATTTGATCACTTTCTTTGTGTTCTGATAAAATCGCTGGTTAATACCTTCACTCGGTGACCGTGGAATGTCTTCTGTTCGGGTTATTTTTAAAATCTTTTGCAATTCCTGTTTTCGTAAGGGGTACGGAAAATATATCGAAAACTACATAGAGTTCCTAAGGCAGCATTTTTTTTCGTTATTTTTGACCTAGGACGCACCGTTTTCGAGATATTTGCAATTTTATATATTTAACAACTTTCTTGTGTTCTGATAATATCTGTGGTTAAAACTTTTGTCCGTTTCACGATTAATGTCTACACTTCGGCAGATTTTTAAAATCTTTTTCAATTTCTGTTTTCATAATTGCTACGAAAAATATGTCGAAAACTACATGGAGTTCCTAAGGCATCATTTTTTTCGTTATTTTTCACCTAGGACTCACCGTTTTCGAGATATTTGCAATTTTATATATTTGATCACTTTATTTGTGTTTTTCTTAAATCGCTGGTTAATACCTTCATTCGGTGACCGTGGAATGTCTACCCTTCAGGTTATTTTTAAAATCTTTTGCAATTCCTGTTTTCGTAAGGGGTACGGAAAATATATCGAAAACTACATAGAGTTCCTAAGGCAGCATTTTTTTCGTTATTTTTGACCTAGGACGCACCGTTTTCGAGATATTTGCAATTTTATATATTTAACAACTTTCTTGTGTTCTGATAATATCTGTGGTTAAAACTTTTGTCCGTTTCACGATTAATGTCTACACTTCGGCAGATTTTTAAAATCTTTTTCAATTTCTGTTTTCATAATTGCTACCGAAAATATATCGAAAACTACATGGAGTTCCTAAGGCATCATTTTTTCGTTATTTTTCACCTAGGACTCACCGTTTTCGAGATATTTGCAATTTTATATATTTGATCACTTTATTTGTGTTTTTCTTAAATCGCTGGTTAATACCTTCATTCGGTGACCGTGGAATGTCTACCCTTCAGGTTATTTTTTAAAATCTTTTCCAATTAATGTTTCGATATGATTTTTGGAAAATATATCGAAAACTACATAGAGTTCCTAAGACAGCATTTTTTCGTTATTTTTCACCTAGGACTCACCGTTTTCGAGATATTTGCAATTTTATATATTTAATCACTTTCCTGTGTTCTGATAATATCGGTGGTTAAAACCTTTGTCCGTTTCAGGATAAATGTCTACACTATGGCAGATTTTCAAAATCTTTTCCAATTTCTGTTTTCATAATTGCTACGAAAAATATGTCGAAAACTACATGGAGTTCCTAAGGCAGCATTTTTTTCGTCATTTTTGACCTAGGACGCACCGTTTTCGAGATATTTGCAATTTTAAAAAATTCAATCATTTTCTTTGTGTTCTGATAAAACTCTGGTTAATACCTTCACTCGGTGACCGTGGAATGTCTTCTGTTCGGGTTATTTTTAAAATCTTTTGCAATTCCTGTTTTCGTAAGGGGTACGGAAAATATATCGAAAACTACATAGAGTTCCTAAGGCAGCATTTTTTTCGTTATTTTTGACCTAGGACGCACCGTTTTCGAGATATTTGCAATTTTATATATTTAACAACTTTCTTGTGTTCTGATAATATCTGTGGTTAAAACTTTTGTCCGTTTCACGATTAATGTCTACATTTCGGCAGATTTTTAAAATCCTTTTCATATTCTGTTTTCATAATTGCTACCGAAAATATATCGAAAACTACATGGAGTTCCTAAGGCATCATTTTTTTCGTTATTTTTCACCTAGGACTCACCGTTTTCGAGATATTTGCAATTTTATATATTTGATCACTTTATTTGTGTTTTTCTTAAATCGCTGGTTAATACCTTCATTCGGTGACCGTGGAATGTCTACCCTTCAGGTTATTTTTAAAATCTTTTGCAATTCCTGTTTTCGTAAGGGGTACGGAAAATATATCGAAAACTACATAGAGTTCCTAAGGCAGCATTTTTTTCGTTATTTTTCACCTAGGACTCACCGTTTTCGAGATATTTGCAATTTTATATATTTAATCACTTTCCTGTGTTCTGATAATATCGGTGGTTAAAACCTTTGTCCGTTTCAGGATAAATATCTACACTATGGCAGATTTTCAAAATCTTTTCCAATTTCTGTTTTCATAATTGCTACGAAAAATATGTCGAAAACTACATGGAGTTCCTAAGACAGC
Source organism: Pardosa pseudoannulata (assembly GCA_032207245.1). Classification (NCBI taxonomy): domain Eukaryota; kingdom Metazoa; phylum Arthropoda; class Arachnida; order Araneae; family Lycosidae; genus Pardosa; species Pardosa pseudoannulata. The sequence goes on along the minus strand of CM063504.1, from coordinate 183,029,270 downwards.
ATTTTTTTCGTTATTTTTGACCTAGGACGCACCGTTTTCGAGATATTTGCAATTTTATATATTTGATCACTTTTCGTTGTGTTCTGATAAAATCTGGTTAATACCTTCAATCGGTGACCGTGGAATGTCCTCTGTTCGGGTTATTTTTAAAATCTTTTGGATTTCCTGTTTTCGTAAGGGGTACGGAAATTATATCGAAAACTACATAGAGTTCCTAAGGCAGCATTTTTTTCGTTATTTTTGACCTAGGACGCACCGTTTTCGAGATATTTGCAATTTTATATATTTGATCACTTTCTTGTGTTCTGATAATATCTGTGGTTAAAACTTTTGTCCGTTTCACGATTAATGTGTACACTTCGGCAGATTTTTAAAATCTTTTTCAATTTCTGTTTTCATAATTGCTACGGAAAATATATCGAAAACTACATAGAGTTCCTAAGGCAGCATTTTTTTCGTTATTTTTCACCTAGGACTCACCGTTTTCGAGATATTTGCAATTTTATATATTTAATCACTTTCCTGTGTTCTGATAAAATCGGTGGTTTATACCTTTTGTCCGTGACACGATTGGAATGTCTACACTTCGGCAGGTTATTTTTAAAATCTTTTGCAATTCCTGTTTTCGTAATTGGGGTACGGAAAATATATCGAAAACTACATAGGAGTTCCTAAGGCAGCATTTTTTTTCGTTATTTTTGACCTAGGACTCACCGTTTTCGAGATATTTGCAATTTTATATATTTAATCACTTTCTTTGTGTTTTGCTAAAATAGCTGGTTAATACCTTCATTCGGTGACCGTGGAATGTCTACACATCAGGATATTTTTAAAATCTTTTGCAATTCCTGTTTTCGTAAGGGGTACGGAAAATATATCGAAAACTACATAGAGTTCCTAAGACAGCATTTTTTTCGTCATTTTTGACCTAGGACGCACCGTTTTCGAGATATTTGCAATTTTATATATTTAATCACTTTCCTGTGTTCTGATAAAATCGGTGGTTTAAACCTTTGTCCGTTTCAGGATAAATGTCTACACTATGGCAGATTTTCAAAATCTTTTCCAATTTCTGTTTTCATAATTGCTACGAAAAATATGTCGAAAACTACATGGAGTTCCTAAGGCAGCATTTTTTTCGTTATTTTTCACCTAGGACTCACCGTTTTCGAGATATTTGCAATTTTATATATTTAATCACTTTCTTTGTGTTTTGCTAAAATCGCTGGTTAATACCTTCATTCGGTTACCGTGGAATGTCTACAATTCAGGTTATTTTTAAAATCTTTTGCAATTCCTGTTTTCGTAAGGGGTACGGAAAATATATCGAAAACTACATAGAGTTCCTAAGACAGCATTTTTTTCGTTATTTTTGACCTAGGACGCACCGTTTTCGAGATATTTGCAATTTTATATATTTAATCACTTTCCTGTGTTCTGCTGATAAATCTGTGGTTAATACCTTTTCGGTGACCGTGGAATGTCTACACTTCAGGTTATTTTTAAAATCTTTTTCAATTCCTGTTTTCGTAATTGCTACGGAAAATATATCGAAAACAACATTGAGTTCCTAAGACAGCATTTTTTTCGTTATTTTTCACCTAGGACTCACCGTTTTCGAGATATTTGCAATTTTATATATTAAATCTCTATCTTTGTGTTCTGATAAAATCGCTGGTTAATACCTTCATTCGGTGACCGTGGAATGTCTTCCGTTCGGGTTATTTTTAAAATCTTTTAAAATTTCTGTTTCGATTAGAGGTACAGGAAATAGATCGAAAACTGAATAGAGTTTCAAGACAGCATTTTTTTCGTTATTTTTGACCTAGGACAAACCGTTTTCCAGATATTTGCAATTTTATATATTTAATCACTTTCCTGTGTTCTGATAATATCGGTGGTTAAAACCTTTGTCCGTTTCAGGAATGTCTTCACCCTTGGGCAGGTTATTTTTAAAATCTCTTTCAATTAATGTTTTGATAATTGGGACTGAAAATAGATCGAAAACTACATAGAGTTCCTAAGACAGCATTTTTTTCGTTATTTTTGACCTAGGACGCACCGTTTTCGAGATATTTGCAATTTTAAATATTCAATCACTTTCTTTGTGGTTTTCTTAAATCGCTGGTTAATACCTTCATTCGGTGACCGTGGAATGTCTACCCTTCGGGTTATTTTTAAAATCTTTTGCAATTCCTGTTTTCGTAAGGGGTACGGAAAATATATCGAAAACTACATAGAGTTCCTAAGGCAGCATTTTTTTCGTTATTTTTCACCTAGGACCCACCGTTTTCGAGATATTTGCAATTTTATATATTTGATCACTTTATTTGTGTTTTTCTTAAATCGCTGGTTAATACCTTCATTCGGTGACCGTGGAATGTCTACCCTTCAGGTTATTTTTAAAATCTTTTGCAATTCCTGTTTTCGTAAGGGGTACGGAAAATATATCGAAAACTACATGGAGTTCCTAAGGCAGCATTTTTTTCGTTATTTTTCACCTAGGACTCACCGTTTTCGAGATATTTGCAATTTTATATATTTAATCACTTTCCTGTGTTCTGATAATATCGGTGGTTAAAACCTTTGTCCGTTTCAGGATAAATGTCTACACTATGGCAGATTTTCAAAATCTTTTCCAATTTCTGTTTTCATAATTGCTACGAAAAATATGTCGAAAACTACATGGAGTTCCTAAGGCAGCATTTTTTTCGTCATTTTTGACCTAGGACGCACCGTTTTCGAGATATTTGCAATTTTATATATTTAACAACTTTCTTGTGTTCTGATAATATCTGTGGTTAAAACTTTTGTCCGTTTCACGATTAATGTCTACACTTCGGCAGATTTTTAAAATCTTTTTCAATTTCTGTTTTCATAATTGCTACCGAAAATATATCGAAAACTACATGGAGTTCCTAAGGCATCATTTTTTTCGTTATTTTTCACCTAGGACTCACCGTTTTCGAGATATTTGCAATTTTATATATTTGATCACTTTATTTGTGTTTTTCTTAAATCGCTGGTTAATACCTTCATTCGGTGACCGTGGAATGTCTACCCTTCAGGTTATTTTTAAAATCTTTTGCAATTCCTGTTTTCGTAAGGTTTACGGAAAATATATCGAAAACTACATAGAGTTCATAAGGCAGCATTTTTTTCGTTATTTTTCACCTAGGACGCACCGTTTTCGAGATATTTGCAATTTTATATATTTAATAATCACTTTCCTGTGTTCTGATAATATCGGTGGTTAAAACCTTTGTCCGTTTCAGGATAAATGTCTACACTATGGCAGATTTTCAAAATCTTTTCCAATTTCTGTTTTCATAATTGCTACGAAAAATATGTCGAAAACTACATGGAGTTCCTAAGGCAGCATTTTTTTCGTTATTTTTCACCTAGGACCCACCGTTTTCGAGATATTTGCAATTTTAAAAAATTCAATCATTTTCTTTGTGTTCTGATAAAACTCTGGTTAATACCTTCAATCGGTGACCGTGGAATGTCTTCTGTTCGGGTTATTTTTAAAATCTTTTGCAATTCCTGTTTTCGTATGGGGTACGGAAAATATATCGAAAACTACATAGAGTTCCTAAGGCAGCATTTTTTTCGTTATTTTTCACCTAGGACAAACCGTTTTCGAGATATTTGCAATTTTATATATTTGATCACTTTATTTGTGTTTTTCTTAAATCGCTGGTTAATACCTTCATTCGGTGACCGTGGAATGTCTACCCTTCAGGTTATTTTTAAAATCTTTTGCAATTCCTGTTTTCGTAAGGGGTACGGAAAATATATCGAAAACTACATAGAGTTCCTAAGGCAGCATTTTTTTTCGTTATTTTTGACCTAGGACTCACCGTTTTCGAGATATTTGCAATTTTATATATTTGATCACTTTATTTGTGTTTTTCTTAAATCGCTGGTTAATACCTTCATTCGGTGACCGTGGAATGTCTACCCTTCAGGTTATTTTTAAAATCTTTTGCAATTCCTGTTTTCGTAAGGGGTACGGAAAATATATCGAAAACTACATAGGAGTTCCTAAGACAGCATTTTTTTCGTTATTTTTGACCTAGGACCACCGTTTTCGAGATATTTGCAATTTTATATATTTAATCACTTTCTTTGTGTTCTGATAATATCTGTGGTTAATACCTTTGTCCGTGGATAATGTCTTCACTTTCGGGAGATTTTTGGAATCTTTTTCAATTTCTGTTTTCATAATTGCTACGAAAAATATGTCGAAAACTACATGGAGTTCCTAAGGCAGCATTTTTTCGTTATTTTTCACCTAGGACCCACCGTTTTCGAGATATTTGCAATTTTATATATTTGATCACTTTATTTGTGTTCTGATAATATCTGGTTAATACCTTCACTCGGTGACCGTGGAATGTCTTCTGTTCGGTTATTTTTAAAATCTTTTGCAATTCCTGTTTTCGTAAGGGGTACGGAAAATATATCGAAAACTACATAGAGTTCCTAAGACAGCATTTTTTTCGTTATTTTTGACCTAGGACGCACCGTTTTCGAGATATTTGCAATTTTATATATTTAATCACTTTACTGTGTTCTGATAAAATCTGTGGTTAATACCTTTGTCCGTTTCACCGTGGAATGTCTTCACTTCGGCAGATTTTTAAAATCTTTTTCAATTTCTGTTTTGATAATTGCTACGAAAAGTATGTCGAAAACTACATAGAGTTCCTAAGACAGCATTTTTTTCGTTATTTTTCACCTAGGACGCACCGTTTTCGAGATATTTGCAATTTTATATATTTCAATCACTTTTCCTGTGTTTTTCTAAAATCGCTGGTTAATACCTTCATTCGGTGACCGTGGAATGTCTACCCTTCAGGTTATTTTTAAAATCTTTTGCAATTCCTGTTTTCGTAAGGGGTACGGAAAATATATCGAAAACTACATAGAGTTCCTAAGGCAGCATTTTTTTTCGTTATTTTTGACCTAGGACGCACCGTTTTCGAGATATTTGCAATTTTATATATTTAATCACTTTCTTTGTGTTTTGCTAAAATCGCTGGTTAATACCTTTTGTCCGTGACCGTGGAATGTCTACCCTTCAGGTTATTTTTAAAATCTTTTTGCAATTCCTGTTTTCGTAAGAGGGGTACGGAAAATATATCGAAAGCTACATGGAGTTCCTAAGACAGCATTTTTTTCGTTATTTTTCACCTAGGACGCACCGTTTTCGAGATATTTGCAATTTTATATATTTAATCACTTTCTTTGTGTTCTGATAATATCGGTGGTTAATACTTTGTCCGTTTCGGTGATTAATGTCTTCACTATCGGCAGATTTTTAAAATCTTTTCCAATTTCTGTTTTCATAATTGCTACGAAAAATATATCGAAAGCTACATGGAGTTAATAAGGCAGCATTTTTTTCGTTATTTTTCACCTAGGACACACCGTTTTCGAGATATTTGCAATTTTATATATTTGATCACTTTATTTGTGTTTTTCTTAAATCGCTGGTTAATACCTTCATTCGGTGACCGTGGAATGTCTACACTTCAGGTTATTTTTAAAATCTTTTCGTATTCCTGTTTCTATACTGTGTACGGCAAACGCATCGAAAACTACATAGAGTTCCTAAGACAGCAATTTTTTTGTTATTTTTCACCTAGGACGCGCCGTTTTTGAGATATTTGCAATTTTATATATTCAATCACTTTCCTGTGTTCTGATAATATCGGTGGTTAATACCTTTGTCCGTTTCACGATTAATGTCTTCACTTCGGCAGATTTTTTTAAAATCTTTTGCAATTTCTGTTTTCATAATTGCTACGGAAAATATATCGAAAACTACATGGAGTTCCTAAGGCAGCATTTTTTTCGTTATTTTTCACCTAGGACGCACCGTTTTCGAGATATTTGCAATTTTATAAAAATTCAATCATTTTCTTTGTGTTCTGATAAAATCTGGTTAATACCTTCACGTTTCGGTGACCGTGGAATGTCTTCACTGTTCGGGTTATTTTTAAAATCTTTTGCAATTCCTGTTTTCGTAAGGGGTACGGAAAATATATCGAAAACTACATAGAGTTCCTAAGGCGACATTTTTTTCGTTATTTTTCACCTAGGACGCACCGTTTTCGAGATATTTGCAATTTTATATATTTAATCACTTTCTTTGTGTTTTGCTGATAATATCTGTGGTTAAAACCTTCATGTCGGTGACCGTGGAATGTCTACACTTCGGCAGGTTATTTTTAAAATCTTTTGCAATTCCTGTTTTCGTAAGGGGTACGGAAATTATATCGAAAACTACATAGAGTTCCTAAGGCAGCATTTTTTTTCGTTATTTTTGACCTAGGACTCACCGTTTTCGAGATATTTGCAATTTTATATATTTGATCACTTTATTTCTGTTTTTCTTAAATCGCTGGTTAATACCTTCATTCGCTTACCGTGGAATGTCTACCCTTCAGGTTTTTTTTCAAATCTTTTGCAATTCCTGTTTTCGTAAGGGGTACGGAAAATATATCGAAAACTACATGGAGTTCCTAAGGCATCATTTTTTTCGTTATTTTTCACCTAGGACTCACCGTTTTCGAGATATTTGCAATTTTATATATTTAATCACTTTCCTGTGTTCTGATAATATCGGTGGTTAAAACCTTTGTCCGTTTCAGGATAAATGTCTACACTATGGCAGATTTTCAAAATCTTTTCCAATTTCTGTTTTCATAATTGCTACGAAAAATATGTCGAAAACTACATGGAGTTCCTAAGGCAGCATTTTTTTCGTTATTTTTCACCTAGGACCCACCGTTTTCGAGATATTTGCAATTTTAAAAAATTCAATCATTTTCTTTGTGTTCTGATAAAACTCTGGTTAATACCTTCACTCGGTGACCGTGGAATGTCTTCTGTTCGGGTTATTTTTAAAATATTTTGCAATTCCTGTTTTCATAATTGCTACGAAAAATATGTCGAAAACTACATGGAGTTCCTAAGGCAGCATTTTTTTCGTTATTTTTCACCTAGGACCCACCGTTTTCGAGATATTTGCAATTTTATATATTTGATCACTTTCCTGTGTTCTGATAATATCGGTGGTTAAAACCTTTTGTCCGTTTGACCGTGAATGTCTACACTTCGGCAGATTTTTTAAAATATTTTGCAATTTCTGTTTTCATAATTGCTACGAAAAATATGTCGAAAACTACATGGAGTTCCTAAGGCAGCATTTTTTTCGTTATTTTTCACCTAGGACTCACCGTTTTCGAGATATTTGCAATTTTATATATTTGATCACTTTATTTGTGTTTTTCTTAAATCGCTGGTTAATACCTTCATTCGGTGACCGTGGAATGTCTACCCTTCAGGTTATTTTTAAAATCTTTTGCAATTCCTGTTTTCGTAAGGGGTACGGAAAATATATCGAAAACTACATGGAGTTAATAAGGCAGCATTTTTTTCGTTATTTTTCACCTAGGACTCACCGTTTTCGAGATATTTGCAATTTTATATATTTGATCACTTTATTTGTGTTTTTCTTAAATCGCTGGTTAATACCTTCATTCGGTGACCGTGGAATGTCTACCCTTCAGGTTATTTTTAAAATCTTTTGCAATTCCTGTTTTCGTAAGGGGTACGGAAAATATATCGAAAACTACATAGGAGTTCCTAAGACAGCATTTTTTTTCGTTATTTTTTGACCTAGGACGCACCGTTTTCGAGATATTTGCAATTTTATATATTTAATCACTTTCTGTGTTCTGATAATATCTGTGGTTAATACCTTTGTCCGTTTCAGGATTAAATGTCTACACTTCGGCAGATTTTTGGAATCTTTTTCAATTTCTGATTTCATAATTGCTACGAAAAATATATCGAAAACTACATGGAGTTCCTAAGGCAGCATTTTTTTCGTTATTTTTCACCTAGGACGCACCGTTTTCGAGATATTTGCAATTTTATATATTTGATCACTTTATTTGTGTTTTTCTTAAATCGCTGGTTAATACCTTCATTCGGTGACCGTGGAATGTCTACCCTTCAGGTTATTTTTAAAATCTTTTGCAATTCCTGTTTTCGTAATGGGTACGGAAAATATATCGAAAACTACATAGAGTTCCTAAGACAGCATTTTTTTTGTTATTTTTCACCTAGGACGCACCGTTTTCGAGATATTTGCAATTTTATATATTTAATCACTTTTCTGTGTTCTGATAATATCTGGTTAAAACCTTTGTCCGTTTCAGGATAAATGTCTACACTATGGCAGATTTTCAAAATCTTTTCCAATTTCTGTTTTCATAATTGCTACGAAAATATATCGAAAACTACATGGAGTTCCTAAGACAGCATTTTTTTCGTTATTTTTCACCTAGGACCCACCGTTTTCGAGATATTTGCAATTTTATATATTTGATCACTTTATTTGTGTTTTTGCTAAAACTCGCTGGTTAATACCTTCATTCGGTGACCGTGGAATGTCTACACATCAGGTTATTTTTTAAAATCTTTTCCAATTCCTGTTTTCGTAAGGGGTACGGAAAATATATCGAAAACTACATAGAGTTCCTAAGACAGCATTTTTTTCGTTATTTTTGACCTAGGACGCACCGTTTTCGAGATATTTGCAATTTTATATATTTCAATCATTTCTTTGTGTTTTGCTGATAAAACTCGCTGGTTAATACCTTCATTCGGTGACCGTGGAATGTCTACCCTTCGGGTTATTTTTAAAATCTTTTGCATTTCCTGTTTTCGTAAGGGGTACGGAAATTATATCGAAAACTACATGGAGTTCCTAAGGCAGCATTTTTTTCGTTATTTTTCACCTAGGACTCACCGTTTTCGAGATATTTGCAATTTTATATATTAAATCTCTATCTTTGTGTTCTGATAAAATCGCTGGTTATTGCCTTTGCTCGGTGCACGTTGAATGTCTAGTCTTCCGGAAATTTTTAAAATCTTTTGGAATTCCTGTTTTCGAAAGTGGTACGTAAGATATATCAAAATCTACATAGAGTTCCTAAGACAGCAATTTTTTTCGTTATTTTGACCTAGGACGCACCGTTTTCGAGATATTTGCAATTTAAAATATTCAATCAGTTTTCTTTGTGTTCTGATAAAATCGCTGGTTAATACCTTCACTCGGTGACCGTGGAATGTCTTCTCTTCGGGTTATTTTTAAAATCTTTTCGTATTCCTGTTTTGGTAATGCGTACGGCAAACACATCGAAAACTACATAGAGTTCCTAAGGCAGCATTTTTTTCGTTATTTTTCACCTAGGACTCACCGTTTTCGAGATATTTGCAATTTTATATATTTAATCACTTTCCTGTGTTCTGATAATATCGCTGGTTAATACCTTCATTCGTGACCGTGGAATGTCTACCCTTCAGATTTTTAAAATCTTTTGCAATTTCCTGTTTTCGTAATTGCTACGGAAAATATATCGAAAACTACATAGAGTTCCTAAGTCAGCATTTTTTTCGTTATTTTTCACCTAGGACGCACCGTTTTCGAGATATTTGCAATTTTATATATTTGATCACTTTATTTGTGTTTTTCTTAAATCGCTGGTTAATACCTTCATTCGGTGACCGTGGAATGTCTACCCTTCAGGTTATTTTTAAAATCTTTTGCAATTCCTGTTTTCGTAAGGGGTACGGAAAATATATCGAAAACTACATAGAGTTCCTAAGACAGCATTTTTTTTGTTATTTTTCACCTAGGACGCACCGTTTTCGAGATATTTGCAATTTTATATATTCACTTTCCTGTGTTCTGCTAAAATCGCTGGTTAATACCTTCATTCGGTGACCGTGGAATGTCTACCCTTCAGGTTATTTTTAAAATCTTTTGCAATTCCTGTTTTCGTAAGGGGTACGGAAAATATATCGAAAACTACATGGAGTTCCTAAGGCAGCATTTTTTTCGTTATTTTTCACCTAGGACGCACCGTTTTCGAGATATTTGCAATTTTATATAATTTAACCACTTTTCTGTGTTCTGATAATTCGCTGGTTAATACCTTCATTCGGTGACCGTGGAATGTCTTCACTTCGGGTTATTTTTAAAATCTTTTGCAATTCCTGTTTTCGTAAGGGGTACGGAAAATATATCGAAAACTGAATAGAGTTCCCAAGACAGCATTTTTTTCGTTATTTTTCACCTAGGACTCACCGTTTTCGAGATATTTGCAATTTTATATATTTAATCACTTTATTTGTGTTTTGCTAAAAAATCGCTGGTTAATACCTTCATTCGGTGACCGTGGAATGTCTACCCTTCAGGTTATTTTTAAAATCTTTTGCAATTCCTGTTTTCGTAAGGGGTACGGAAATTATATCGAAAACTACATAGAGTTCCTAAGGCAGCATTTTTTTTCGTTATTTTTCACCTAGGACTCACCGTTTTCGAGATATTTGCAATTTTATATATTTAATCACTTTCCTGTGTTCTGATAATATCGGTGGTTAAAACCTTTGTCCGTTTCAGGATAAATATCTACACTATGGCAGATTTTCAAAATCTTTTCCAATTTCTGTTTTCATAATTGCTACGAAAAATATGTCGAAAACTACATGGAGTTCCTAAGGCAGCATTTTTTTCGTTATTTTTCACCTAGGACCCACCGTTTTCGAGATATTTGCAATTTTATATATTTGATCACTTTATTTGTGTTCTGGTAAAACTCTGGTTAATACCTTCACTCGGTGACCGTGGAATGTCTTCTGTTCGGGTTATTTTTAAAATCTTTTGCAATTCCTGTTTTCGTAAGGGGTACGGAAAATATATCGAAAACTACATAGAGTTCCTAAGACAGCATTTTTTTCGTTATTTTTCACCTAGGACCCACCGTTTTCGAGATATTTGCAATTTTATATATTTGATCACTTTATTTGTGTTTTTCTTAAATCGCTGGTTAATACCTTCATTCGGTGACCGTGGAATGTCTACCCTTCAGGTTATTTTTAAAATCTTTTGCAATTCCTGTTTTCGTAAGGGGTACGGAAAATATATCGAAAACTACATAGAGTTCCTAAGACAGCATTTTTTTCGTCATTTTTGACCTAGGACGCACCGTTTTCGAGATATTTGCAATTTTATATATTTAATCACTTTCCTGTGTTCTGATAATATCGGTGGTTAAAACCTTTGTCCGTTTCAGGATAAATGTCTACACTATGGCAGATTTTCAAAATCTTTTCCAATTTCTGTTTTCATAATTGCTACGAAAAATATGTCGAAAACTACATGGAGTTCCTAAGGCAGCATTTTTTTCGTTATTTTTCACCTAGGACCCACCGTTTTCGAGATATTTGCAATTTTATATATTTGATCACTTTATTTGTGTTTTTCTTAAATCGCTGGTTAATACCTTCATTCGGTGACCGTGGAATGTCTACCCTTCAGGTTATTTTTAAAATCTTTTGCAATTCCTGTTTTCGTAAGGGGTACGGAAAATATATCGAAAACTACATAGAGTTCCTAAGGCAGCATTTTTTTTCGTTATTTTTGACCTAGGACGCACCGTTTTCGAGATATTTGCAATTTTATATATTTAATCACTTACCTGTGTTCTGATAATATCGGTGGTTAAAACCTTTGTCCGTTTCAGGATAAATATCTACACTATGGCAGATTTTCAAAATCTTTTCCAATTTCTGTTTTCATAATTGCTACGAAAAATATGTCGAAAACTACATGGAGTTCCTAAGGCATCATTTTTTTCGTTATTTTTCACCTAGGACCCACCGTTTTCGAGATATTTGCAATTTTATATATTTGATCACTTTATTTGTGTTTTTCTTAAATCGCTGGTTAATACCTTCATTCGGTGACCGTGGAATGTCTACCCTTCAGGTTATTTTTAAAATCTTTTGCAATTCCTGTTTTCGTAAGGGGTACGGAAAATATATCGAAAACTACATAGAGTTCCTAAGGCAGCATTTTTTTCGTTATTTTTCACCTAGGACTCACCGTTTTCGAGATATTTGCAATTTTATATATTTGATCACTTTATTTGTGTTTTTCTTAAATCGCTGGTTAATACCTTCATTCGGTGACCGTGGAATGTCTACCCTTCAGGTTATTTTTAAAATCTTTTGCAATTCCTGTTTTCGTAAGGGGTACGGAAAATATATCGAAAACTACATAGAGTTCCTAAGGCAGCATTTTTTTCGTTATTTTTGACCTAGGACGCACCGTTTTCGAGATATTTGCAATTTTATATATTTGATCACTTTCTTTGTGTTTTGATAAAACTCTGGTTAATACCTTCATTCGGTGACCGTGGAATGCCTACCCTTCAGGTTATTTTTAAAATCTTTTGCAATTCCTGTTTTCGTAAGGGGTACGGAAAATATATCGAAAACTACATAGTGTTTCTAAGGCAGCATTTTTTCCGTTATTTTTGACATAGGACGCACCGTTTTCGAGATATTTGCAATTTTATATATTTAACAACTTTCTTGTGTTCTGATAATATCTGTGGTTAAAACTTTTGTCCGTTTCACGATTAATGTCTACACTTCGGCAGATTTTTAAAATCTTTTTCAATTTCTGTTTTCATAATTGCTACCGAAAATATATCGAAAACTACATGGAGTTCCTAAGGCAGCATTTTTTTCGTTATTTTTCACCTAGGACGCACCGTTTTCGAGATATTTGCAATTTTATATATTTAATCACTTTCTTTGTGTTTTGCTAAAATCGCTGGTTAATACCTTCATTCGGTGACCGTGGAATGTCTACCCTTCAGGTTATTTTTAAAATCTTTTGCAATTCCTGTTTTCGTAAGGGGTACGGAAAATATATCGAAAACTACATAGAGTTCCTAAGACAGCATTTTTTTCGTTATTTTTCACCTAGGACGCACCGTTTTCGAGATATTTGCAATTTTATATATTTAATCACTTTCTTTGTGTTCTGGTAATAACTGGTTAATACCTTCATTCGGTGACCGTGGAATGTCTTCACTGTTCGGTTATTTTTAAAATCTTTTCGTATTCCTGTTTTGGTAATGTGTACGGCAAACACATCGAAAACTACATAGAGTTCCTAAGGCAGCATTTTTTTCGTTATTTTTCACCTAGGACGCGCCGTTTTCGAGATATTTGCAATTTTATATATTCAATCACTTTCCTGTGTTCTGATAATATCGCTGGTTAATACCTTCGCATGTTGTACGATTATATCTATCGGTAGACAGAATTTTAAAATCTTTTCGTATTCCTGTTTTGGTAATGTGTACGGCAAACACATCGAAAACTACATAGAGTTCCTAAGACAGCATTTTTTTCGTTATTTTTCACCTAGGACGCGCCGTTTTCGAGATATTTGCAATTTTATATATTTAATCACTTTCCTGTGTTCTGATAAAATCGCTGGTTAATACCTTCATTCGGTGCACGTGGAATGGCTACGCTTTCAGGTTATTTTCAAAATCTTTTCGTATACCTGTTTTGGTAATGCGTACGGCAAACACATCGAAAACTACATGGAGTTTCTAAGGCAGCATTTTTTTCGTTATTTTTCACCTAGGACGCACCGTTTTCGAGATATTTGCAATTTTAAATATTTGATCACTTTATTTGTGTTTTTCTTAAATCGCTGGTTAATACCTTCATTCGGTGACCGTGGAATGTCTACCCTTCAGGTTATTTTTAAAATCTTTTGCAATTCCTGTTTTCGTAAGGGGTACGGAAAATATATCGAAAACTACATAGAGTTCCTAAGACAGCATTTTTTTCGTTATTTTTGACCTAGGACGCACCGTTTTCGAGATATTTGCAATTTTATATATTTGTTAAACTTTCCTGTGTTCTGATAATATCTGTGGTTAAAACTTTTGTCCGTTTCACGATTAATGTCTACACTTCGGCAGATTTTTAAAATCTTTTTCAATTTCTGTTTTCATAATTGCTACGAAAAATATGTCGAAAACTACATGGAGTTCCTAAGGCAGCATTTTTTTCGTTATTTTTCACCTAGGACTCACCGTTTTCGAGATATTTGCAATTTTATATATTTGATCACTTTATTTGTGTTTTTCTTAAATCGCTGGTTAATACCTTCATTCGGTGACCGTGGAATGTCTACCCTTCAGGTTATTTTTAAAATCTTTTGCAATTCCTGTTTTCGTAAGGGGTACGGAAATTATATCGAAAACTACATAGAGTTCCTAAGGCAGCATTTTTTTTCGTTATTTTTGACCTAGGACTCACCGTTTTCGAGATATTTGCAATTTTACATATTTAATCACTTTCTTTGTGTTCTTAAATCGCTGGTTAATACCTTCATTCGGTGACCGTGGAATGTCTACCCTTCAGGTTATTTTTAAAATCTTTTGCAATTCCTGTTTTCGTAAGGGGTACGGAAAATATATCGAAAACTACATAGAGTTCCTAAGACAGCATTTTTTTCGTTATTTTTGACCTAGGACGCACCGTTTTCGAGATATTTGCAATTTTATATATTTATTAAACTTTCCTTTGTTCTGATAATATCTGGTTAATACCTTCATTCGGTGACCGTGGAAATGTCTTCACACTTGGGAGATTTTTAAAATCTTTTGCAATTTCCTGTTTTTATAATTGGGGTACGGAAAATATGTCGAAAACTACATGGAGTTCCTAAGGCAGCATTTTTTTCGTTATTTTTCACCTAGGGCCCACCATTTTCGAGATATTTGCAATTTTAAAAATATATTTAATCATTTTCTTTGTGTTCTGATAAAACTCTGGTTAATACCTTCAATCGGTGACCGTGGAATGTCCTCTGTTCGGGTTATTTTTCAAAATCTTTTGCAATTCCTGTTTTCGTAAGGGGTACTCAAAATATATCGAAAACTACATAGAGTTCCTAAGGCAGCATTTTTTTCTTTATTTTTGACCTAGGACGCACCGTTTTCGAGATATTTGCAATTTTATATATTTAATCACTTTCTTTGTGTTCTGCTAAATATCGCTGGTTAATACCTTTTGTCGGTGACCGTGGAATGTCTACACTTCAGGTTATTTTTAAAATCTTTTGCAATTTCCTGTTTTCGTAAGGGTACGGAAAATATATCGAAAACTACATAGAGTTCCTAAGACAGCATTTTTTTTCGTTATTTTTCACCTAGGACTCACCGTTTTCGAGATATTTGCAATTTTATATATTTGATCACTTTATTTGTGTTTTTCTTAAATCGCTGGTTAATACCTTCATTCGGTGACCGTGGAATGTCTACCCTTCAGGTTATTTTTAAAATCTTTTGCAATTCCTGTTTTCGTAATTGGTACGGAAAATATGACGAAAATACATAGAGTTCCTAAGGCAGCATTTTTTTCGTTATTTTTTACCTAGGACGCACCGTTTTCGAGATATTTGCAATTTTATATATTTAACAACTTTCTTGTGTTCTGATAATATCTGTGGTTAATACCTTTTGTCGGTGACCGATTGGAATGTCTACACTTCGGCAGTTATTTTTAAAATCTTTTGCAATTTCTGTTTTCGTAAGGGGTACGGAAAATATATCGAAAACTACATGGAGTTCCTAAGACAGCATTTTTTTCGTTATTTTTCACCTAGGACGCACCGTTTTCGAGATATTTGCAATTTTATATATTTAATCACTTTCTTTGTGTTCTATAATATCGTGGTTAATACCTTCATTCGGTGACCGTGGAATGTCTTCACCCTTCAGGTTTTTTTTCAAATCTTTTGCAATTCCTGTTTTCGGAAGGGGTACGGAAAATATATCGAAAACTACATGGAGTTATTAAGGCAGCATTTTTTTCGTTATTTTTCACCTAGGACTCACCGTTTTCGAGATATTTGCAATTTTATATATTTAATCACTTTTCTGTGTTCTGATAAAATCTGGTTAATACCTTCATTCGGTGACCGTGGAATGTCTACACTTCAGGTTATTTTTAAAATCTTTTGCAATTCCTGTTTTCGTAAGGGGTACGGAAAATATATCGAAAACTACATAGAGTTCCTAAGACAGCATTTTTTTCGTCATTTTTGACCTAGGACGCACCGTTTTCGAGATATTTGCAATTTTATATATTTAATCACTTTTCTGTGTTCTGATAATATCGGTGGTTAAAACCTTTGTCCGTTTCAGGATAAATGTCTACACTATGGCAGATTTTCAAAATCTTTTCCAATTTCTGTTTTCATACTTGCTACGAAAAATATGTCGAAAACTACATGGAGTTCCTAAGGCATCATTTTTTTTCGTTATTTTTCACCTAGGATCCACCGTTTTCGAGATATTTGCAAGTTTAAAAAATTCAATCATTTTCTTTGTGTTCTGATAAAACTCTGGTTAATACCTTCATTCGGTGACCGTGGAATGTCTACCTGTTCGGGTTATTTTTAAAATCTTTTGCAATTCCTGTTTTCGTATGGGGTACGGAAAATATATCGAAAACTACATAGAGTTCCTAAGGCAGCATTTTTTTCGTTATTTTTCACCTAGGACAAACCGTTTTCGAGATATTTGCAATTTTATATATTTCAATCCTTTTCCTGTGCTCTGATAAAATCTGTGGTTAATACCTTTTGTCCGTTTCACGTGGAATGTCTTCACTTCGGCAGATTTTTAAAATCTTTTCAATTTCTGTTTTCACGTAATTGCTACGGAAAATATATCGAAAACTGAATAGAGTTTCAAGACAGCATTTTTTTCGTTATTTTTGACCTAGGACAAACCGTTTTCCAGATATTTGCAATTTTATATATTTAATCACTTTCCTGTGTTGTGATAATATCGGTGGTTAAAACCTTCGTTCGTTTCACGATTATTGTCTCCACTTCGGGTATTTTTGAAAATCTTTTGCATTTCCTGTTTTCGTAAGGGGTACGGAAATTATATCGAAAACTACATAGAGTTTCTAAGGCAGCATTTTTTTCGTTATTTTTCACCTAGAACTCACCGTTTTCGAGATATTTGCAATTTTATATATTAAATCTCTATCTTTGTGTTCTGATAAAATCGCTGGTTATTGCCTTTGCTCGGTGCACGTTGAATGTCTAGTCTTCCGGAAATTTTTAAAATCTTTTGGAATTCCTGTTTTCGAAAGTACGGAAAATATATCGAAAACTACATAGAGTTCCTAAGGCAGCATTTTTTTTCGTTATTTTTGACCTAGGACGCACCGTTTTCGAGATATTTGCAATTTTATATATTTAACAACTTTCTTGTGTTCTGATAATATCTGTGTTGAAAACTTTTGTCCGTTTCACGATTAATGTCTACACTTCGGCAGATTTTTAAAATCTTTTTCAATTTCTGATTTCATAATTGCTACGAAAAATATGTCGAAAACTACATGGAGTTCCTAAGGCAGCATTTTTTTCGTTATTTTTCACCTAGGACCCACCGTTTTCGAGATATTTGCAATTTTAAAAAATTCAATCATTTTCTTTGTGTTCTGGTAAAACTCTGGTTAATACCTTCACTCGGTGACCGTGGAATGTCTACCCTTCAGGTTATTTTTAAAATCTTTTGCAATTCCTGTTTTCGTAAGGGGTACGGAAAATATATCGAAAACTACATAGAGTTCCTAAGACAGCATTTTTTTTCGTTATTTTTGACCTAGGACGCACCGTTTTCGAGATATTTGCAATTTTATATATTTAATCACTTTTCTTTGTGTTCTGGTAAAACTCTGGTTAATACCTTCACTCGGTGACCGTGGAATGTCTTCTGTTCGGGTTATTTTTAAAATCTTTTGCAATTCCTGTTTTCGTAAGGGGTACGGAAAATATATCGAAAACTACATAGAGTTCCTAAGGCAGCATTTTTTTCGTTATTTTTCACCTAGGACTCACCGTTTTCGAGATATTTGCAATTTTATATATTTAACAACTTTCTTGTGTTCTGATAATATCTGTGGTTAAAACTTTTGTCCGTTTCACGATTAATGTCTACACTTCGGCAGATTTTTAAAATCTTTTTCAATTTCTGTTTTCATAATTGCTACCGAAAATATATCGAAAACTACATAGAGTATCAAAGGCATCATTTTTTTCTTTATTTTTCACCTAGGACGCACCGTTTTCGAGATATTTGCAATTTTATATATTCAACCACTTTCCTGTGTTCTGATAATATCGGTGGTTAAAACCTTTGTCCGTTTCAGGAATGTCTTCACTATGGGAGTTATTTTTAAAATCTTTTGCAATTCCTGTTTTCGTAATTGGGGTACGGAAAATATATCGAAAACTACATAGAGTTCCTAAGACAGCATTTTTTTTCGTTATTTTTCACCTAGGACGCACCGTTTTCGAGATATTTGCAATTTTATATATTTAATCACTTTCCTGTGTTCTGATAATATCTATGGTTAAAACCTTTGTCCGTTTCAGGATAAATGTCTACACTATGTCAGATTTTCAAAACCTTTTCCAATTTCTGTTTTTATAATTGCTACGGAAAATATATCGAAAACTACATAGAGTTCCTAAGGCAGCATTTTTTTCGTTATTTTTCACCTAGGACCCACCGTTTTCGAGATATTTGCAATTTTAAAAAATTCAATCATTTTCTTTGTGTTCTGATAAAACTCTGGTTAATACCTTCACTCGGTGACCGTGGAATGTCTTCTGTTCGGGTTATTTTTAAAATATTTTGCAATTCCTGTTTTCATAATTGCTACGAAAAATATGTCGAAAACTACATGGAGTTCCTAAGGCAGCATTTTTTTCGTTATTTTTCACCTAGGACCCACCGTTTTCGAGATATTTGCAATTTTAAAAAATTCAATCATTTTCTTTGTGTTCTGATAAAACTCTGGTTAATACCTTCACTCGGTGACAGTGGAATGTCTTCTGTTCGGGTTATTTTGAAAATATTTTGCAATTCCTGTTTTCATAATTGCTACGAAAAATATGTCGAAAACTACATGGAGTTCCTTAGGCAGCACTTTTTTCGTTATTTTTCACCTAGGACTCACCGTTTTCGAGATATTTGCAATTTTATATATTTGATCACTTTATTTGTGTTTTTCTTAAATCGCTGGTTAATACCTTCATTCGGTGACCGTGGAATGTCTACCCTTCAGGTTATTTTTAAAATCTTTTGCAATTCCTGTTTTCGTAAGGGGTACGGAAAATATATCGAAAACTACATAGAGTTCCTAAGGCAGCATTTTTTTCGTTATTTTTGACCTAGGACGCACCGTTTTCGAGATATTTGCAATTTTATATATTTGATCACTTTATTTGTGTTCTGATAATATCTGGTGGTTAAAACCTTTGTCCGTTTCAGGATAAATGTCTACACTATGGCAGATTTTCAAAATCTTTTCCAATTTCTGTTTTCATAATTGCTACCGAAAATATATCGAAAACTACATGGAGTTCCTAAGACATCATTTTTTTCGTTATTTTTCACCTAGGACCCACCGTTTTCGAGATATTTGCAATTTAAAAAAATTCAATCATTTTCTTTGTGTTCTGAAAAAATCGCTGGTTAATACCTTCACTCATTACCCGTCGAATGTCTTCTATTCGGGTTATTTTTAAAATCTTTTGCAATTCCTGTTTTCGTAAGGGGTACGGAAAATATATCGAAAACTACATAGAGTTCCTAAGGCAGCATTTTTTTCGTTATTTTTGACCTAGGACGCACCGTTTTCGAGATATTTGCAATTTTATATATTTAACAACTTTCTTGTGTTCTGATAATATCTGTGGTTAATACCTTTTGTCCGTTTCACCGTGGAATGTCTACTCTATGGCAGATTTTCAAAATCTTTTCCAATTTCTGTTTTCATAATTGCTACGAAAAATATGTCGAAAACTACATGGAGTTCCTAAGGCAGCATTTTTTTCGTTATTTTTCACCTAGGATCCACCGTTTTTGAGATATTTGCAATTTTAAAAATTCAAAATTTTCTTTGTGTTCTGATAAAATCGCTGGTTAATACCTTCACTCGGTGACCGTGGAATGTCTTCTGTTCGGGTTATTTTTAAAATCATTTGCAATTCCTGTTTTTCGTAAGAGGTACGGAAAATATATCGAAAACTACATAGAGTTCATAAGACAGCATTTTTTTCTTTATTTTTGACCTAGGACGCACCGTTTTCGAGATATTTGCAATTTTATATATTTAATCACTTTCCTGTGTTCTGATAAAATCGCTGGTTAATACCTTTTGTCCGTTTCGGTGACCGATAATGTCTACACTTCGGCAGATTTTTTAAAATCTTTTGCAATTTCCTGTTTTCGTAATAGGTACGGAAAATATATCGAAAACTACATAGAGTTCCTAAGACAGCATTTTTTTCGTTATTTTTGACCTAGGACTCACCGTTTTCGAGATATTTGCAATTTTATATATTTAATCACTTTCCTGTGTTGTGATAATATCGGTGGTTAAAACCTTCGTTCGTTTCACGATTATTGTCTAAAATTCGGGAGATTTTTAAAAGCTTTTCCAATTTCTGTTTTCATAATTGCTACGAAAAATATGTCGAAAACTACATGGAGTTCCTAAGGCATCATTTTTTTCGTTATTTTTCACCTAGGACCCACCGTTTTCGAGATATTTGCAATTTTATATATTTGATCACTTTGTTTGTGTTCTGATAAAATCGCTGGTTATTGCCTTTGCTCGGTGCACGTTGAATGTCTAGTCTTCCGGAAATTTTTAAAATCTTTTGGAATTCCTGTTTTCGAAAGTGGTACGGCAAACACATCGAAAACTACATAGAGTTCCTAAGACAGCATTTTTTTTCGTTATTTTTCACCTAGGACAACCCGTTTTCGAGATATTTGCAATTTTATATATTTAATCACTTTAATGTGTCCTGATAAACTCGCTGGTTAATACCTTTGTCGGTGACCGTGGAATGTCTACACTTCGGGTTATTTTTAAAATATTTTGCAATTCCTGTTTTCATAATTGCTACGAAAAATATGTCGAAAACTACATGGAGTTCCTAAGGCAGCACTGTTTTCGTTATTTTTCACCTAGGACCCACCTATTTCGAGATATTTGCAATTTTAAAAAATTCAATCATTTTCTTTGTGTTTTTCTTAAATCGCTGGTTAATACCTTCAATCGGTGACCGTGGAATGTCTTCTGTTCGGGTTATTTTTAAAATCTTTTGCAATTCCTGTTTTCGTATGGGGTACGGAAAATATATCGAAAACTACATAGAGTTCCTAAGGCAGCATTTTTTTCGTTATTTTTCACCTAGGACAAACCGTTTTCGAGATATTTGCAATTTTATATATTTGATCACTTTATTTGTGTTTTTCTTAAATCGCTGGTTAATACCTTCATTCGGTGACCGTGGAATGTCTACCCTTCAGGTTATTTTTAAAATCTTTTGCAATTCCTGTTTTCGTAAGGGGTACGGAAAATATATCGAAAACTACATAGAGTTCCTAAGGCAGCATTTTTTTCGTTATTTTTCACCTAGGACCCACCGTTTTCGAGATATTTGCAATTTTATATATTTAATCACTTTCCTGTGTTCTGATAATATCGGTGGTTAAAACCTTTGTCCGTTTCAGGATAAATATCTACACTATGGCAGATTTTCAAAATCCTTTTCATATTCTGTTTTCATAATTGCTACCGAAAATATATCGAAAACTACATGGAGTTCCTAAGACAGCATTTTTTTCGTTATTTTTGACCTAGGACGCACCGTTTTCGAGATATTTGCAATTTAAAAAATATTTAATCTTTTCTTTGTGTTCTAAAAACGCTGGTTAATACCTTCACTCGGTGACCGTGGAATGTCTTCTTCGGGTTATTTTTAAAATCTTTTGCAATTCCTGTTTTCGTAAGGGGTACGGAAAATATATCGAAAACTACATAGAGTTCCTAAGGCAGCATTTTTTTCGTTATTTTTGACCTAGGACGCACCGTTTTCGAGATATTTGCAATTTTATATATTTAACAACTTTCTTGTGTTCTGATAATATCTGTGGTTAAAACTTTTGTCCGTTTCACGATTAATGTCTACACTTCGGCAGATTTTTAAAATCTTTTTCAATTTCTGTTTTCATAATTGCTACCGAAAATATATCGAAAACTACATGGAGTTCCTAAGGCATCATTTTTTTCGTTATTTTTCACCTAGGACTCACCGTTTTCGAGATATTTGCAATTTTATATATTTAATCACTTTCTTTGTGTTTTTCTTAAATCGCTGGTTAATACCTTCATTCGGTGACCGTGGAATGTCTACCCTTCAGGTTATTTTTAAAATCTTTTGCAATTCCTGTTTTCGTAAGGGGTACGGAAAATATATCGAAAACTACATAGAGTTCCTAAGGCAGCATTTTTTTCGTTATTTTTCACCTAGGACTCACCGTTTTCGAGATATTTGCAATTTTATATATTTAATCACTTTCCTGTGTTCTGATAATATCGGTGGTTAAAACCTTTGTCCGTTTCAGGATAAATATCTACACTATGGCAGATTTTCAAAATCTTTTCCAATTTCTGTTTTCATAATTGCTACGAAAAATATGTCGAAAACTACATGGAGTTCCTAAGGCAGCATTTTTTTCGTCATTTTTGACCTAGGACGCACCGTTTTCGAGATATTTGCAATTTTATATATTTAACAACTTTCTTGTGTTCTGATAAAATCTCTGGTTAATACCTTCATTCGGTGACCGTGGAATGTCTACACTTCGGGTTATTTTTAAAATCTTTTGCAATTCCTGTTTTCGTAATAGGTACGGAAAATATATCGAAAACTACATAGAGTTCCTAAGACAGCATTTTTTTCGTTATTTTTGACCTAGGACGCACCGTTTTCGAGATATTTGCAATTTTATATATATTTGGTCACTTTATTTGTGTTTTTTTAAATCGCTGGTTAATACCTTCATTCGGTGACCGTGGAATGTCTACCCTTCAGGTTATTTTTAAAATCTTTTGCAATTCCTGTTTTCGTAAGGGGTACGGAAAATATATCGAAAACTACATAGAGTTCCTAAGGCAGCATTTTTTTCGTTATTTTTGACCTAGGACGCACCGTTTTCGAGATATTTGCAATTTTATATATTTAATCACTTTCCTGTGTTCTGATAATATCGGTGGTTAAAACCTTTGTCCGTTTCAGGATAAATGTCTACACTATGGCAGATTTTCAAAATCTTTTTCAATTTCTGTTTTCATAATTGCTACGAAAAATATGTCGAAAACTACATGGAGTTCCTAAGGCAGCATTTTTTTCGTTATTTTTCACCTAGGACCCACCGTTTTCGAGATATTTGCAATTTTAAAAAATTCAATAAATTTTCTTTGTGTTCTGATAAAACTCTGGTTAATACCTTCAATCGGTGACCGTGGAATGTCTTCTGTTCGGGTTATTTTCAAAATCTTTTGCAATTCCTGTTTTCGTAAGGGGTACGGAAAATAT
>CM063504.1:182959713-183005787 GCA_032207245.1 Pardosa pseudoannulata | reverse complement strand
TATTTGCAATTTTATATAATTCAATCACTTTCCTGTGTTCTGATAAAATCGCTGGTTATATGGTTCGGATAATTTTTAAAATCATAAGGGTTACGGGAAATAGATCGAAAACTACATAGAGTTCCTAAGGCAGCATTTTTTTCGTTATTTTTAACCTAGGACGCACCGTTTTCGAGATATTTGCAATTTTATATACATAGAGTTCCTAAGGCAGCATTTTTTCGTTATTTAAATCCGCTCGGTGCAGTTGTCTGATAAAATGGCTGGTTAATAAATCCGCTCGAAAATCTTTTCCAATTTCTGTTTTAATAAGGGGTAC
The DNA here is from genome assembly GCA_032207245.1 of Pardosa pseudoannulata. Classification (NCBI taxonomy): domain Eukaryota; kingdom Metazoa; phylum Arthropoda; class Arachnida; order Araneae; family Lycosidae; genus Pardosa; species Pardosa pseudoannulata. Next base: position 183,005,468 of record CM063504.1, on the reverse strand, counting down.
GGGAAATAAATCGAAAACTACTTAGAGTTCCTAAGGCAGCATTTTTTTCGTTATTTTTCACCTAGGACGCACCTTTTTCGAGATATTTGCAATTTTATATATTCAATCACTTTCCTGTGTTCTGATAAAATCGCTGGTTAATATATCCGCTCGGAGCAGTTGGAGTGTCTATGGTTCTTCGGGTAATTTTTAAAATCTTTTCCAATTTCTGAAGGGGTACGGTAAATAGATCGAAAAAATCCGCTCGGTGCAGTTGGAGTGTCTATGGTTCGGGTAATTTTTAAAATCTTTTCCAATTTCTGTTTTGAAAATCCGCTCGGTGCAGTTGGAGTGCCAGATCGAAAACTACATAGAGTTCCTAAGGCAGCATTTTTTTCGTTATTTTTCACCTAGGACGCACCGTTTTCGAGATATATAAGGGGTAAGGGAAATACATCGAAAACTACATAGAGTTCCTAAGGCAGCATTTTTTTCGTTATTTTTCACCTAGGACGCGCCGTTTTCGAGATATTTGCAATTTTATATATTCAATCACTTTCCTGTGTTCTGATAAAATCGGTGGTTAATAAATTTGCAAGTTGTACGGTTATATCTATCGATAAGTAGAATTTTAAAATCTTTTCGTATTCCTGTTTTGGTAATGCGTACGGCAAACACATCGAAAACTACATAGAGTTTCTAAGGCAGCATTTTTTTCGTTATTTTTCACCTAGGACAAGCCGTTTTCGAGATATTTGCAATTTTATATATTCAACCACTTTCCAGTACTCTGATAAAATCGCTGGTTTATTAAATCCGCTCGGTGCAGTTGGTTCGGGTAATTTTTAAAATCTTTTCCAATTTCTGTTTTGATAAGGGGGTACGGGATCGTTATTTTTCACCTAGGACGCACCGTTTTCGAGATATTTGCAGTTTTATATAATTCAATCACTTTCCTGTGTTCTGATAAAATCGCTGGTTATAAATATCTCGATCGTTGCAGTTGGGTGTCTATGGGAATCGGACTAGCTGTTTGTTCACCAAAGTACCAGAACTTTCGAATCCATGCACGTGCGGATTTATTATCAGCGATTTTATCCGAACACAGGAAAGAGATTGAATTATATAAAATTGCAAATATCTCGAAAATGGTGCGTCCTAGGTGAAAAATAACGAAAAAAATGCTGCCTTAGGAACTCTATGTAGTTTTGAAAACTACATAGAGTTTCTAAGGCAGCATTTTTTCGTTATTTTTCACCTAGGACGCACCGAAAGTGAATGAATTATATAAAATTGCAAATATCTCGAAAACGGTGCGTCCTAGGTGAAAAATCTGATAAAATCGCTGGTTAATAATATCCGCTCAAAGTCCGCTCGGTTGCAGTTGGAGTGTCTGAACACAGGAAAGCGTTTGAATTATATAAAATTGCAAATATCTCGAAAACGGTGCGTCCTAGGTGAAAAATAACGAAAAAAATGCTGCCTTAGGAACTCTATGTAGTTTTCGATTCAATCACTTTCCTGTGTTCTGATAAAATCGGCTGGTTAAAAACGGTGCGTCCTAGGTGAAAAATAACGAAAAAAATGCTGCCTTATTAACTCTATTCAGTTTTCGATCTTTTTCCCGTACCCCTTATCAAAACAAAAAATTTAAAAGATTTTAAAAGAACCCCGAACCATAGACACTCCAACTGCTCCGAGCGGATATATAAACCAGCGATTTTATCAGAGTACTGGAAAGTGGTTGAATATATAAAATTGCAAATATCTCGAAAACGGCTTGTCCTAGGTGAAAAATAACGGAAAAAATGCTGCCTTAGAAACTCTATGTAGTTTTCGATGTGTTTGCCGTACGCATTACCAAAACAGGTATACGAAAAGATTTTAAAAATTATCCGAAAAATAGACACTCCTACTGCACGAGCGGATTTATTAACCAGCCATTTTAATGGTTCGGGTAATTTTTAAAATCTTTTCCAATTTCTAAAATTGCAAATATCTCGAAAACGGCGCGTCCTAGGTGAAAAATATAGAAAAAAATGCTGCCTTAGGAACTCTATGTAGTTTTCGATCTATTTCCAGTACCCCTTATCAAAACAGAAATTGTAAAAGATTGTTATTTTTAACCTAGGACGCACCGTTTTTCGAGATATAGAACACAGGAAGTGATTGAATTATATAAAATTGCAAATATCTCGAAAACGGTGCGTCCTAGGTGAAAAATATAGAAAAAAATGCTGCCTTAGGAACTCTATGTAGTTTTCGATATATTTTTCGTACCCCTGATAAAATCGCTGGTTAATAAATCCGCTCGGTGCATATCGGAAACAAAGGAAAGTGATTTAGAAAACTACATAGGGTTCCTAAGGCAGTCTATAAAATTTTCGATCCAATTTCTGTTTTGATAAGGGGTAGGTTTTTTCGTTATTTTTAACCTAGGACGCACCGTTTTCGAGATATTTGCAATTTTATAGTTGAAAAATAGCGAAAAGAATGCTTCCTTAGAAACTCTATGTAGATTTCGATATTTCAATCAATTTCTTGTGTTCTGATAAAATGGCTGGTTATGATTGAATATATAAAATTGCAATTATCTCGAAAACGGTGCGTCATAGGCGAAAATACGTTATTTTTAACCTTGGACGCACCGTTTTCGATCTATATAGTTTTCGACATATAAATCCGCTCGGTTGCATTTGGAGTGTCTGTATTAATCAGCGATTTTATCAGAACAGAGGAAAGTGATTGAATATATTAAATTGCAAATATCTCGAAAACGGTGCGTCCTAGGTGAAAAATAACGAAAAAATGCTGCCATAGGAACTCTATGGTAGTTTTCGAAAATCTTTTGCAATTACTGTTTTGATAAGGGGTACGGTAAGGAACAAAGTAAAGTGAATTAATATATAAAATTCCAAATATCTCGAAAATGGTGCGTCCTAGATGAAAAATAACGGGTTAATAAATCCGCTCGGTGCATTGGGATAGTGTCTATGGTTCGGGTAATTTAAAATCTTTTACAATTTCTGTTTTGATAAGGGGTACGGTATAATTTTATTCAATCACTTTCCTATGTTCTGATAAAATCGCTGGTTAATAAATCCGCTCGGTGCAGTTGGAGTGTCTATGGTTCGGGTAATTTTATAGTACCCGAAGCATAGACACTACATGTGCACCGAGCGAATTTATTACGAAGCGATTTTATGAGAACACAAGGGAAATTGATTTGAATAATATAAAATTGCAAATATCTCGAAAACGGTGCGTCCTAGGTTAAAAATTCTATGGTTCGGGTAATATTTAAAATCTTTTCCAATTTCTGTTTTGACTCTATGTAGTTTTCACTACTACATAGAGTTCCTAAGGCAGCATTTTTTTCAGCGATTTTATCAGAACACAGGAAAGTGATTGAATTATATAAAATTGCAAATATCTCGAAAACGGTGCGTCCTAGGTTAAAAATAACGAAAAAAAATGCTGCCTTAGGAACTCTATTGGAGTGTCTATGGTTCGGGTAATTTTTAAAATCTTTTCCAATTTCTGTTTTGAAGAAATTGGAAAAGAAGGACGCACCGCTTTTCGAGATATTTGCAGTGATTGAATATATAAAATTGCAATTATCTCGAAAACGATGCGTCCTAGGTGAAAAATAACGAAAAAAAATGCTGCCTTAGGAAACTCTATGTAGTTTTCGACAAATTTTTCCGTACTGATAAAATCGTGTGGTTAATAAATCCGCTCGGTGCAGTTGGAGTGTCTATGGTTCGGGTAATTTTTAAAATAAAATCACCCGAAGTTCTGTTTTGATAAGGGGTACGGTAAATAGATAACCAGCGTTTTATCGGAACAAAGGAAAGTGATTTAATATATTTCCAAATTCTATTTTTGATAAGGGGTACGGTAAATAGATCGAAAATTACATACAGTTCATAAGTCAGCATTTTTTCTAGGTGAAAAATACGTTATTTTTAACCTAGGACGCACCGTTTTCGAGATATTTGCAATTTTATATAATTCAATCACTTTCCTGTGTTCTGATAAAATCGCTGGATATTATGTCCACTCGGTGCAGGTGGAGTGTCTATGTTTCGTGTACTTTTAAAATGTTTTAAAATTTCTGTTTTGATAAGGGGTACGGGAAGTAGATCGAAAACTGAATAGAGTTCCTTATCAGAACACAGGAAAGCGATTGAATTATATAAAATTGCAAATATCTCGAAAATGGTGCGTCCTAGGTTAATAATTTCGTATTTTTTAACCTAGGACGCACCGTTTCGATCTATTTCCCGTACCCCTTATCAAAAGAGAAATTGGAAAAGGTTTTAAAAATTACCCGAACAAGAGACACTCCAATTGCAAAGAGCGGATTTATTATCCACCGATTTTATCAGAACACAGGAAAGTGATTGAATATATAAAATTTCAAATATCTCGAAAACGGTGCGTCCTAGGTGAAAAATAACGAAAAAAAATGCTGCCTTAGGAACTCTATGTATTTGCAATTTTATATAATTCAATCACTTTCCTGTGTTCTGATAAAATCGCTGGTTAATAAATTCCGCTCGGTGCAGTTGGAGTGTCTATTCGGGTGATTTTAAAATCTTTTCAATTTCTTATTTGATAAGGGGTACGAAAAAATAGTCGAAAACTACATAGTAAAAAGCGATTTTATCACAACACAGGAAAGTGATTGAATTATATAAAATTGTAAATATCTCGAAAACGGTGCGTCCTATTTGAAAAATAACGAAGAAAAATCATTTTTTTCGTTGTTTTTTCAACCTAGGACGCAAATCACTTTCCTCTGTTCTGATAAAATCGCTGGTTTATACCTTTGTTTGGTTTACGTGGAATGTCTATGGTTCGGGTATCTTTTAAAAGTGATTGAATTATATTAAAATTGCAAATATCTCGAAAACGGTGCGTCCTAGGTGAAAAATAAATTCAATCACTTTCCTTGTGTTCTGATAAAATCGCTGGTTAATAAATTCCGCTCGGTGCACATGTAGTGTCTATGGTTCGGGTACTAATTAAAATCTTTTCCAAATTCTGTTTTGATGAAGGGGTACGGTAAATAGATCGAAAATTACATAGAGTTCCTAAGGCAGCATTTTTTTCGTTATTTTTCACCTAGGACGCACCATTTTCGAGATATTTGCAATTTTATATAATTCAATCACTTTACTGTGTTCTGATAAAATTAACCTGCCATTTTACCAGAACACAAGGAATTGATTGAATTATATAAAATTGCAAATATCTCGAAAACGGTGCGTCCTAGGCGAAAAATAAAGAAAAAAATGCTGCCTTAGGAACTCTATGTAGTTTTCGATCTATTTCCGTACCACTTATCAAAACAGAAATTGTAAATGGTTAATACCTTTGCTCGGTTTTGTGGAATGTCTATGGTTCGGGTATGTTTTAAAATGTTTTAAAATTTCTGTTTCGATAAGGGGTACGGTAAATATATCGAAAAAAGTGATTGAAATTTATAAAAATTGCAAATATCTCGAAAACGGTGCGTCCTCATAGATTTCCTAAGGCAGCATTTTTTTCGTTATTTTTCACCTAGGATGCACCGTTTTCAAGATATTTGCAATTTAATATATTCAATCACTTTCCTCTGTTCTTATAAAATCGCTGGTTAATACCTTTGCTCGGTTTCCGTGAAATGTCTACTTTCGGGTAAATTTTAGAAATTTTTCAATTTCTAGAACACAGGAAGTGATTGAATTATATAAAATTGCAAAATATCTCGAAAAACGGTGCATCCAAGGTGAAAAATAACGAAAAAAGTACGGAAATAGATCGAAAACTACATAGAGTTCCTAAGACAGCACTTTTTTCGTTATTTTTCTCCTAGGACGCACCGTTTTCGAGATAATTGCAATTTTATATATTCAATCACTTTCCTCTGTTCTGAAAAAATCCTTGGATAATATATTTGCTCAGAATACGTTGAATGTCTACATTCGGGTAATTTTAAAAATCTTTTTCAATTTCTGATTTGATAAGGTGTACGAACATTTTATCGAAATCTACATAGAGTTTCTAAGGAAGCATTTTTTTCGTTATTTTTCACCTAGGACGCACCGATTTTTAAAATTATCCGAACCATTTTATATAATTCAATCACTTTCCTGTGTTCTGATAAAATCGCTGGTTAATAAATTCGCTCGGTGCACATGTAGTGTCTATGCTTCGGGTACTATTAAAGTCCTTTTCCAATTTCTATTTTGATGAATGGTATGATAAATAGATCGAAAATTACATAGAGTTCATAAGTCTGCATTTTTTTCGTTATTTTTCACCTAGGACGCACCATTTTCGAGATATTTGCAATTTTATATATTAAATCACTTTCCTTTGTTCCGATAAAATCGCTGGTTAATACCTTTGCTCGGTTTTGTGGAATGTCTACTTTCGTGTAATTTTAAAAATAGTTTTCATTTTCTGATTTGATAAGGGGTACGAAAAATATATCGAAAACTACATAGAGTTCCTAAGTTTATCAGAACACAAGAAATTGATTGAATTATATAAAATTGCAAATATCTCGAAAACGGTGCGTCGTAGGTTAAAAATAACGAAAAAAATGCTGCCTTAGGAACTCTATGTAGTTTTCTGTATATTTACCGTACCATAAATCGTCGGTGCAGTTGGATTGTCCTATGGTTTCGTCGACACTTTTTTAAAATCTTTACAATTTCTGTTTTGTCCAATTGCAACAAGCGGATTTATTAATCAGCGATTTTATCAGAACACTGGAAAATGATTGAATTATATAAAATTGCAAATATCTCGAAAAGGGTGCGTCCTAGGTGAAAAATAACGAAAAAAATGCTGCCTTAGGAACTCTATGTAGTTTTCGATCTATTTTCCGTACCCCTTATCAAATTCAATCAATTTCTGTGTTCTGATAAAATCGCTGGTTAAGAACCATAGACACTCCAACTGCACCGAGCGGATATTATAACCAGCGATTTTATCAGAACACAGGAAAGTGATTGAATTATATAAAACTGCAAATATGAGTGTCTATGGTTCGGATAATTTTTAAATAGGGTAATTTTTAAAATCTTTTCCAATTTTTGTTTTGATGTACCCCTTAACAAAACAGAAATTGGAAAAGATTTTAAAACTACATAGAGTTCCTAAGGCAACATTTTTATCGTTATTTTTCACCTAGGACGCACCGTTTTCGAGATATTTACAATTTTATATAATTCATTCACTTTCCTGTACTCTGATAAAATCGCTTTTTAATAACACAGGAAAGTGATTGAATTATATAAATGGCAATTATCTCGAAAAAGGTGCGTCCTAGGTTAAAAATAACGAAAAAATTGCTGCCTTAGGAACCCTATGTAGTTTTCGATCTATTTCCGTACCCCTATGGTTCGGTTACACTTTAAAATCTTTTACAATTTCTGTTTTGTTAAAGTGTACCCGAACCATAGACACTCCAACTGCACCGAGCGGATTTATTAACCAGCCATTTTATCACAGAACACAGGAAAGTGATTGTATTATATAAAATTGCAAATATCTCGAAAACGGTGCGTCCTAGGTTAAAAATGAGTGTCTATGGTTCGTTACTTTTTAAAATCTTTTCCAATTTGTGTTTTGATAACTATGTAGTTTTCCATCTATTTACCGTACCCCTTATCAAAATAAAATTGGAAAAGATTTTAAAAATTACCCGAAAATAGATCGAAAACTACATAGAGTTCCTAAGGCAGCATTTTTTTCGTTATTATTTAACCTAGGACGCACCGTTTTTCGAGACCAGCGATTTTATCAGAACACAGGAAAGTGATTGAAATTTATAAAAATTGCAATTATCTCGAAAACGGTGCGTCGTAGGTTAAAAATAACGAAAAAAATGCTGCCTTAGGAACTCTATGTAGTTTCCGATCTATTTACCGTACCCCTTATCAAAACAGTAATTGCAAAAGATTTTAAAAAGTACCCGAACCACGATCTATTTATCCCGTACCCCTTATCAAAACACAAATTGGAAAAGATTTTAAAAAGTACCCGAACCATAGACACTCCAACTGCACCAAGCGGATTTATTAACCAGCGATTTTATCAGAACACAGGATTAACCAGCGAATTTTATCAGAACACAGGAAAGTGATTGAATACATAAAATTGCAAATATCTCGAAAACGGTGCGTCATAGGTGAAAAATAACGAAAAAAATGCTGCCTTAGGAACTCTAAGTAGTTTTCGATGTGTTTTCCGTACACAGTATCAAAACAGAAATAGGAAATGATTTTAAAATTCTTCCGAACGATAGACACTCCTACTGCACCGAGCGGATTTATTAACCAGCGATTTTATCAGAACACAGGAAATTGATCGAATATATAAAATTGCAAATATCTCGAAAACGGTGCGTCGTAGGTGAAAAATAACGAAAAAAATGCTGCCTTAGGAACTCTATGTAGTTTCCGATCTATTTTCCGTACCCCTTATAAAAATAGAAATTGGGAAAAGATTTTAAAAAAACGAAAAAAAAAATGCTGCCTTAGGAACTCTATGTAGTTTTCGATGTGTTTACCGTACCCCTTATCAAAAACAGAAATTGGATTATTAACCAGCGATTTTATCAGAATTTTAAAAATTACCCGAACATAGACACTCCAATTGCAAAGAGCGGATTTATTAACCAGCGATTTTATCAAATTGCAAATATCTCGAAAACGGTGCGTCCTAGGTGAAAAATAACGAAAAAAATGCTGCCTTAGGAACTATAGGTAGTTTTCGATCTATTTACCGTACCCCTTATCAAAACAGAAATTGTAAATCTATTTCCAGTACCCCTTACAAAAACAGAAATTGGAAAAGATTTTAAAGTGTAACCCGAACCATAGGCACTCCAACTGCACGAGCGGATTTATTAAAAAGCGATTTTATCGGAACACACGAAAGTGATCGAATATATAAAATTGTAAATATCTCGTCCAACTGCACCGAGCGGATTATTATAACCAGCGATTTTATCAGAACACAGGAAAGTGATTGAATTATATAAAATTGCAAATATCTCGAAAACGGTGCGTACTAGGTGAAAAATAACGGAAAAAAATGCTGCCTTTCAGAACACAGGAAAGAAATTGATTGAATTATATGACACTCCAACTGCACCGAGCGGATTTATTAACCAGCCATTTTATCAGAACACAGGAAAGTGATTGAATTATATAAAATTGCAAATATCTCGAAAACGGTGCGTCCTAGGTGAAAAATAACGAAAAAATGTTGCCTTAGGAACCCTATGTTTAAAAAGTACCCGAAACCATAGACACTCCAAATGCAACCAGCGGATTTATTAACCAGCAATTTTATCTATCAAAACAGAAATTGGAAAATATTTTAAAAAGTACCCGATCCATAGACACTCCACCGGCACCGAGTGGACATAATAACCAGCGATTTTATCCGAACACTGGAAAGAGATTGAATTATATAAAATTGCAAATATCTCGAACACGGTGCGTCCTAGGTGAAAAATAACGAAAAAAATGCTGCCTTAGGAACCCTATGTAGTTTTCGATCTACTTATCAAATCAGAAAATCGAAAAGATTTTAAAATTACACGAAAGTAGACATTCCACAAAACCGAGCAAAGGTATTAAACCAGCGATTTAAATTACCCGAACCATAGACACTCCAATTGCACCAAGCGGATTTATTAACCAGCTATTTTATCCGAGCACAGGAAAGTCATTGAATTATATAAAATTGCAAATATCTCAAAAACGGTGCGTCCTAGGTGAAAAATAACAAAAAATATGCCGCCTTAGGAACTCTATGTAGTTTTCCGATCTATTTACCGTACCCCTTATCAAAACAGTAATTGCAAAAGATTTTAAAAAAGTACCCGAACCATAGACACTCCAAATGCACCAAGCGGATTTATTAACCAGCGATTTTATCAGAACACAGGAAAGTGATTGAATTATATAAAATTGCAAATATCTCGAAAACGGTGCATCCTAGGTGAAAAATAACGAAAAAAATGCTGCCTTAGGAACTCTATGTAGTTTTAGATCTATTTTCCGTACCCCTTATCAAAACAGAAATTGGAAAAGATTATAAAATTTACCTGAACTATAGACACTCCAACTGCTCCGAGCGGATTTATTAACCAGCGATTTTATCAGAACACAGGAAAGTTATTGAATATATAAAATTGCAAATATCTCGAAAGCGGTGCGTCCTAGGTGAAAAATAACGAAAAAATTGCCGTCTTAGGAACTCTATATATAAAATTGCAAATATCTCGAAAACGGCTAGTCCTATGTGAAAAATAACGAAAAAAATGCTGCCTTATAAACAAAGATTTTAAAAATTACCCGAACCATAGACACTCCAGTGCACCGAGCGGATTTATTAACCAGCGATTTTATCAGAACACAGGAAAGTGATTAAATTATATAAAATTGCAAATATCTCGAAAACGGTGCGTCCTAGGTGAAAAATAACGAAAAAAGTGCTGCCTTAGGAACTATATGTAGTTTTCGAACTATTTCTGTTTATCATAATATTCATTCAAAATAGAAATTGAAAAATGCCTTTAATAGTACCCGAAGCATAGACACTCCATGTGCACAGAGCGAATTTATTAACAGCGATTTTATCAGAACACAAGTCTACCCGAACCATAGACACTCCAACTGCACCGAGCGGATATTATAACCAGCGATTTTATCAGAACACAGGCAAGTGATTGAATTATATAAAAATGCATATATCTCGAAAACGGTGCGTCCTAGGTTAAAAATAACGAAAAAAATGCTGTCTTATTATCTCTACGTAGTTTTCGATTTATTTACCGTACCCCTTAAAAGTGATGCAGTATATAGAATTTGCAAATATCTCGAAAACGGTGCGTCCTAATAGACACTCCAACTGCACCGAGCATAATGTTCGTACCCCTTATCAAATCAGAAATTGAAAAAGATTTTTAAAATTACCCGAATGTAGACATTCAACGTATTCTGAGCAAATATATTATCCAAGGATTTTTTCAGAACAGAGGAAAGTGAACACAGGAAAGTGATACGAAAAAAATGCTGTCTTAGGAACCTCGAAAACGGTGCGTCCTAGGTGAAAAATAACGAAAAAAATGCTGCCTTAGAACCTCCATGTAGTTTTCGATCTATTTACCGTACCCCTTATCAAAACAGAAATTGGAAAAGATTTTAAAAATTATCCGAACCATAGACACTCCAACATGCACCGAGCGGATTTATTAACCAGCCATTTTATCAGAACACAGGAAAGTGATTGAATTATATAAAATTGCAATTATCTCGAAAACGGTGCGTCCTAGGAGAAAAATAACGAAAAAAGTGCTGTCTTAGGAACTCTATGTAGTTTTCGACATAATTTCCGTACTCCTTATCAAAACAGAAATTGAAAAATTTCTAAAATTTACCCGAAAGTAGACATTTCACGGAAACCGAGCAAAGACAGAATTGTAAAAGATTTTAAAGTGTACCCGAACCATAGACACTCCAACTGCACCGAGCGGATTTATTAACCAACCATTTTATCAGAACACAGGAAAGTGATTGAATTATATAAAATTGTATATTTATCCGTACCCCTTATCAAATCAGAAATTGAAAACTATTTTAAAAATTACACGAAAGTAGACATTCCACAAAACCGAGCAAAGGTATTTAACCAGCGATTTTATCAAAAATGCTGCCTTAGGAACTCTATGTAGTTTTCGATCTATTTACCGTACCCTTTAAAAAACAGAAATTGGAAGAGATTTTAAAAATTACCCGAAAAAAAAATGCAGACTTAGGAACTGTATGGTATAAACCAGCGATTTTATCAGAGTACTGGAAAGTGATTGAATATATTAAATTGCAAATATCTCGAAAACGGTGCGTCCTAGGTGAAAAATAACGAAAAAAATGCTGCCTTAGGAACTCTATGTAATTTTCGATCTATTTATCATACCATTCATCAAAATAGAATTTGGAAAATGTCTTTAGATTTATAAAATCAAACGAAAAAAATGCTGACTTAGGAATGAGAAAACAGGAAAGTGATTGAATATAAAATTGCAAATATCTCGAAAACGGTGCGTCCAATTAAAAAATAGCAAAAATCTATTTACCCGTACCCCTTATCAAAATAGAAATTGGGAAAAGATTTAAAATTACCCGAACCAGATAGACACTCCAAACTGCCCCGAGCGGATATATTAACCGGATATAATGTTCGTAACCATAATCAAATCAGAAATTGGAAAAGATTTTTAAAAATTTGTAGTTTTCGATCTATTTACCGTACCCTTTATCAAAACTTTATCGGAACAAAGTAAAGTGATTTAATATATAAATTTCCAAATATCTCGAAAACGGTGCGTCCTAGGTGAAAAATAACGAAAAAAATGCTGCCTTATTAACTCCATGTAGTTTCCGATCTATTTTTTAAAATTACCGAATTAGACATTCCACGAAACAAACAAGGTATTAATCAGCGTTTTTATCAGAACACAGGAAAGAAAAGTTCTTTTAATACCCCTTATCAAAACAGAAATTGAAAAAGATTTAGAACACTGGAAAGAGATTGAATTATATAAAATTGCAAATATCTCGAAAACGGTGCGTCCTAGGTGAAAAATAACAAAAAAAATGCTGCCTTAGGAACTCTATGTAGTTTTCGATGTGTTTGCCGTACCCCTTATCAAAACACAAACTGGAAGAAGATATTCATGTGTACAACGAGTGAATTTATTACCATCGGATTTTATGAGAAAAACAGGAAAGTGATGAAGTATATAAAATTGCAAATATCTCAAAAACGGTGCGTCCAATTAAAAAATAGCAAAAATAAATGCTTCCATAGAAACTCTAGGTAGTTTTGGATATAATGTTCCGTAACCATAATCAAATCAGAAATTGAAAAAATTTTAAAAATTACCCGAAAGTAGACATTCCACGTAAACCGAGAAAAGGTATTACTGGAAAGTGGTTGAATATATAAAATTGCAAATATCTCGAAAACGGCTTGTCCTAGGTGAAAAATAACGAAAAAAATGCTGCCTTAGAAACTCCATGTAGTTTTCGATGTGTTTACCGTAACCCTTATCAAAAACAGAAATTGGAAAAGATATTAAAAGTTACCCGAACCAGAGACACTCCAACTGCAAAGAGCGGATTTATTAACCACCGATTTTATCAGAACACAGGAAAGTGATTGAATATATAAAATTGCAAATATCTCGAAAACGGTGCGTCCTAGGTGAAAAATAACGAAAAAAATGCTGCCTTAGGAACTCTATGTAGTTTTCGATCTATTTTCAGTACCAATTATCAAAACAGAAATTGTAAAAAGTAAAATTGCAAATATCTCGAAAATGGTGCGTCGCGGATTAATTAACCAGCGATTTTATCAGAACACAGGAAAGTGAATGAATTATATAAAATTGTAAATATCTCGAAAACGGTGCGTCCTAGGTGAAAAATAACGATAAAAATGTTGCCTTAGGAACTCTATACGAAAAAAATGCAGGACCTTATGAACTGTATGTAATTTCCATAGACACTGATCTATTTATCATACCCCTTCATCAAAATAGAATTTGGGAAAAGTTTTTAATAGTACCCGAACCATAGACACTCCAACTGCAACGAGGGATTTATTAACCAGCGATTTTATCGGAACACAGGAAAGTGATTGAATTATATAAAATTGCAAATATCTCGAAAACGGTGCGTCCTAGGTGAAAAATAACGATAAAAATGTTGCCTTAGGAAATCTATTCAGTTTTCGATCTATTTACCGTACCCCTTATCAAAAGAAAAATTGGAAAAGATTTTAAAAATTAACGAAAAAAATGCTGCTGCCTTAGGAACTGTATGTAGTGCGTCGATCTATTTCCAGTACCCCTTATCAAAACAGAAACTGTAAAAGATTTTAAAGTGTAACCGAACCATAGGCACTCCAACTGCACCGAGCGGATTTATACAAGAAATTGATTGAATTATATAAAATTGCAAATATCTCGAAAACGGTGCGTCCTAGGCTAAAAATAACGAAAAAAATGCTGCCTTAGGAACTCTATGTAGTTTTCGATCTATTTCCGTACCCCTTATCAAAACAGAAATTGGAGCTGCCTTAGGAATTCTATGTAGTTTTCGATCTATTTTCCAACTGCACGAGCGGATTTATTAACCAGCGATTTTATCAGAACACAGGAAAGTGATTGAATTATATAAAATTGCAAATATCTCGAAAACGGTGCGTCCTAGGTGAAAAATAACGATAAAAATGCTGCCTTAGGAACTCTTTGTAGTTTTCGATATATTTACCGTACCCTTATCAAAACAGTAATTGCAAAAGATTCCGTACCCCTTATCAAAACAAAAATTGGGAAAAGATTTTAATATTACCCGAACCATAGACACTCCAAATGCTCCGAGCGGATATATTAACCAGCGATTTTATCAGAACACAGGAATTTATCAGAACACAGGGAAGTGATTGAATTATATAAAATTGCAAATATCTCGAAAACGGTGCGTGGTATGTGAAAAATAACGAAAAAATGATGTCTTAGGAACTCTATGTAGTTTTCGATGTGTTTGCCGTACACCTTACCAAAACAGAAATTGTAAAAGATTTTAAAAAGTACCCGAACCATAGACACTCAACTGCACCGAGCGGATTTATTAACCAGCCATTTTATCAGAACACAGGAAAGTGATTGTATTATATAAAATTGCAAATATCTCGAAAACGGTGCGTCCTAGGCGAAAAATAACGGAAAAAATGCTGCCTTAGGAACTCGAGGTAGTTTTCGATCTATTTACCGTACCCTTATCAAAACAGAAATTGGAAAAGATTTTAAAAATTATCCGAATAGATAGACATCCTACTGCACCGAGCGGATTTACCGTACCCCTTATCAAAATAAAAATTGGAAAAAGATTTTAAAAATTTACCCGAACCATAGACACTCCAACTGCTCCGAGCGGATATATTAATCAGCGATTTTATCAGAACACAGGAAAGTGATTGAAATTTATAAATTGCAAATATCTCGAAAACGGTGCGTCCTAGGTGAAAAATAACGATAAAAATGCTGCCTTAGGAACTCTTTGTAGTTTCTGATCTATTTACCGAACCCCTTATCAAAACAGTAATTGCAAAAGATTTTAAAAAGTACCCGAACCATAGACACTCCAAATGCAACCAGCGGATTTATTAACCAGCAATTTTATCAGAACACAGGAAAGTGATTGAATATATAACATTGCAAATATCTCGAAAAACGGTGCGTACTAGGTTAAAAATAACGGAAAAAAATGCTGTCTTATTATCTCTACGTAGTTTTCGATTTATTTACCGTACCCCTTATCAAAACAGGAAATTGGAAAAGATTTTAAAAATTATCCGAACCATAGACACTCCAACTGCACGAGCGGATTTATTAACCAGCAATTTTATCAGAACACAGGAAAGTGATTGAATTATATAAAATTGCAAATATCTCGAAAACGGTGCGTCCTAGGTTAAAAATAACGAAAAAAATGCTGCCTTAGGAACTCTATGTAGTTTTCGATCTATTTCCGTACCCCTTATCAAAACAGAAATTGGAAAAGATTTTAAAAGTGTACCCGAACCATAGACACTCCAACTGCACCAGATTTTAAAGTGTAGACGAAACCATAGACAATCCAACTGCACCGAGCGGATTTATTAACCAGCGATTTTATCAGAAACACAGGAAGAACACAGGAAAGTGATTGAATTATATAAAAATGCAAATATCTCGAAAACGGTGCGTCCTAGATAAAAAATAACGAGAAAAATGCTGCCTTAGGAACTCTACGTAGTTTTCGATCTATTTACGTACCCCTTATCAAAACAGGAAATTGGGAAAAGATTTTAAAATTATCCGAACCATAGACACTCCTACTGCACCGAGCGGATTTATTAACCAGCAATGTTATCAGAAAACAGGAAAGTGATTGAATATATAAAATTGCAAATATCTCGAAAACGGTGCGTCGTAGGTTAAAAATAACGAAAAAAATGCTGCCTTAAGGAACTCTATGTAGTTTTCGATCTATTTTAGCTTAAAAAATAACGATAAAAAATGCTGCCTGACACTCCAATTGCATTTACCGTTACCCCTTATCAAAACAGTAATTGCAAAAGATTTTAAAATTACCCGAACCATAGACACTCCAAAATGCAACCAGCGGATTTATTAAACCAGCAATTTTATCATATCTCGAAACGGTGCGTCGTAGGTTAAAATAACGAAAAAAATGCTGCCTTAGGAAACTCTATGTAGTTTTCGATCTATTTACCGTACCCCTGCTGCCTTAGGAAACTCTAAGTAGTTTTCGAAACCAGCGATTTTATCAGAACACAGGGAAGTGATTGAATATATAAAATTGCAAATATCTCTATCAAAACAGGAAATTGGAAAAGATAATAGACACTCCTACTGCACGAGCGGATTTATTAACCAGCCATATTCCTTATAAAAACAGAAATTGGAAAAGATTTTAAAAATTACCCGAACCATAGACACGCGATTTTATCAGAACACAGGAAAGTGATTTGAATTATATAAAATTGCCAAAAACAGAAATTGTAAAAAGATTTTAAAAGTCTACCCAGGTGAAAAATAACGAAAAAAATGCTGCCTTAGGAACTCTTTGTAGTTTTCGATCTATTTACCCTCGAAAACGGTGCGTACTAGGTTAAAAAAGACGAAAAAATACTGCCTTAGGAACTCTACGTAGTTTTCGATTTATTTACCATTTTATCAGAACACAGGAAAGTGATTGAATTATATAAAATTGCAAATATCTCGAAAGCGGTGCGTCCTAGGTGAAAAAAAACGGAAAAATTGCCATCTTAGGAACTCTATGTAGTTTTGGATCTATTTCCCGTACCCCATTATCCGAAACCATAGACCCTCCAACTGCAACGAGCGGATTTATTAACAGCCATTTTATCAGATTTATCAAAAACAGAAATTGTAAAAGATTAATTGCAAATAAACGAAAAAAAAAATGCTTGCCTTAGGAATTTGAAAAAAATGCTGCCTTAGGAACTATATGTAGTTTTCGATCTATTTACCGTACCCCTTATCAAAACATAAATTGTCCATAGACACTCCAACTGCTCCGAGCGGATATATTAATCCAACTGCACCGATAGACACTCCAAAATGCAAATAGCGGATTTTCAGAACACAGGCAAGTGATTGAATTATATAAAATTGAAAATATCTCGAAAACGGTGAGTCCTAGCTTAAAATTACCCGAAACCATAGACACTCCAATTGCACGAGCGGATGAAATTGGAAAAGATTACACAGGAAAAGCGATTATAAATTATATAACCAACTGCACCGAGCGGATTTATTAACCAGCCATTTTATCAGAACACAGAAGATTTTAAGTCTACCCGAACCATAGACACACGGTGCGTCCTAGGTTAAAAATAACGAAAAAAATGCTGCCTTAGGAACTCTATGTAGTTTTCTATCTATAGGAGTATCTCTACGTAGTTTTCGATCTATTTACCGTACCCTTATCAAAACAGAAATTGGAAAAGATTTTAAAAATTATCCGAACCATATTTAGTTTTCGATCTATTTTCCCGTACCCCTTATTAACCAGCGATTTTATCAGAACACAGGAAAGCGATTGAATTATATAAAATTGCAAATTTTACCGTACCCCTTATAAAAACAGGAAATTGGAAAAGATTTTAAGAACTCTATGTAGTTTCGATCTATTTACCGTACCCCTTTTGTAGTTTTCGATCTATTTACCGTACCCCTTATCAAAACAGGAAATCTGAATCAGAACACAGGAAAGTGATTGAATTATATAAAATTGCAAATATCTCGAAAACGGTGCGTCCAAGGTGAAAAATAACTACCGTACCCCTTATCATAACAGAAATTGTAAAAGATTTTAAGCGATTTTATCAGAACACAGGAAAGTGATTGAATTATATAAAATTGCAAATATCTCGAAAACGGTGCGTCCTAGGTGAAAAATAACGAAAAAAATGCTGCCTTAGGAACTCTTTGTAGTTTTCGATCTATTTACCGTACCCCTTATCAAAACAGAAATCTGGAAAAGATTTTTAAAAATTACCCGAACCATAGACACTCCACATGCATCAAGCGGATTTATTAACCAGCGATTTTATCAGAACACAGGAAAGTGATTAAATTATATAAAATTGCAAATTCAAAACAGGAAATTTGGAAAAGATTTTAAAATTATCCGAACCAAAAAATGCTGCCTTAGGAACTTCATGTAGTTTTCGATCTATTGGATTTATTAACCAGCCATTTTATCAACCAGCAATTTTATCAGAACACAGGAAAGTGATTGAATTATATAAAATTGCAAATATCTCGAAAACGGTGCGTACTAGGTGAAAAATAACGAAAAAAATGTTGCCTTATTATCTCTACGTAGTTTTCGATTTATTTACCGTACACCTTATCAAAACAGAAATTGGAATGAATTATATAAAAATTGCAAATATCCAGCGATTTTATCAGAACACAGGAAAGTGATTGAAATCTATTTCCGTACCCCTTATCCAAAGGTGAAAAATAACGAAAAAAATGCTGCCTTAGGAACTCTATGTAGTTTTTGATCTATTTCCCGTACCCCTTACAAATATCTCGAAAAACGGTGCGTCTAGGTTAAAAAATAACGAAATTATTAACCAGCCATTTTATCAGAACACAGGAAAGTGATTGAATTATATAAAATTGCAAAATATCTCGAAAACGGATTAGACATTCCACGTAAACCGAGCAAAGCGATCTATTTACCGTTACCCCTTATCAAAACAGGAAAATTGGAAAAGATTTTAAAAATTATCCGAACCATAGACACTCCAACTTTTCGATCTATTTTCCGTACCCCTTATCAAATACAGAAATTGAAAAAATTATATAAAATTGCAAATATCTCGAAAACGGTGCGTCCTAGGTGAAAAATAACGAAAAAAATGCTGCCTTAGGAACCCTATGTAGTTTTCGATATATTTCCCGTACCCCTTACCCGAAGTGAAGATATTCCATGTGTTACCGAGTGAATTTATTAACCCATTCGATTTTTAGAAAAAAATGCTTCCATAGAAACTCTAGGTAGTTTTAGAACACAGGAAAGTGATTGAATTATATAAAATTGCAAATATCTCGAAAACCCGAAAGTAGACATTCACCGTAAACCGAGCAAAGGTATTAACCAGCGATAAAAGTATCCGTACCATTCATCAAAATATAAAATGGCAAATATCTCGAAAACGGTGCGTCCTAGGTGAAAAATAACGAAAAAAATGCTGCCTTAGGAACTCTATGTAGTTTTCGATCTATTTACCGTACCCCTGTACCCGAACCATAGACACTCCAACTGAACCGAGCGGAATTATTAACCAGCGATTTTATCAAAGATTTTAAAAAGTACTCCGAACCATAGACACTCCAACTGCACCGAGCGGATTAATTAACCAGCGATTTTATCAGAACACAGGAAAGTGTTTGAATTATATAAAATTGCAAATATCTCGAAAACGGTGCGTCCTAGGTTAAAAATAACGAAAAAAATGCTGCCTTAGGACTCTATGTAGTTTTCGATCTATTTACCGTACCCCTTATTTTAAAGTGTAACCGAACCTTAGACACTCCAACTGCACCGAAGAACACAGGAAAGTGATTGAATTATATAAAATTGCAAATATCTCGGTAGTTTTCCATCTATTTTACCATACCCCCTTATCAAAACAAAAATTGGGAAAAGATTTTTAATTTACCCGAATAGGAACTCTATGTAGTTTTCGATCTATTTACCGTACCCCCAACTGCTCGAGCGGATATATTAACCAGCGATTTTATCAACCATAGTATCCGAAAATAATAGACACTCCTACTGCACCGAAGAACACTGGAAAGTGAATGAATATACAGAATTGCAAATATCTCGAAAACGGTGCTTCCTAGGTGAAAAATAACGAAAAAAATGCTGCCTTAGGAACGCTTTGTAGTTTTCGATCTATTTGTCGTACCGATTTATTAAAACAGCGATTTTATACCAGAACATATTAACCAGCGATTTTATCAGAACACAGGAAAGTGATTAAATATATATAAAAATTCAAATATCTCGAAAACGGTGCGTCCTAGGTGAAAAATAACGAAAAAAATGCTGCCTTAGGAAGATTTTTAAAATTGTAGACCGAAACCATAGACAAACCGAAGTATAGACTTAAAAAGAACCTCCGAACCATAGACACTCCAATGCAACCAGCGGATTTATTAACCAGCAATGATTTGCTGCCTTAAGAAACTCTATGTAGTTTTCGATCTATTTTAAAATTGCAAATATCTCGAAAGCGGTGCGTCGTAGGTGAAAAATAAGAGCGGATTTATTAACCAACCATTTTATCTATTTACCGTACCCCTTATCAAAAACAGAAATCTGGAAAAGTACCCCTTATAAAAAACAGAAATTGGAAAAAGATTTTAAAAAATTACCCGAAACCATATTATTAATCAGCGATTTTATCAGAACACAGGAAAGAGATTAAATTATATAAAATTGCAAATATCTCGAAAACGGTGCGTCCCTAGGTTAAAATAACGAAAAAAAATGCTGCCTTAGGAACTTCATGTAGTTTTCGATCTATTTACCGTACCCCTTATCAAAACAGAAATTGAAAAGATTACCTAGCGGATTTATTAACCAGCGATTTTATCAGAACACAGGAAAAGCGATTGAATTATATAAAATTGCAAATTTTATCAGAACACAGGAAAGTGATTGAATTATTATCAAAAACAGAAATTGCAAAAGATTTTAAAAAGTACCCGAACCATAGACACTCCAATGCAACCAGCGGATTTATTCCTAGGTTAAAAAATAAGAAAACGGTGCGTCCTTGGTGAAAATAGTTTTCGATTTATTTACCGTACCCCTTATCCGAAAAAAAATGCTGCCTCAGGAACTCTATGTAGTTTTTCTATCTGCGGTACCGTACCCTTATCAAACAGAAATTGGAAAAGATTTTAAAATTTACCCGAACCATAGACACTCCAACTGCCCGAGCGGATATATTAACCAAATTGCAAATATCTCGAAAACGGAGGGTCCTAGGTGAAAAATAACAAAAAAAATGCTGCCTGAGGAACTCTATGTAGTTTTCGATCTATTTTATCTCGAAAACGGTGCTTCCTAAATTATCCGAACCATAGACACTCCAACTGCACCGAGCGGGTACCCCTTATCAAAATAGAAATTGGAACACAGGAAAGTGATTGAATATATAAAATTGCAAATATCTCGAAAACGGTGCGTCCTAGGTGAAAAATAACGAAAAAAATGCTGCCTTAGGAACTCTATGTAGTTTTCGATATATTTAATTTTAAAATTTACCCGAACCATAGACACTCCAACTAGCTCCGAGCGGATATATTAACCAGCGGATTATCAAAACAGAAAATCTGAAAAGATTTTTAAAATTACCCCGAACCTTTATTAACCACCGATTTTATCAGAACACAGGAAAGGGATTGAATTATATAAAATTGCAAATAGACACTCCAATTGCACCGAGCGGATTTATTAACCAGCGATTTTATCAGAAACACAGGAAAGCGATTGAAATTATATAAGGAACTCTATGTAGTTTCGATCTATTTACCGTACCCTTATCAAAACAGAATTGCAAAAGTCTCGAAAAACGGTGCGTCCTAGGGTTAAAAATAACGCGATTTTATAAAAGATTTAAAGTCTACCCGAACCATGACACTAAAATTGCAAATATCTCGAAAACGGCGCGTCCTAGGTGAAAAATAACGAAAAAAATGCTGCCTTAGGAACTCTATGTAGTTTTCGATGTGTTTGCCGTACCGCGGATATTATAAACCAGCGATTTTATTTTTAAAATTTACCCGAACCATAACGGAAAAAAAGCTGTCTTAGGAATCTCTACGTAGTTTTTCGATTTATTTACCGTACCCCTTATCAAAACACCAGCGATTTTATCAGAACACAGGAAAGTGATTGAATTATATAAAATTGCAAATATCTCGAAAACGGTGCGTCCTAGGTGAAAAATAACGAAAAAAATGCTGCCTTAGGAACTCTTTGTAGTTTTCGATCTATTTACCGTACCCCTTATCAAAACAGAAATCTGGAAAAGATTTTAAAAAATTACCCGAACCATAGACACTCCTTAAAAATTATCCGAACCATAGACACTTTTATCAGAAAGGAAAGTGATGAATTATATAAAATTGCAAAATATCTCGAAAAAAATGCTGCCTTAGGAACTTCATGTAGTTTTCGATCTATTTACCGTACCCCTTATCAAAACAGAAATTGGAAAAGATTTTAAATTCTACCCGAACCATAGACACTTTACCGTACCCCTTATAAAAACACAGAAATTGGAAAAGATATTATATAAAATTGAAAATATCTCGAAAACGGTGCGTACTAGGTGAAAAATAAAAAATTACCCGAACCATAGGCACTCCAATTGCATCCGAGCGGATTTTTAAAAATTATCCGAACCATCTCGAAAAAGGTGCGTCCTAGGTGAAAATTAACGAAAAAAATGCTGCCTTAGAGGAAAGTGATTTGAATCAAAACAGGAATTGCAAAAGATTTTAAAAAGTACCCGAAGCATAGACACTCCAACATGCAACAGCGGATTTATTAACCAGCGATTTTAAATAACGAAAAAAATGCTGCCTTAGGAACTCTATGTAGTTTTCGATCTATTTCCCGTACCCTTATCAAAACAGAAAATTGTAAAAGATTTTAAAGTGTCTCCGAACCATAGGAAAAAATGCATGCCTTAGGAACTCTATGTAGTTTTCGATCTATTTACCGTACCCCTTATCAAAAATAGGAAATTGGGAAAAGATTTTAAAATTTACCCGAACCATAGACACTCCAACTGCACCAAGCGGATTTATTAACCAGAACACAGGAAAGTGATTGAATTATATAAAATTGCAAATATCTCGAAAACGGTGCGTCTTAGGCGAAAAATAACGAAGAAAATGCTGCCTTAGGAACTCTAGGTAGTTTTCATCTCGAAAAAGGTGCGTCCTAGGTTAAAAATAACGAAGATTTTAAAAATTATCCGATACCGTACCCCTTATCAAAAACAGAAATTGTAAAAGATTTTAAAGTCTACCCGAACCATAGACACTCCAACTGCACCGAGTGGATATTATAGAACACAGGAAAGTGATTGAATTATATAAAATTGCAAATATCTCGAAAACGGTGCGTCCTAGGTGAAAAATAACGAAAAAAATGCTGCCTTAGGAACTCCTATGTAGTTTTAAGATTTTAAAAAATTATCCGAACCATAGACACTCCTACTGCAACGAGCGGATTTATTAAGAAATTGTAAAAGATTTTAAAGTGTACCCGATATATAAAATTGCAAATATCTCGAAAAACGTTGCGTCCCTATTGAATTATATAAAATTGCAAATATCTCGAAAACGGTGCGTCCTCGGTGAAAAATAACGAAAAATTGCCATCTTAGGAACTCTGTGTAGTTTTCGATCTATTTCCCGTGCCAATTATCAAAACAGGATTTGGAAAAGAATTCAAAACAGAAATTGGAAAAGATTTTAAAA
The DNA here is from genome assembly GCA_032207245.1 of Pardosa pseudoannulata. Classification (NCBI taxonomy): domain Eukaryota; kingdom Metazoa; phylum Arthropoda; class Arachnida; order Araneae; family Lycosidae; genus Pardosa; species Pardosa pseudoannulata. The sequence continues at coordinate 182,981,797 of CM063504.1, read as the reverse complement.
TGTACCCGAACCATAGACACTCCAACTGCACCGAGAGGATAGAACACAGGAAAGTGATTGAATTATATAAAATTGCAAATATCTCGAAAACGGTGCGTCCTAGGTGAAAAATAACGAAAAAAACGAAAAAAATGCTGCCTTCGGAACTCTAGGTAGTTTTCGATCTATTTACCGTACCCCTTTGCACCGAGCGGATTTATTAACCAGCCATTTTATCAGAACACAGTTAAAGTGATTGACATTTTATCAGAACACAGGAAAGTGATTGAATTATATAAAATTGCAAATATCTCGAAAACGGTGCGTCCTAGGTGAAAAATAACGAAAAAAATGCTGCCTTAGGAACTCTATGTAGTTTTCGATCTATTTACCGTACCCTTATCAAAACAGGAAATTGGAAAAGATTTTAAAATTTACCCGAACCATAGACTCAAAACAGAAATTGGAAAAGATTTTAAAGTGTTATCCGAACCATACCAGCGATTTTATCAGAACACAGGAAAGTGATTGAATTATATTAAATTGCAAATATCTCGAAAGCGGTGCGTCCTAGGTGAAAAAAAACGGAAAAAATGCTACACTCCAACTGCAACCGAGCGGATTTATTTAACCAACCATTTTATCCTTATCAAAACAGAAATCAAAAAGATTTTAAAAACGGTGGTGCGTCCTTAGGTTAAAAAATAACGAAAAAAATGCTTGCCTTAGGAACTCTACGTAGTTTTCGATCTATTTACCGTACCCCTTATCAAAAACAGAAATTGGATTAACCAGCGATTTTATCAGAACACAGGAAAGTGATTAAATTATATAAAATTGCAAATATCTCGAAAAAGGTGCGTCCTAGGTGAAAAATAACGAAAAAAATGTTGCCTAAGGAACTCTATTCAGTTTGCGATCTATGTCCCGTAACCCTTATCAAAACAGAAATTGTAAATTTTAAAAAATTCTTCCGAACCATAGACACTCCTACTGCAACGAGCGGATTTATTAACGAGCGATTTTATCAGAACACAAGAAAGTGATTGAATATATATAAAATTTAGACACTTATAAAAACAGGAAATTGGAAAAAGATTTTAAAAATAAAATTGAAAAAATATCTCGAAAACGGTGCGTACCTAGGTTAAAAATAACGAAAAAATTACCCGAACCATAGACACTCCAATTGCACCTAGCGGATTTATTAACCAGCGATTTGATTTATTTACCGTACCCCTTATCAAAACAGGAAATTGCGGAAAAGATTTTAAAAGGTACCCGAACCATAGACACTCCAAATGCAACCGAGCGGAAGGTATAAACCAGCGATTTTATCATAGACACTCTACTGCACGAGCGGATTTTTTAACCAGCGATTTTATCAGAACACAGGAAAGTGATTGAATTATATAAAATTGCAAATATCTCGAAAACGTTGCGTCCTAGGTCAAAAATAACAAAAAAATGCTGCCTTAGGAACTCTAGGTAGATTTTTGATCTATTTCCCGTACCCCTTATCAAAAACAGAAATTGTAAAAAAACGGTGCGTCCTAGGAGAAAAATAACGAAAAAAAATGCTGTCTTTATCAGAACACAGGAAAGTGATTGAAAATATAAAATTGCAAATATCTCTTATCAAAACAGGAAATTGGAAAAGATTTTAAAATTTACCCGAAAAATAACAAAAAAATGCTGCCTTAGGAACTCTGTGTAGTTTTCGATCTATTTCCCGTACCCATTATCAAAACAGAAATTGGAAAAGATTTTAAAAGAGACCCGAACCATAGACACTCCTACTGCACGAGCGGATTTATTAACCAGCCATTTTATCAGAACACAGGAAAGTGATTGAATTATATAAAATTGCAAATATCTCGAAAACGGGTGCGTCCTAGGTTAAAAATAACGAAAAAAATGCTGTCTTAGGAACTCTATGTAGTTTTCGATCTATTTTCCCGTACCCCTTACACTCCAACTGCCCCGAGCGGAATATTAACCAGCGATTTTATCAGCGGCCTTATCAAAATAGAAATTGGAAAAGATTTTAAAATTTACCCGAACCATAGACAATCCAACTGCCCGAGCGGATAGAACTCTAGGTAGTCTTCGATCTATTTTCCGTACCCCTTATCAAATCACTAATTGCAAAAGAAAGATTTTAAAAAGTAAAATTGCAAATATCTCGAAAACGGTGGTGCGTCCTTAGGTTAAAAAATAACGAAAAAAATGCTTGACTCCAAATGCAACCAGCGGATTTATTAACCAGCTTACCGTACCCCTTATCAGAACACAGGAAAGTGATTTGAATTATATTTATCAGAACACAGGAAAGTGATTGAATTATATAAAATTGCAAATATCTCGAAAACGGTCGAAAAAAATGCTGCCTTAGGAACTCTTTGGTAGTTTTCGATCTTCGATCTATTTACCGGATTTTAAAAATTACCCGAACATAGACACTTCTAATTGCAACCGAGCGGATTCGAAAACGGTGCGTCTAGGTTAAAAATAACGGTTAAAGTCTACCCGAAACCATAGACACTCCAACTGCATTGAGCGGATATATAACCAGCGAGAACACAGGAAAGTGTTTGAATATATAAAATTGCAAATATCTCGAAAACGGTGCGTCCTAGGTGAAAAATATAAAATTGCAAATATCTCGAAAACGGTGCGTAGTTTTCGATCTATTTACCGTACCCCTTCGGAAAAAATGCTGCTTATTATCTCTACGCACAGGAAAGTGGTTGAATATATAAAATTGCAAATATCTCGAAAACGGTGCGTCCTAGATTAAAATAAAACAGAAATTGGAAAAAGATTTTAAAAATTATCCGATACCATAGACATCCAACATGCACCGACATTTATTAACCAGCCATTTTTATCAGAACACAGGAAAGTGATTGAAATTATATAAGAACACAGGAAAGTGATTGAATTATATAAAATTGCAAATATCTCACCGTACCCTTATCAAAACAGAAATTGGAATAGATTTTAAAAAATGCTGCCTTAGGAACTCTATGTAGTTTTCGATCTATTATTTATTAACCAGCCATTTTTTATCAGAGAACACAGGAAAGTGATTGAATTATATAAAATTGCAAATATCTCGAAAACGGTGCGTCCTAGGTGAAAAATAACGAAAAAAATGCTGCCCGTACCCCTTTATTAAAAACAGAAATTGGAAAAAGAACACAGGAAAGTGGTTGAATATATAAAATTGCAAATATCTCGAAAACGGTTTTAAAAATTACCCGAACCATAGGCACTCCAACTGCACGAGCGGATTGCCTTAGGAACTCTATGTAGTTATCTCGAAAAACGGTGCGTCCTAGGTTAAAAATAACGAAAAAAATGCTGCCTTACATAGACACTCGTGCACCATTTTAAAAATTACCCGAAGCATAGACACTCCAAATGCAACCGAGCGGAATTTATTAACCATCGAAAACGGTGCGTCGTAGGTTAAAAATCAGAACACAGGAAGTGATTGAATTATACAGAACCCTTATCAAAACAGAATTGGAAAAAGATATCTCGAAAACGGTGCGTCCTAGGTTAAAAATAACGAAAAAAATGCTGCCTTAGGAACTCTATGTAGTTTTCGATCTATTTACCGTACCCATAGACACTCCTAACTGCTCCGAGCGGATATATTAAATATAAAATTGCAAATATCTCGAAAACGGTGCCGTCCAAGGTGAAAAATAAAATTGCACCGAGCGGATTTATTAACCAGCGATCTATGTAGTTTTCTATCTATTCACAGGAAAGCGATTTGAATATATAAAATTGCAAATATCTCGAAAACAGTGCGTCCTAGGTGAAAAATAACGAAAAGCGATTTTATCAGAGTACTGGAAAGTTTTTGAATATATAAAATTGCAAATATCTCGAAAACGGTGCGTCCTAGGTGAAAAAAAAACGAAAAAAATGCTGCCTTAGGAACTCTTTGTAGTTTTCGATCTATTCCAACTGCATTGAGCGGATATTATAACCAGCGATTTTATCAGAACACAGGAAAGTGATTGATATCAGAAACGAAAAAATGCTGCCTTAGGAACTCTACGTAGTTTTCGATCTATTTTAAATACCCCTTAACAAAACAGAAATTGGAAAAGATCGATCTATTTAATAGACACTCCTACTGCACCGAGCGGATTTATTAACCAGTCATTTTATCAGAACACATCTCGAAAACGGTGCGTCTAGGTTTAAAAATAACGAAAAAAATGCTGCCTTAGGAACTCTATGTAGTTTTCGATCTATTATATATATAAATTGCAAATATCTCGAAAACGGTGCGTCCTAGGTTAAAGACACTCCAACTGCACCCGAGCGGATTTATTAACCAGCCATTTTATCATATCAGAGCACAGGAAAGTGATTGAATTATATAAAATTGCAAATATCTCGAAAAAGGTGCGTCCTAGGTGAAAAATAACGAAAAAAATGCTGCCTTAGGAACTCTATTCAGTTTTCGATCTATTTACCGTACCCCTTATCAAAACAGAAATTGGAAAGAACACAGGAAAGTGATTGAATTATATAAAATTGCAAATATCTCGAAAACGGTGCGTCCTAGGTGAAAAATAACGAAAAAAATGCTGCCTTAGGAACTCTATGTAATTTTACCATAGACATCCTACTGCACCGAGCGGATTTATTAACCAGCGATTTTATCAGAACACAGGAAAGTGATTGAATTATATAAAATTGCAAATATCTCGAAAATCGATCTATTTCCCGTACCCCTTATCAAAACAAAAAAAAAATGCTGCCTTAGGTACTATATGTAGTTTTACCATAGACACTCCAACTGCACCGAGCGGATTTATTAACCAGCGATTTTATCAGAACACAGGAAAGTGACATATTTAAAAATTTTCCGAACCATAGACACTCCAAACTGCAACGAGCGGTTTTATTAACCAGCCATTTTTATCTAAAATTGCAAATATCTCGAAAACGGTGCGTCCTAGGTGAAAAATAACGAAAAAAATGCTGCCTTAGGAACTCTACGTAGTTTTCGATCTATTTTCCGTACCACTTATCAAAACAGAATTTGGAAAAGATAATGCTGCCTAGGACCTCTATGTAGCGGATTTATTAACCAGCGATTTTATCAGAACACAGGAAAGTAATTGAATTTTATAAAATTGCAAATATCTCGAAAACGGTGCGTCCTAGGTGAAAAATAACGAAAAAAATGCTGCCTTTGGTACTCTATGTAGTTTTCGATATATTTACCGTACCCCTTAATCAAAAACAGGGAAATTGGAAAAAGATTTTAAAATTATCCGAACCATAGACACTCCAACTGCACCCAGGGATTTATTAACCAGCCAGAACACAGGAAAGTGATTGAATTATATAAAAATGCAAATATCTCGAAAACGGTGCGTCCTACGTTAAAAATGACGAAAAAAATGCTTGCCTTAGGAACTCTATGTAGTTTTCGATCTATACTCCAACTGCTCCGAGCGGATATATTAAATAGAGCCTTAGGAACTCTTTGAATTTTTCGATCTATTTACCGTACCCTATCAGAAACACAGGAAAGTGATTGAATTATATAAATTGCAAATATCTCGAAAACGGTGCGTCCTAGGTGAAAAATAACGAAAAAAATGCTTTACCCGAACCATAGACACTCCAATTTGCAACGAGCGGATTTCAAATATCTCGAAAACGGTGCGTCCTAGGTGAAAAATAACGAAAAAAATGCTGCCTTAGAAACTCTATGTAGTTTTCGATGTGTTTACCGTACAAGATTTTAAAGTCTACCCGAACCAACCAACTGCATTGAGCGGATATTATAACCAGCGATTTTATCAGAACACAGGCAAAGTGATTGAATTATCGATTTTATCAGAACACAGGAAAGTGATTGAATTATATAAAATTGCAAATATCTCGAAAACGGTGCGTCCTAGGTGAAAAATAACGGAAATGCTGTCCTTATTATCTCTACGTAGTTTTCTAGACACTCCAACTGCTCCGAGCGGATATATTAACCAGCGATTTTATAAAAACACAGGAAAGTGATTGAATTATATAAAATTGCAAATATCTCGAAAACGGTGCGTCCTAGGTGAAAAATAACGAAAAAAATGCTGCCTTAGGAACTCTTTGTAGTTTTCGATCTATTATCAAAACAGGAAATTGGAAAAAGATTTTAAAAATTATCCGAACCGAACACAGGAAAGTGATTGAATTATATAAAATTGCAAATATCTCGAAAACGGTGCGTCCTAGGTTAAAAATAACGAAAAAAATGCTGCCTTAGGAACTCTATGTAGTTTTCGATCTATTTAGATTTTAAAGTGTACTTCCGAACCATAGACACTCCAACTGCACGAGCGGATTTATTAACCAGCGATTATTTTAAAATCGAAAACGGTGGTGCGTCTTAGGTTAAATTTTATCAGAATCAAAACAGGAAATTCGGAAAAGATTTTAAAAATGTACCCGAACCATAGACACTCCAACTGCACCGTCGAAAACGGTGCGTCTAGGTTAAAAATAACGAAATTTATTAACCAACCATTTTATCAGGTAGTTTTTCGATCTATTTACCGTACCCCTTATCAAAACGAAATTGGAAAAGATTTTAAAATTCCCGAACACACAGGAAAGTGATTGAATTATATGAACACAGGAAAGTGATTGAATATATAAAATTGCAAATATCTCGAAAACGGAGGGTCCTAGGTGAAAAATAACAAAAAAAATGCTGCCTTAGGAACTCTATGTAGTTTTCGATGTGTTTGCCGTACACATTACCAAAACAGGAATACGAAAAGATTTTAAAAATTACCGAACCCTTAGGAACTCTAGGTAGTTTTCGATCTATAGCGATTTTATCAGAACACAGGAAAGTGATTGAATATATAAAATTGCAAATATCTCGAAAACGGAGGGTCCTAGGTGAAAAATAACGAAAAAAATGCTGTTATCAAAACAGAAATCTGGAAAAGATTTTAAAATTACCCGAACCATAGACAGTCCAATTGCAACCGAGCGGATTTATTAACCAGCGATTATCAAAACAGAAATTGGAAAAAGATTTTAAAATTATGCGTCCTAGGTGAAAAATAACGAAAAAAATGCTGCCTTAGGAACTCTATGTAGTTTTCGATGTGTTTGAAGTACACATTACCAAAACAGGAATACGAAAAGATTTTAAAATTCTACCCGAACCATAGACACTCCAACTGCACCGAGCGGATATTATAAACCAGCGATTTTATCAGACTACTGGAAAGTGGTTGAATATATAAAATTGCAAATATCTCGAAAACGGCTTGTCCTAGGTGAAAAATAACGAAAAAAATGCTGCCTTAGAAACTCTATGTAGTTTTCTATCTATTTACCGTACCCCTTATGAAACAGAAATTGGAAAAGATTTTAAAAATTACCCGAACCATAGAAAAAAAAATACTGCCTTAGGAACTCTACGTAGTTTTCGATTTATATTCCGTACCCCTTATCAAAACAGAAATTGGGAAAAGATTTTAAAAATTATCCGAACCATAGACATCAACATGCAACGAGCGGATTTATTAAACCAGCCATTTTATCTTATTAACCAGCGATTTTATCAGAGTACTGGAAAGTGGTTGAATATATAAAATTGCAAATATCTCGAAAACGGCTTGTCCTAGGTGAAAAATAACGAAAAAAATGCTGCCTTAGGAACTCTTTGTAGTTTTCGACATATTTTCCGAACCCCTTACCAAAACAGAAATTGAAAACGATTTAACGAAAAAAAATGCTGCCTTAGGAACTCTATGTGCGGATTTATTCAGCGGATTTTATCAGAATCAAAACAGAAATTGGAAAAAGATTTTAAAATTATCCGAACCATAGACACTCCAACTGCAACCGAGCGGATTTATTAACCAGCCATTTTTATCAGAAAAAAATGCTGCCTTAGGAACTCTATGTAGTTTTCGATCTATTTACCGTACCCCTTAAACGAAAAAATGCTGTCTTAGGAACTCTATGTAGTTTTACCATAGACACTCCATGCACCGAGCGGATTATTAACCAGCGATTTTATCAGAACACAGGAAAGTGATTGAATATATAAAATTGAAAAATATCTCGAAAACGGTGCGTCCTAGGTGAAAAAGATCTATTTCCCGTACCCCTTATCAAAACAGAAATTGGAAAAGATTTTAAAAGTGTATCCGAACCATAGACACTCCAATCAGCAACGAGCGGATTTATTAACCAACCATTTTATCAACGTAGTTTTCGATCTATTTACCGTACCCTTATGAAAACGGTGGTGCGTCCTAGGTTAAATAACGAAACTACCGTACCCCTTATCAAAAACAGAAATTGGGAAAAGATTTTAAAATTTATCCGAACCATAGACACTCTACTGCACCGAGCGGTTATTAACCAGCCATTTTTATCGAACACAGGAAAGTGATTGAATTATATAAAATTGCAAATATCTCGAAAACGGTGCGTCTAGGTTAAAAATAACGAAAAAAATGCTGCCTTAGGAACTCTATGTAGTTTTCGATCTATTTACCGTACCCCCTTAGGAACTCTATGTAGTTTTCGATCTATTTCACGTACCTCTTATCAAAACAGGAATTGGAAAAGATTTTAAAATTTACCCGAACCATAGACACTCCCAACTGCACCGAGCGGATTTATTAACCAAACCATTTTATCTTAAAAATTATCTGGTGCGTCCTTAGGTCGAAAAATAACGAAAAAAAATGCTTTATCAGAACACAGGAAAGTGATTGAATTATATAAAATTGCAAATATCTCGAAAACGGTGCGTCCTAGGTTAAAAATAACGAAAAAAATGCTGTGCCTTAGGAACCTATGTAGTTTTCGATCTATTTCCCGTACCCCTTATCAAAACAGAAATTGTAATTCGATCTATTTACCGTACCCCTTATCAAAAACAGAAATTGGGAAAAGATTTTAAAAATTATCCGAACGCGATTTTATCAGAACACAGGAAAGTGATTGAATTATATAAAATTGCAAATATCTCGAAAACGGTGCGTCCTAGGTTAAAAATACGAAAAAAAGAGCGGATTTATTAAACCAGCTATTTTATCAGAACACAGGAAAGTGATTGAATTATATAAAATTGCAAATATCTCGATCTATTTACCGTACCCCTTATCAAACAGAAATTGGAAAAGATTTTAAAATTATCCGAACCATAGACACTCCAAGCGCACCGAGCGCAGGTATTAACCAGCTATTTTATCAGAACACAGGAAAGTGATTGAATATATAAAATTGCAAATATCTCGAAAATGGCAAGTCCTCAGGTGAAAATAATGAGAAAAAAAATGCTGCTTTAGGAACTCTATGTAGTTTTTGATGTATTTCCCTTACCCATTATCAAAACAGAAATTGGAAAAGATTTTAAAAATTACCCGAACCATAGACACTCCAATTGCACCGAGCGGAATTTATTAACCAGCGATTTTATAAAATTGCAAATATCTCGAAAACGGTGCGTCCTAGGTGAAAAATAACGAAAAAAATGCTGCCTTAGGAACTCTATGTAGTTTTCGATCTATTTACCGTACCCCTTACAAAAACAGAAATTGGAAAAGATTTTAAAAATTACCCGAACCATACAGGAAAGTAATTGAATTATATAACATTGCAAAAAACGGTGCTTATCAAAACAGTAATTGCAAAAGATTTTAAAATTATCCGAACCATAGACACTCCAAATGCAACCAGCGGATTTATTAACCAGCGATTTTATCAGAACACAGGAAAGTGATTGAATTTAGGAACTCTATGTAGTTTTCGATCTATTTACCGTACCCGAAAAAAAATGCTGCCTTAGGAACTATTTTATCAGAACACAGGTACCGTACCCCTTATCAAAACAGGAATTGGAAAAGATTTTAAAATTTACCCGAACCATAGACACTCCAACTGCTCCGAGCGGATATATTAACCAAATATTTCCGTACCCCTTATCAAAACAGAAATCTGGAAAAGATTTTAAAAATTACCCGAACCATATAGACACTCCAATTGCACGAGCGGATTTATTAACCAGCGATTTCGAAAAAAATGCTCACAGGAAAGTGATTGAATTATATAAAATTGCAAATATCTCGAAAACGGTGCGTCCTAGGTGAAAAAAAACGGAAAAATTGCCATCTTAGGAACTCTATGTAGTTTTGAACACCGTACCCCTTATCAAAACAGAAATTGGAAAAGATTTTAAAATTACCCGAACCATAGACACTCCAACTCCACGAAGCGGATTTATTAACCAGCGATTTTATCAAAACACAGGGAATTGATTGAATATATAAAATTGCAAATCTAGGTTAATAATATACCGTACCCCTTATAAAAACAGGAAATTGGAAATTATATTTTAAAATTACCCGAACAATAGACACTCCAATTGCAACGAGCGGATTTATTAACCAGCGATTTTTTATCAGAACACAGGAAAGTGATTGAATATATAAAATTGCAAATATCTCTATGTAGTTTTTCGATCTATTTACCGTACCACCTTATCAAAACAGGAAATTGCAAAAGATTTTAAAATTTACCCGAACCATAGACACTCCAAATTGCAACCAGCGGATTTATTAACCAGCGATTTTATCACGAAAAAAATGCTGCCGATCTATTTTACCGTACCCCTTATCAAAACAGAAATTGGAAAAGATTTTAAAATTTACCCGAAGATAGACACTCCAACTGCAACCGAGTGGATATATTAACCAGCGATTTTATCAGAACACAGGAAAGTGATTGAATATATAAAATTGCAAATATCTCGAAAACGGAGGGTCCTAGGTGAAAAATAACGCGAAAACGGTGCGTCTAGGTTAAAAATAACGAAGCGGATCGATCTATTTACGGTACCCATTACCAAAACAGGAATAGGAAAAGATTTTAAAATTCTACCGAACAGACACTCCAAACTGCAACCGAGAGCGGATATTATAACCAGCGGTTTTATCAGAACACAGGGAAAGTGATTGAATTATATGCAAATATTTAAAAATTCTTCCGAACCATAGACACTCAACTGCACCGAGAAAAAAATGCTTCAAAACAGGAAATTGGAAAAGATTTTAATGTACCCGAACCCGATAGACACTCCAAATGCAACGAGCGGATTTATTAACCACCATTTTATGAACACAGGAAAGTGATTGAATATATAAAATTGAAAATATCTCGAAAACGGTGCGTCCTAGCTTAAAAATAACGAAAAAAATGCTGCCTTAGGAACTCTATGTTCCGTACCTTATAAAAACAGAAATTGGAAAAGATTTTAAAATTACCCGAACCATCTCGAAAAACAGTGCGTCGTAGGTTAAAAATAACGAAAAAAATGCTGTCTTAGGAACTCTTGTAGTTTTCGATCTATTTACCGTACCCCTTATCAAAACAGAAATTGGAAACACTCCAACTGCACCGAGCGGATTTATTAACCAGCGATTTAAAGTGATTGAATTATATAAAATTGCAAATATCTCGAGCCTTAGGAACTCTTTGTAGTTTCTGCTCTATTTACCGTCCCCCTTATCAAAACAGAAATTGGAAAAGATTTTAAAAATTCTACCCGAACCATAGACACTCCAATCATGCAACCGAGCGGATTTATTAACCAGCGATTTTATCAGAAACACAGGAAGTGATTGAATTATATAAAATTGCTCTATGTAGTTTTCGATCTATTCCCTTATCAAAATAGAAATTGGAAAAGATTTTAAAATTTACCCGAACCATTTATTAACCAGCGATTTTATCAGAACACAGGGAAAGTGATTGAATTATATAAAATTGCAAATGACACTCAAACTGCCCCGAGCGGATATTATTAACCAGAAAATGCTGCAAAATGCTGCTTAGGAACTCTTTGTAGTTTTCGATCTATTTCCCGTACCCTCTTATCAAAACAGAAATTGGAAAAAAAAAGATTTTAAAATTATCCGAACCATCGAAAACGGTGCGTCCTAGGTTAAAAATTACCGTACCCCTTATTCAAAACAGAAATCTGGAAAAGATTTAAAATTACCGAACCGATAGACACTCCAATGCACGAGAGGATTTATTAACCAGCGATTTTATCACTTAACCGTACCCCTTATCAAAACATAAATTGGAAAAAGACCATAGACACTCTACCCGAAAACCATAGACACTCCAACTGCACCGAGCGGAAGGTATTAACCAGCGAAAATTGCAAATATCTCGAAAACGGTGCGTCCTAGGTTAAAAATAACGAAAAAAATGCTTGCCTTAGGAACTCTATGTAGTTTTCGATCTATTACACAGGAAAGTGTTGAATTATATAAAATTGCAAATATCAAAAAATGCTGCCTTAAACTCTAGCCATTTTATCAGAACACAGGAAAGTGATTGAATTATATAAAATTGCAAATATCTCGAAAAACGGTGGCGTCTAGATTAAAAATAACGAAAAAAATGCTGTCTTAGGAACTCTACATATAGACACTCAATCATGCACCGAGCGGATTTATTAACCAGCCGATTTTATCAAGATTTTAAAATGTACCCGAACCCATAGACACTCCAACTGCAACGAGCGGATATTATTAACCGGAAAGTGATTGAATTATATAAAATTGCAAATATCTCGAAAACGGTGCGTCCTAGGTTAAAAATAACGAAAAAAATGCTTGCCTTAGGAACTCTATGTAGTTTCCGATCTATTTACCGTACCCCTTCCTTAGGAAACTCCTATGGTAGTTTTCGATCTATTTTACCGTACCCCTTTGCAAATATCTCGACCGAACCATAGACATCCAACTGCAACCGATGCGGAAGGTATTAACCAGCCATTTTATCGAATTATATAAAATTGCAAATATCTCGAAAACGGTGCGTCCTAGGTTAACACAGGAAAGTGATTTGAATATATAAAAATCAAAACAGGAATTGGAAAAACACTCCAATTGCACCGAGCGGATAAAACGGTGCGTACTAGGTTAAAAATAACGAAAAAAAATGCTGCCTTAGGAACTCTATGTAGTTTTCGATCTATTTACTTAAAAATTACTTCCGAACCGATAGACACTCAATTGCACCGAATAGACACAGGAAAGCGATTTAAATTATATAAAATTGCAAAATATCTCGAAAACGGTGCGTCCTAGGTTAAAAATAACGAAATTTCAAAAACAGGAATTGGAAAAGATTTTAAAAATTCTACCCGAGAATAACGAAAAAAAATGCTGTCTTAGGAACTCTTACCGTACCCCTTCAAAACAGAAATTGGAAAAGATTTTAAAATTATCCGAACCATAGACTCAGAACACAGGAAAGTGATTGAATTATATAAAATTGCAAATATCTCGTCCAACTGCAACCGAGCGGAAGGTATTAACCAGCGATTTTATCAATGTAGTTTTCGATCTATTTACCGTACCCCTTATCAAAACAGAAATTGGAAATTATCAAAACAGGAATTGGAAAAGATTTTATCAGAACACTGGAAAGTGATTGAATATATTAAAATTGCAAACGAACCATAGACACTCCCAATCATGCACCGAGCGGATTTATTAACCAGCCATTACCGTACCCCTTATCAAAGATTTTAAAATGTTACCCGAACCATAGACACTCCAATGCACCGATGCGGAACTTTATTAACCACAGAACACAGGAAAGTGATTTGAATTATATAAAATTGCAAATATCTCGAAAATGCTGCCTTAGGAACCTCTATGTAGTTTTTTCGATCTATTTACCGTACCCAAAAAAAAATTGCTGCCTTAGGAACTCTATGTAGTTTTCGATCTATTTTCCGTACCCTTATCAAAACAGAAATTGAAAAGATTTTAAAATGTGTACGAACCATAGACACTCCAATCATTGCAACCAGAGCGGATTTATTAACCAGCGAGTTTATCAGAACACTGGAAAGTGAATGAATTATATTTATCAGAACACAGGAAAGTGATTGAATTAAGACACTCCAATCATGCACGAGCGGATTTATTAACCAGATTTTATCAGAACACAGGAAAGTGATTGAATTATATAAAATTGCAAATATCTCGAGAACACAGGAAAGTGATTTGAATATATAAAATTGCAAATATCTCCAAAACGGTGCGTCCTAGGTGAAAAATAACGAAAAAAATGCTGCCTTAGTAACTCCATGTAGTTTTCGATCTATTTACCGTACCCCATAGACACTCCAACTGCAAATTCAATCGCTTTTCCTGTGTTCTGATAAAATCGCTGGTTAATATAAAATTCCAAATATCTCGAAAACGGTGTTTCTGTTTTGATAAGGGGTACGGTAAATAGATCGAAAACTAATTGAATTATATAAAATTGCAAATTTCAATCAATTTCTTGTGTTCTGATAAAATGGCTGGTTAAAATAACGAAAAAAATGCTGCCTTAGGAACTCTATGTAGTTTTCGATCTATTTACCGTACCCCTTATCAAAACAGAAATTGGAAAGATTTTAAAAATTTACCCGAACCATAGGTTCGGGTACACTTTTAAAATCTTTTCCAATTTCTGAGCGATTTTATCAGAACACAGATGGTTCGGATAATTTTTAAAATCTTCAAATATCTCGAAAACTGTACGTCCTAAGTGAAAAATAACGAAAAAAAAACCTGCCTTAGGAACTCTACGTAGTTTTCGATCTATTTTCCATACCCCTAAAGAAAACAGGAATTGAAAAAGATTTTAAAAATTACCCGAACCGATAGACACTCCATTGCACCGAGCGGATTTATTAACCAGCGATTTTTATCAGGAAAACTACATAGGGTTCCTAAGGCAGCATTGTTTTCGTTATTTTTCACCTAGGACGCACGTTTTCGAGATATTTGCAATTTTTATATAATTCACAAATATCTCGAAAACGGTGCGTCCTAGGTTAAAAATAACGAAAAAAATGCTGCCTTTAGGAACTCTATGTAGTTTTCGATCTATTTACCCTGATAAAATCGCTGGTTAATATATCCGCTCGGTGAGCAGTTGGAGTGTCTATGGTTCGGGTAATTTTTAAAATCTTTTCCAATTTCTGTTTTGATAAGGGGTACGGTAAATTAAGGGGTACGGTAAATAGATCGAAAACTACATAGAGTTCCTTTTTATCAGAACACAGGCAAGTGTTTGAATATATAAAATTGAAAATATCTCGAAAAACGGTGGTGCGTCTTAGGTTAAAAATAACGAAAAAAATGCTGGCATTTTTTACGTTATGTTTCACCTAGGACGCACCGTTTTCGAGATATTTGCAATTTTATATAATTCAATCACTTTCCTGTGTTACCGTACCTGATAAAATCGCTGGTTAATAAATCCGCTCGGTGCAGTTGGAGTGTCTATGGTTCGGGTAATTTTTAAAATCTTTTCCAATTTCTATTTTGATAAGGGGAGAACACAGGAAGTGATTTGAATTATATATAAAATTGCAAATATCTCGAAAACGGTGCGTCAAGGTTAAAAATAACGAAAAAAATGCTGCCTTAGGAACTCTATGTAGTTTTCGATCTATTTACCGTACCCCTTATAAAAACAGAAATTGGAAAAGAGTAAATAGATCGAAAACTACATAGAGTTCCTAAGGCAGCATTTTTTCGTTATTTTTCAACCTAGGACGCACCGTTTTCGAGTATTTGCAATTTTATATAATTCAATCACTTTCCTGTGTTCTGATAAAATCGCTGGTTAATAAATCCGCTGGTTGCAGTTTGGAGTGTCTATGGTTCGGGTACTTTTTTTTAAAATCTTTTCCAATTTCTGTTTTGATAAGGGGTACGGTAAATAGATCGGAAAACTACATAGAGTTCCTAATTAACCAGCGATTTTATCAGAACACAGGAAAGTGATTGAATATATAAAATTGCAAATATCTCGAAACGGTGGCGTCCTAGGTTAAATAATAACAAAAAAAAATGCTGCCTTAGGAACTCTATGTAGTTTTCGATCTATTTACCGTACCCCTTATCTTTCGTTATTTTTTAACCTAGGACGCACCGTTTTTCGAGATATTTGCAATTTTATATAATAGACACTCCAAATGCACCGAGCGGTATTTATAAACCAGCGATTTTATCAGACTACTGGAAAGTGGTTGAATATATAAAATTGCAAATATCTCGAAAACGGTGCGTCCTAGGTGAAAAATAACGAAAAAATGCTGCCTTAGGAACCCTATGTAGTTTTCAATCTATTTTCCGTACCCAGTGTCTATGGTTCGGATAATTTTTAAAATCTTATCTCGAAAAACTACATAGAGTTCCTAAGGCAGCATTTTTTTGAAAACTGATAAAATGGCTGGTTAATAAATCCGCTCGGTGGCAGTTGGAGTGTCTATGGTTCGGATAATTTTTGAAATCTTTTCCAATTTCTGTTTTGATAAGGGGATTGCAAATATCTCGAAAACGGTGCGTCCTAGGCGAAAAATAACGAAAAAATTGCTGCCTTAGGAACTCTAAGTAGTTTTCGATCTATTCCCGTACCCCTTCGAAAACTACGTAGAGTTCCTAAGGCAGCATTTTTTTTCGTTAGCAAATATCTCGAAAAACGGTGGCGTCCTTAGGTGAAAAATAACGAAAAAAATGCTGCCTTAGGAACTCTATGTAGTTTTCTATCTATTTTTAACCTAGGACGCACCGTTTTCGAGATATTTTGCAATTTTATATTTTAAAAATTACCGAACCATAGTCACTCCAATTGCACCGAGCGGATTTATTAACCAGCGAATTTTTCAGAACACAGGAAAAGTGATCGAATATATAAAATTACAAATATCTCGAATCAATCACTTTCCTGTGTTCTGATAAAATCGGTGGTTATAATATCCGCTCGGTGCAGTTGGAGTGTCTATGGTTCGGGTAATTTTTAAAATCTTTTACAATTTCTGTTTTGATAAAAAAAATGCTGCCTTAGGAACTCTATGTAGTTTTCGATCTATTTACCGTACCAGATCGAAAACTACATAGAGTTCCTAAGGCAGCATTTTTTTTGTTATTTTTTACCTAGGACGCACCGTTTTCGAGATATATAAAATTGCAAATATCTCGAAAAACGGTGCGTCCTATAAAATCGCTGGTTAATAAATCCGCTCGGTGCAATTTGGAGTGTCTATGTAAAAATAACGAAAAAAATGCTGCCTTAGGAACTCTATGTAGTTTTCGATCTATTTACCGTACCCTGCAATTTTATATATTCAATCACTTTCCTGTGTTTTATCAGAACACAGGAAAGTGATTGAATATAATAAAATTGCAAATATCTCGAAAAACGGTGCGTCCTATATGGTTCGGGTAATTTTAAAATCTTTTCCAATTTCTATTTTTGATAAGGGGTACGGTAAATAGATAGAAAACTATAGACACTCCAACTGCACGGTATTTTTCACCTAGGACGCACCGTTTTCGAGATATTTGCAATTTTATATAATTCAATCACTTTCCTGTGTTCTGATAAAATCGCTGGTTAATAAATCCGCTCGGTGCAGGTGGAGTGTCTATGGTTCGGGTACCTTTTAAAATCTTTTAAAATTTCCGTTTCGATTAGAGGTACAGGAAATAGATTGAAAACTGAATAGAGTTCCTAAGGCAGCATTTTTTTCGTTATTTTTCACCTAGGACGCACCTTTTTCGAGATATTTGCAATTTTATATAATTCAATCACTTTCTTTATCAGAAACATCCGCTCGGTGCAATTGGAGTGTCTATGGTTTCGGGTAATTTTTAAAATCTTTTCCAATTTCTGTTTTTATAAGGTTGGTACGGTAAATAGATAGAAAACTACATAGAGTTCCTAAGGCAGCATTTATTTCGTTATTTTTCACCTAGGACGCACCGTTTTCGAGATATTGGCAATTTTATATAGTCAATCACTTTCCTGTGTTCTGATAAAATCGCTGGTTAATAAATCCCGCTCGGTGCAGTAGGAGTGTCTATGGTTCGGGTAGATTTTTTAAAATCTTTTCCAATTTCTGTTTTGATAAGGGTACGGTAAATAGATCGAAAACTACGTAGAGTTCCTAAAAAAATGCTGCCTTAGGACCTCCATGTAGTTTTCGATCTATTTACCGTAACCCCTTTTTTAACCTAGGACGCACCACCGTTTTCGAGATATTCGATTTTATCAGAACACAGGAAAGTGATTGAATTATAATAAAATTGCAAAATATCTCGAAAACGGTGCGTCTAGGTTAAAAATAACGAAAAATTCTGATAAAATTTGGTTAATAAATCCGCTCGGTGCAGTTGGAGTGTCAAACAGAAATTGGAAAAGATTTTAAAAATTATCCGAACATAGACACTAACTGCACCGAGCGGATTTATTAACCAGCCATTTTATCAGAACACAGGAAAGTGATTGAATATATTAAAATTGCAAATATCTCGAAAACGGTGCGTCCTAGGTTAAAAATAACGATGGTTCGGGTAATTTTTAAAATCTTTTACAATTTCTGTTTTGATAAGGGGTACGGTAAATTTTCGATCTATTTACCCGTACCCCTTAAAACAGAAATTGGAAAAGATTTTAAAAATTATCCGCTCGGTGCAGTTGGAGTGTCTATGGTTCGGGTAATTTTTAAAATCTTTTCCAATTTCTGTTTCAGAACACAGGAAAGTGATTGAATTATATAAAATTGCAAATGTAAATATATCGAAAACTACATACAGTTTCTAAGACAGCATTTTTTTCATCATTTTTAACCTAGGACGCACCGTTTTCGAGATAAAATTACCCGAACCAAGATCGAAAACTACATAGAGTTCCTAAGGCAGCATTTTTTTTCGTTATTTTTCACCTAGGACGCACCGTTTTCGAGATATTTGCAATTTTATATAATTTAAAATTGCAAATATCTCGAAAACGGTGCGTCCTAGGTTAAAAATTGATAAAATGGCTGGTTAATAAATCCGCTCGGTGCAGTTGTCGAAAACTACATAGAGTTTCTAAGGCAGCATTTTTTTCGTTATTTTTAACCTAGTACGCACCGTTTTATCAGAACAGGAAAGTGATTGAATTCAATCACTTGCCTGTGTTTCTGATAAAATCGCTGGTTAATAAATCCGCTCGGTGCAGTTAGGAGTGTCTATGGTTCGGGTAATTTTTAAAATCTTTTCCAATTTCTGTTTTGATACGGAGGGTCCTAGGTGAAAAATAACGAAAAAAATGCTGCCTTAGGAACTCTATGTAGTTTTCGATGTATTTTCCGTACCCCTTATCAAAACAGAAATTGGAAAATTTCGTTATTTTTAACCTAGGACGCACCGTTTTTCGAGAGACACTCCAATTGCACCGAGCGGATTTATTAACCAGCGATTTTATCAGAGTACTGGAAAGTGGTTGAATATATAAAATTGCAAATATCTCGAAAACGGCTTGTCCTAGGTGAAAAATAACGAAAAAAATGCTGCCTTAGGAACTCTATGTAGTTTTCGATCTATTTACCGTACCCCTTATCAAATATATAATTCAATCACTTTCCTGTGTTCTGATAAAATCGCTGGTTAATAAATTAACCAGCGATTTTATCAGAACACAGGAAAGTGATTGAATTATATAAAATTGCAAATATCTCGAAAACGGTGCGTCCTAGGTTAAAAATAGCTCGGTGCAATTGGAGTGTCTATGGTTCGGGTAATTTTTAAAATCTTTTACAATTTCTGTTTTGATAAGGGGTACGGTAAATTTTAAAAATTATCCGCTCGGTGCAATTGGAGTGTCTATATTTATTAACCAGCGAATTTATCAGAAAATGGGAAAGTTATTGATTATATAAAATTGCAAATATCTCGAAAACGGTGCGTCCTAGGTTAAAAATAACGAAAAAAATGCTTTCTTAGGAACCCTATGTAGTTTTCGATATAATTTCCGTACCCCTTATCATATGGTTCGGATAATTTTTAAAATCTTTTCCAATTTCTGTTTTGATAAGGGGTACGGTAACAGAACACAGGAAAGTGATTGAATTATATAAAATTGCAAATATCTCGAAAACGGTGCGTCCTTAGGTTAAAATAACGAAAAAATGCTGCCTTAGGAACTCTATGTAGTTTTCGATCTATTTACCGTACCCTGATAAAATGGCTGGTTAATAAATCCGCTCGGTGCAGTTGGAGTGTCTATGGTTCGGGTAATTTTTAAAATCTAAAATTATCCGAACCATAGACACTCCACCTGCACCGAGCGGATTTATTAACCAGCCATTTTATCAGAACACAGGAAAGTGATTGAATTATATAAAAATGCAAATATCTCGAAAACGGTGCGTCCTAGGTAAAAAATAACGAAAAAAATGCTGCCTTAGGAACTCTATGTAGTTTGAAAACTACATAGAGTTCCTAAGGCAGCATTTTTTTCGACCGAGCGGATTTATTAACCAACCATTTTATCAGAACACAGGAAAGTGATTGAATTATATAAAATTGCAAATATCTCGAAAACGGTGCGTCCTAGGTGAAAAATAACGAAAAAATGCTGCCTTAGGAACTCTACGTAGTTTTCGATCTATTTCCCGTACCCCTTATCAAAACAGAAATTTTAAAAAATACCCGAACCATAGACATTCCTACTGCACCGAGCGGATTTATTAACCAGCCATTTTATCAGAACACAGGGAAGTGATTGAATTATATAAAATTGCAAATATCTCGAAAACGGTGCGTCGTAGGTGAAAAATAACGAAAAAAATGCTGCCTTAGGAACTCTATTTAGTTTTCGATCTATTTCCCGTACCCCTTATAAAAACAGAAATTTTAAAAGATTTTAAAAATTACCGAACCATAGACACTCCACATGCATCAAGCGGATTTATTAACCAGCAATTTTATCAGAACACAGGAAAGTGATTGAATTATATAAAATTGCAAATATAATTCAATCACTTTCCTGTGTTCTGAACCGTACCCCTTATCAAAACAGTAAATTGCAAAAGATTTTAAAAATACCCGAACCATAGGATCGAAAACTACATAGAGTTCCTAATTAACCAGCGATTTTATCAGAACACAGGAAAGTGTTTGAATTATATAAAATTGCAAATATCTCGAAAACGGTGTGTCCTAGGTTAAAAATAACGAAAAAAATGCTGCCTTAGGAACTCTATGTAGATTTCGATCTATTTATCGTACCTCTTATCAAAACAGAAATTGGAAATGATTTTAAAAGGTACCCGAACCATAGACACTCCACCTGCACCGAGCGGAGATATTAACCAGCGATTTTATCAGAACACAGGAAAGTGATTGAATTATATAAAATTGCAAATATCTCGAAAGCGGTGCGTCCTAGGTGAAAAATAACGAAAAAAATGCTGCCTTAGGAACTCTTTGTAGTTTTCGATCTATTTGCTGTTCCACTTATCAAAATAGGAATTGTGGTTAATAAATCCGCTCGGTGCAGTTGTGCACCGAGCGGATTTATTAACCAGCGATTTTATCAGAACACAGGAAAGTGATTAAATTATATAAAATTGCAAATAAAAAATGCTGCCTTAGGAACTCTATGTAAGTTTTCGATCTATTTACCGTACCCCTTATCAAAACAGAAATTGTAAAAGATTTTTAAAGTCTACCCGAACCATAGACACTCCAACTGCACCGAGCGGATATTATAACCAGCGATTTTATCAGAACACAGAAAAGTGATTGAATTATATAAAATTGAAAATATCTCGAAAACGGTGCGTACTAGGTGAAAAATAACGGAAAAATAAAATCTTTTCCAATTTCTGTTTTGATAGTTTTCGATTTATTTACCGTACCCCTTATCAAAACAGAAATTGGAAAAGATTTTACAAAGTACCCGGATCATAGACACTCCAACTGCACCGAGCGGATTTATTAACCAGCGATTTTATCACAACACAGGAAAGTGACTGAATTATATAAAATTGCAAATATCTCGAAAACGGTGCGTCCTAGGTGAAAAATAACGAAAAAAATGCTGCCTTAGGAACTCTATGTAGTTTTCGATCTATTACCGTACCCCTTATCAAAACAGAAATTGGAAAAGATTTTAAAAATTACCCGAACCATAGACACTCCAACTGCACCGAGCGGATTAATTAACCAGCGATTTTATCAGAACA
>CM063504.1:182926590-182959613 GCA_032207245.1 Pardosa pseudoannulata | reverse complement strand
GAAAAGGTTTTAAATAGTACTCGAAGCATAGACACTCCATGAATTATGAACAATCAATTAGAACCCCTCGGATTTTTCTCTCAAAAGCTCTCAGCAACAGAAAAAAGAAACGGCGCCTAGATAGGGAATTATTAGCAGCATATGCAGGGATTAAACATTTTCAATACATGCTGGAAGGAAGGAACTTTTGTATATTTACCAACCATAATCCCCTTACCTTCGCATTCACAAAAAAAAAAAAAAAAAAAATAAAAAAAAAAAAAAAAAAAAAAAAAAAAAAAAAAAATTGAAAAGTGTTCTCCGAGACAAAATAGGCAATTAGAATTTATTTCACAATTTACAACAGATATCCGTTTTGTCCCAGGAGTGGACAATACTGTCGCAGATACTCTCTCTCTCGAATAACTGCCATTGACGTACCTCTTGCTAACTATTCCCTTAAAAATGAAAGCATTCTAGCTGAGATCCTTTCACGGGTGGAAGAGATTCAACTACCCTCTTCTACCGATTTTGCCTCCATTGCAAAGGAACAGAAAACGATGAAGAGCTCCAAAGATTACTTTATGGTCAGTCCTCGCATAATCTCAGTTTGCAATCATTGGAACTGACACCAGGAACAGTTTTGTACTGTGACCTACAGAGCTCTAGCGTTCGGCCATATGTTCCACCAAGGTTTCGGCGTGATGTATTCCTGAACTTACATCGCATGTCTCATCCAGGCATCCCGTCGACTTGTGCAAAAACGTTTTGTTCGTCCTGGGCTGTTAAAAGGCATAGCACAATGGACGCGCTGCTGTGTTGACTGACAGAGGTCAAAAGTGCATAAGCATACCTCCAGTCCTCTGACAACATTCGATTTACCATCTCAATGTTTTAGTCATATTCACATTGATTTAGTAGGTCCATTGCCTCCTTCAAATGGCTATACTTATTTTTTAACATGTATCGACCGATACACTCGATGGCCGGAATCAGTACCAATACCCAACATAATTACTGATACCGTGGCCAGAGCATTTTACAATATATGAATTTCGCGTTTCGGTGTCCCACAGTACATCACGACCAACCAAGGTCGGCAGTTCGATTCTCAACTTTTTAGATCTGTCACCAAACTTTTAGGTGTCCATCGAATTCGTACCCCTCCTTATCATCCTAGTTCTAACGGGATGGTTGAGAGATTTCATAGAACCCTCAAGCAATGCATCAGATGTCATACATCAATTCACTGGTCTGATGTGCTTCCTACAGTGCTTCTCGGACATCGAACGTGTCTCAAAGACGATTTCAAGACGACTAGTGCTGAACTCACTTATGGGACTGTTTTCCGCTTACCTGGAGAATTTCTGCAACCCAGAACTAACGCTGTAGATCCCAGTGTTTTTGACCAAAAGTTAAGATTTTATGGCAGTTCTAACTCCAACTCCCTCCAGTGCTCACGCCAAAAAAGTAGTTTTTGTGCACAAAAGTTTGAGTTCGTCGACCCATGTGTTTCTTCGGGTTGACTCTCACAGAAAATCTTTAGACCCGGTTTATTCTGGTCCTCATTTCGTTCTGGTTAGAGACTCTTCCACTTACCGGATTTTAATCAACAACAGCGAAAAAGTGATCGCTTAAAACCTGCGTTCTTCTGGGCACCTGAACTACATCTTCCACACCCACGGCCGCCCCTCCGGTGGTTCCGTCGTCAGCGGCAGGTAAGTATACAAGAAACAGCCCCAAGCACTCTATGACGACCCGCTCACGCCGTCGGTAACTTACCGTTGTCACTGGGAGTGTCCAGACTTTGCGACTATATGGTGAGCCGCAACTCTAAAACTCAACTCTAACGCGAGCGCAAAGCTTACCAGAGACAAAGAGATGATGACGCTCTCGCGCGTGCTTCTATTTCTGCAAGTGTGAATGAATAAATGTTTATAAAGTTAAATGGAGTCAGTCATCATTCACCTTAGAGGGTATTAATGGACACTACACTGGAATACTTTTTACCTACGAAGTCCCCTTATCCCCAATATGAGCTTTGATAAGTGAACCAATTTACATTCATTATTGGCTGATGAAATTAGGTATAATTTATACATACTACAAAAAACAACAATAGAGTAAAGGAAGGGGAAGAGAGAGAAAAGAGAAAAAAGAAAACACAATCAACAGAAGAGTTACAATATGTTTACAATTTTATACGAGGAGATATATCTTCTTCAGCCCTTATATAATTATTTTAATTTTTTTTTACTCAGTTTACTCATGACAAAAGGAAATACATAATAATAGTACACAATAAAACTATTCAATTTAAAAATACATAAGACGCTGAAAGTAAGGTCAGCAACATTATAAACAGTAGGTAATACTGAGAGTTTTATTTTTTATTTTATTTTTTTATATATATATATTTTTTTATTTATTTATTTATTTTTTAATTTTTTTTATTTTATTTTTTATTTTATTTTATTTTTTTTTAAATGGGCAGAAGATATTTACAAAAGTGATGTTCCAGGAACTAGACCCGTTGGAAGGACCGTAGTCGCCCTAGGACGTCTAGGTTTCTCAATCGGGTCATAGTCCGGAATATTAGCAATTTCCTCGTTATTAATAGAGTTCATTTTATTATAAAAGATTGTTGATATTTTTTGATGAAATCCCTAATAGGCTCAATGCCCAGGTCCCTATGGATAACGTCGTTCCGCAAGTAACGATTAGCTTTTATTATTGACCTTAAATTTTTATTTTGTATTACTTGTAATCTCTGGATCTGTGAGTTATTAGAGCCAGACCGGTGCTGCATACAAAATGGGCCTTAAAACCGTCTTGTACAGTAGGATTTTATTATTCCCATTCGATCATGGTACAGGAGGTGAGCTAAGGCATTTTTAGCTTTGTAAAACTTTGCAAAATTATATAATATTATTTTTCCAAGTTAATCTACTATCAATAAGTAAACCTAGGTATTTAATTTCTCTCTCAAAGTAAACCGACTGTCCACACACCGTGACCGGAAGGGATGCGTTTGTAGCTAAAGAAAACAGCTTTGGTTTTGGTAGGATTAATTTTAATCCTCCATCTCTCGAACCAACGGTCAAGGATGTTGATGTGCCTTTGTAAGTATAGGTGCATGTATCTAGTGTTATTATTTTAGCAAGGATTGCCGTGTCGTCCGCAAACATAGCCAGTGTTGTGTTTTATGATTTATGTCATTAATGTATAAGTTGAATAAAATAGGACCAAGCTTGGATCCTTGTGGGACCCCAGCATTAATAGGCCTGTGTGTGGAAGAGTATTGTGTGTGGCGGACTGTGAAGGATCTATCGAGAATAAGAGTGAATCAAGTGGATCATGGCAGCTGGCAATTTGTATTAATGAGTTTATAAATGAGGCCACTGTGCCATACTTTGTCAAAAGCCTTCTCGATGTCAAAAAAGACAGCTCCAGTATGCTTACGGTTTTCAAATCCATCATGGATGAATTCGGCAACGCGCAGTAACTGGTGTGTGGTAGAATGTTGTGCTCTGAAGCCAAATTGTGAATTGTTTATGATGTTATGTGTGTTGAGGAAATTAATTCTGGTGCATAAGATGTGTTCAGTCAGTTTTACTCAGAGAGGAGAGAAGACTGATGGACGGTAATTTTTAGGTAAGTTATTATCACTACCAGGTTTGATGGGGATGATGCAAGCAACTTTCCAAATTTTAGGGAAGTACCTAAATTCAATTATTTTATTAATAATTTTAGTTAATAATTTAACATAATTTTGGGTAAGTTTTTAGCGCGTTATTACTAATTCTATCGGCGCCAGCTTTTTTGTTGAGATTATTAATAGCAGTAATAATTTCCTGATCATTGGTAAAATAGGGTCATTATTAGCATTGCTAAAATATTATTAAAAAACCTATCATTAACATCGTATACTTTATCAATAGTACTGGGGCAATAAACATCCTGATTGGGGTTAAACTGACGTTCGTAACAGTCGGCAATAGCATCAATTTTTTCCTGTTGATCCGTTATAATGGAACCTGAAGGAGCAGTTAAGTGGGGAATGTTTTGAAAGGCTTTTTAACTTTTTTAATATAATTCCATAAGCTGTTGTCGTAGGGGAGAGAGATTCGATAAAAGTTTTCCAACGAGACATTTTAAAATTCGTAATTAACCTTTTAATTACCGCATTTAACCTGTTTAGTTCAGTTTTAATTACATCCCTGGTCCTTTGCCAAGTTTTCTATGTTGTTCCTATGTTTAATATTTAATTTAATATAGAGGGGTAATTGAAGAAAGTTAGTAATTTCCCTATTAATCCTAGCAGTCGCTAGAGCGCTAGTGATAATCTCAGTAAGGTCGCTCACAGCTTTCTCTATGTCAGCAGGGCAGTCAACTTCACTGTCAGGCAGGGGGGAGTCAGCAACCGTCCTAACGTAAATATTCCAGTCGGTGAATGAGCGCTAATGGCAGGAAATAATTAACAAGGGTAAAAATAACAGGGACGTGATCAGAGGACAGAGCGTCCTCGACCCCGATATCATAAGGTAAATTAATGTTATTCATTAGGGCAAAGTCAATGGTGGTGCCTTCACCATAGTCACCATACCTAGTGGGGAGGGAGGGAAGGCTATTTCAATAGCCTTATTATTAGCATAATCAGGATAATCCTGCCAATGTTACAAGTTCTATTGTAAGTATAACAATTCCAACGCGGATGATGCGCATTAAAATCGCCAAACATAATAACCTTTTCCCCAAGGGAGAAAATGTTATCAAGATCAGCGATGATGGAATTATTATGGGAAGCTCTAACATAGTGCTGACAATGAAAACAGAAGAGAAGGAAGGAAGATTAATTTAAAAACAATAGAAGTCTCAATAGAGCTAAGATTTGGACTAGGGACGTGACAAGATTGACATTCCTTTTGACATAGACAGCAGTGCCTCCATAATACTGTGCGTTACCACCAGCGTCCAGGCGAGGGGAGAAATACATATTATAATTCTGGATCTTTAAACGATTAAAATCTAACGAGCGAACCTCCTGTATCAAGATCAAATCCACCGGCTGTTCAGAAACAAAGTCCCTCAATTCATCAATCTTGGGCTGGAGGCCATTCGCATTCCAACTCAAAACGGAGAGAAGCAAATTTCTTAGTGAGGGATGCTCTGAAGTGTGTTGCCAAGCTGTGTTGACAACAGAGTTTGAATCCCCAGCGCTTTTGCAGTTTCAGATTTGTCAATTTTATCGCATAATATACTTATACTGGTTAAAAGCTTTTCAATTTTGCTAAGTTTATCAATCATATTATCAAAATCACTATTATTATTATTTTGAGCAACATTGCTATCATCAGTATTTACATTATTATTATTACTAACATAAAATTATTACTAACATTAATATTATTACTAACATTATTAATTTCAGATACTTTAACAGTATTATAGTTTTCATTAACTAAACAATTATTTGCAGTATAAACAGTACCTTGTGTTACTTGCGCATACGACGGTATGTTATTGGCATTATTCTGAATAATTACATTATTATTTGCACTATTATCAGGAGTTAAAGCATTAAAATTTTTTTTCCCTAAATCTTGAATAGTTTTAAGTTCTTGTTTTCTAGCTTTAATGGCTAGGGGATGCTTAGGGCATCCCCTATAATTAGCAGGATGCTCCCCTCCACAATTTCACATTTACATTTCTCTTCTGCATTTTTTTGACATGTTGACGTTTTATGGTTGCCTGCGCATTTTAAACATTTAGGGTCTAATGAACACAATTCAGATGAGTGATTAAAGTGAAGACAGTTATAACATTGTTTGACTCCACGGAATTTATACGCTTCTACGACAACCATAAAATTTAAGAATTTTTTTAGGCTATAGATTCCCTTATTTTTTTCGTTTTGGAACAAGTGGACCTGGAATATCGGAAGGGAGCTTTATCTCGAAACCTTCTTAATTGTGCTACTTTCAGGGTTTCAAATCCTAGATTTTTTAATTCGTTACGGACCTCATCAATAGGGATTTCCGCCGGAATACCTTAATTATAATTTTGAAAGGTTATTGCCTTGTGGGCTAATAGAAAAACATTTGATATTATTTTCAATTATATTTTTTGCACAACCCGAAATTGATCAAGATTTGTGGTAAACTTTTACGAATTTACCTGAGTCCATTAGCGGTAATTCAGTACCTAATTCCGTATTAATACTGGTAACAATTTTTCTCCATTCGAAAGCTTGATCTTTTTGCACCCAGAAGGGCTCAATTCTTTTTCTTTTAGAGGAATTATTATTGGTATCATCATTAGTATTATCATTAGCCTTAACAGCATCAGTATTATTATCATTAACACAATCCGTATCCATAACATTATCTAACACAGCAAAGCTATTTGAAGTAGTCACTTGTTGAAAATAGGTATTAATTTTACTGTCCTTAATTTTCTTATTTTTATTAGATTTAACAGTAATAAAATCAGTTTTAACATTGGTTTCATTAGTACACTCATCATCAGATAAATCCAGTTTATGTTTCGGAGCACGTGTAGCACGTGGAGTTCCAGATACATAATTGTTACTTAGTTTATACAACATAAAAATATCACTACAGCTCTTAATAACATTTATAACAATTTCATCATTTAAGTCATCAGCCAATAATTCACATAATTTAGTCCACTTACCGCTAATTAATGCTCGTTCGAAGACCGCATTCTGATCGTTTCTTATTACTGAAGCCACTCTTTCGATGATCTCTATTAGCTGTACTATTTCGTCCCAATTCACAATATTCTTGTTCTTGATTTCAATCCTCGATCGGAATGCCTTGAGCCGGTTGACGATTTCTAATAATTTAGCTAAGTCCATGTCGATTGCAGAGGCCATATCCAAATCCTGGGTCCAAAAAAAAATCCAAGTAGTGAAAAAGCAATGTGCGAAAAGCAATAATAGTCTTAAAAAAAAAAGACTGTTATTAGTCTTAAGAAAGACTGTTTGATATTAGTCTTGAAAAAGACTGTTGTGAAGTACGTAGTGTAATCTCTAGAATAGCACGTTGCAGAATAGCACGTGGTTGCAGAGAGCAGGTGAAGCACGTCCGCACTGCACGGACAGGAGGGGAGAATCTGGGGCCGTAATGCTATTTGTGCTACTTTCACGGATTAAAGTTTTTTGCACTGAAATCAATTTTAAATTAAGAATTTCGATAAAAATTGTTCATTTTATGATTTTTCCTATAACAAACTGTCTTAAAAACATATTTTCTTTGAAATGCCTGAAACTTCATTTGTTGGTGGTTTTCTGAGGGAGTTAGGGTATGGGGATCGAAAGTGGGATTTTAGTACTTTCACGAATTACAGTTTTTTCACTGAAATCAACTTTAAAATCAGAAAATCCATAAAATTTGTTCATTTTATGATTTTGTCGATAAAAAACTGCTGTAAAATCTTATTTTCTTTGAAATGCCTGAAATTTCATTTTTTGATGATTTCCCAACGGAAAGTGCGATTATAGCTACTTTCGAGTAAGTAATTAAAGTAATTTGAGTTACTTTCACGGATTACAGTTTGTGTATCTAAAATTAATTAACTTTAAATTCAGAAATTCAATAGAAATCGTTCATTTTATGACTTTTGCTATTAAAAACTGTCCTAACATCTATTTTCTATAAAAACCGAGAAACTTAATTTTTTTATGATTTTTGAAGGGATGGTATTGGACAGAAAGTACAAATTGAGCTATTTTCACTGATTATAGTTTTTGGCTCTGAAATCACCTTTAAGTCTGATGTTAACAAGTTGCAGAAAGTGATCTACTTTGCCCTAACGGGTTGCATACTTGTAGTGCTATTTTTGAACTCCTGGGCATCTATGGACTGTAGCTGAAATATATAATTTGTGTGAAGTGCTTTGAGATTCTGGGTCTTTGGCTCTCTGTATCACTCTTGGGACGATTTGTTTCATCTGTGGTCAGTAATGTTTCTTTTCCTATGCCTAGTGATGTGTTTAAGACTTGGTCCATTTTCCCTCTCGGGAAAACTGGCTTAAGAATCCTAATTCTCTTAAAGGCAAATGTAGGGTTCGGTTCGCTAATGGCTCCAAGCTTAATCACCAGGTTGGTGCTGGTGTGTGTTGTCCTGGGGGCAGCACCAAGATCTTTCCTCTTGGTAAATATGCTACTGTTTTCCAAACAATCTACATGTCGTAGGACTTTCCTAGACAGGGGTTTGTATAAGAAAACTGTCTGCATTTGTTCGGACTGTCAAGCCTTATTAAGGTGCAGTGACCTTGCTTGATCTAACAGGATCAATCTATGTGGGTACCCGGTCATAAGGTTCACGGTTAAGAGCTAGTTAATGAATTAGCTTGGAAAAGGTCCAGTATTTCTTTTACTTTCCTTGATATTGCCCCAGAGTCAGAATCTTTGTTCTTTATTATTGCAGGTGTATATGCTAACTGGTGAAGTGGGGAGTGTCATAGACAAGCCAAAGAGCTCAATCCTGACTGCCCCATTTTGCGCCATAAAGACCTTCTATTTCTTTACAGGAATGGCCCGAGGAGGACATTTGGTCTCCTTACTAGTCACTGCACCCTCAGAGGGCATTTTACCGTAATAGGGATGAGTTCCGGTCTCTTGTGTCGTGTCTGCCGTCTTGAGGAGGAAATCTCTCGTCATTGCGAATTTTACTCGACTCTTAGGTTTGAGCACTTAGGTCGTCACTTTCTTGAGCCTTGGGAGCTATAGAATATTGCTGTCAGTTGTTTGCTAAGGTTTGCCTCAGCCAGTGCCTTTTTTTAAGTGATCTTGGTGTTGTGTTTTCTTGGGTTCTCTTTATCTGGTCGTGTGCCATACTCTTGGGGACTTTTTAGAGCAGCTCCCCTCCAGGAGCTGCCCTAAAATATGATTTCATTCAATAATAATCAGCTTTGGCAGCGAACATGTTAAATGTAATGACATTAACTATTCATAACAGAGTGTTCAGTAACAGGGAATTATTAGGAAACTTGTGAACATTTTTTTAAAAATCAGATCATTTTTTAAAAAATGTTTTGAAAAACAGTTCGAAAAATTACGAGCATATTAGTTAAAAAAATAAAATAATACTTCTGTACATTCTTTTAAAAATGCTTATTCGTTGTTAAACAAGAATATGAAGAAATGAAGAACACCATATAAAGAAAATGAGGCAACTGAAATTCAAAAGAAAGAAATCAAAATTGATTAAAAAGCAATTGGAACAAAAAATGTCCATAATGAGAGAAGCTAACCAGGAAATTAATGCTATCATGAAAAAATTGGATCTTTAAAATAATAATGTACAATTTTTATTAATACATTAGATTGTATTATTTAAATATAAATAAAGTGCAAAAAAGAAGAACTGCAAGAGTTATCACAGTTATCATAGATTTTATCACAGAGAGTTATCACAGAATTTTTTAATAATAATATTAATGAAATTGAATAATTCTCTGTTTATTGTGCAGGCTAGTCTGAACACCCCAAAAGGCAGAAAAGAATCTTTCTAAGTTTTCAATGTATTTAGATTTTATTGGTTTATATCAAAATTCATTTAAGCATAAATTTATATTTAAAACTAATTTTAAAAAAGAATTGAAGGACATTGTGTTAATAAATAGTGTGAATTTATCAGGGAAGAAACTGCGAATCGTAGGAAATTATCATGAAATTTTTAAATGGTTTTCCCTTGCAAACCCTGTATAAAGAATATGTGGAAAATCAATTGGAATCCCAATTAATGACAGTGAGCGTATTTTCATTTATCCCTTGTCTTTCAAGAAGCAAATGAAAAAAAAACATAAAAGATTTAATATAAAAAATGAATGGGATACATTTTAAAAAAATTTACATTTTTAACCTTCAAGCCTATTTTTCCAAACCACTTTTAATGGTGCTGGCACTCTTTGATTAAATTTTATAAAAGCCCAGCTGCCCGGGCTAAGTCTTTGAACATAGAGTTTTTCTTTTTGAGTAGAGTGTCCGGCGGTCCATCCTCCGCAATCCTTCCATTATCCATCACTAGAATCCTACGAAATTAAAAAAAAATTATTGTTCATCATACTTAGTGGTCCAACCTCGCTTAATGAGCATAATTTCTTACACCTAATGGGACGCATCAGGTAAAATACAATGATTTGACCCGTCCAGAGAAAAAGCACAAATTTATTATAACGTAATTTAATACATATAATACAGCCTTTTTATTTATTTATTTATTTTTCATTTATTTATGTATTTATTTTTTACAAGACAATACTTTAGTACCATTCGTTTTAGCTCGCGTTTCAAAATTTGGTGAAAATGAGACAACATTATCGTTAAATAAATTTATAGTCCTCATAACTGCTGCAAGCCGAACGATGGATGAATGGGTAGGCCTGCCTATCTTAATTAAATATCGAAAAAGAACTTCAGCACCGGAGTTCGTATCCCACAGGTGACATGGTCGTGCAGCAAATGAGTAGCAGCCGTTTGACGGTGATGCTTCTACGCCTATGATGAAGTAGTTTCCACATACTTTCGGTATTTCTCTTATTTGACTGGGAGATTTTTGCTCATCTGAAATTACCTTCTCTGTGACACAGAAGTATTGCTTCATAAGCCCAGATGCTGGTTGTGCATCAGATCACCGATGCCTTTGTTGTCCACTTCTGGCCCCTGCATTTTGACCAGAAACACAATCTTGTCGATTATAATTTCAACAGCAGTGCTTCTCAAACTTTCAATATTTGGGATCATCATGACTTAATCGCGCCCGATAACAATTATTGAATGTAATAATAATGCACTTTGACGCTAAAGTTACAATACGACATTAATTACAAATTGTAAAAATTATCAAGATAAGTATTAAAGCTATTTATATTTGCCAACACCGATCCGCTGCATTACCAAAACCAGAATCTATACTTCTCTGTTGCACTTGAGTCTAGTCTCGGACCTAGTCTATATTTCAAAAAATAGATTCACTGTGTACGCATACGTAAAAATCTGATAAAAGTGAACTGCACTGTGGAGAAAAATTAATTTCCCTTGAATAAAAGCATTTCGTATACTTTTGATATTTTCAACATCCTACCTTTGTGAAACCAGATTTTTTGCGGTGGCTGCTTTGAAGACACACATGTTATAACAAAATATTAAAAAACAACTTAGTGTTACTTTCTAATATCTTTCTTTGAAATTTTTGCTCTGCAAGACAAGCCCATTGGAGTCACTCGTAATTATTAAAATTGTTCTTAATTTAGTAGTAATAAACTAATTATCAAATACATTGTGCAAGTAATGATACATTTATAAGGTGAAATTTTCAACTAATTTTTTTTATTCATTCAAATTCTCATCCCTTCATTATGTCTTACACAACATTTCTTAAATTTCTGAACAATAGTTTGGACTGTAGATAAGTTTAAAATTAAGAAGTTTAATCATGGACACTCTACATCCATTTTTCTGTTAGCCACTTTGGCGATGAAATGCCCCGACGTGGCGTAAAGATAGCTTCTTCAAAGATTCGAGAATCATTCCTTTGCTTTGATTGGATATTTCTCCAGCTAAAAACGAGTAATCAACGTACCTGTCGTAGTCTAGGACGGTGTGCAGCCTGTGCGCCACCGTGAGCAGTGTACAGTCCGCGAACTCTGTCCGCAACGTCTCCTGGATGAGGCGGTCAGTCTGTGGATCCACTGCAGCAGTTGCCTCGTCCAGCACCAGAATCCGGGACTTCTGGAGGAGGGCGCGCGCCAGGCACACTTGCTGCCGCTGACCAACACTACATACACAACAGGACAGTTAAAAATTTAACCATAGAGCCAATAAAAGGAAAGCGTTACATTTCAAACTAAAAACAACTGTAAATACGTCAGCGATGACGCTGGGTAGAAAGTTGATTTTGTAAATTTGGCGAATTTACGGAACTAGACTTTAGAGATCTTAATTCGACCACTGTAATCCCGTAGTATAACACGTACTAGTGAAAAAAGAAGTATCGAGCTTAACCTGTCCCTGAGAAAAATACAGATTTAATAATTGTGTTCACTTGTTTAATTTCATTTATTACTTGTTAACTGTATATTATATTTATTTTATTAAAAGGCTGAAAATCAATAAAGAAAGCGTTTATACAATGCCCTTTGATAACAGGGCAAAATTTGAAACAATAATTAAATATTTAAAATAATGACCTATTAAAAGAAAATCATTTATTTCTTGAAAAATAAGCTAAATTGCATTTTCAGCAAAGAAAATATAATGCATACGTTAACTTAGCAACCATTCTGCCACAGCCTTGCAAGACTACCCCTTATATAATAGCGTATTAGACAGAGTTTGTATCTTTTTTAAACAACCAGCTTAATTGCCAGTGATTCTAATTTAATACGACATCAACCTGCAGGCAGTAGTGCTGCAATGCATAAGGTAAGGATAAAATAGGCTGGATGCCTAAAAACTCCATCGCGTAAAGTCGGAAAAAAGGATTTCACGAAGTACGTTAATAGGCAATCAGATTATATCGCATGTGCGCCGTTACTCAAAGTCATGAAATCAGAAAGGCGATGTTTCTATATCGGTATTGCGCATTTCCTTTTAATACTTCGCACAAAATCGTGACATCAAATTCACAATGTTTACGTATCGAGAAATCTGTAATGCGCATGCGCTGCTCTATTGTTCTAAGTCAGGATATAGGAAAGATGATTTCACATCGGAGATCGGCAGAGAAACTTAAAACGATTTAGCTATATCGGCGTCCGTTTCATATCGTTATACATTTCCGAACTGAAAATTTGGAAATTGTGCTATCTCGATGCAGCATGTTTTACTGATACTTCGCGAAAGATCGATGTATCGCCCAGTCCTAGTTCACGATAAGTCACTCAGTAAATGAGGACACGAAAGTTTAGTAAAATAACCTCAGCAAGGGCAAAACTGTTTATATCGGAGGCGGCAGCAAATTGCGTATCAGTTCCCTGTAAAATACAACTTTCAATGAAACTATCGTCCAATCTATTACAAGTTCCAACATACTCAGCTCTGATTGGCTCACACCAAAAGATCCAATTATCCGGTTCTAGAGTTAAAAGTCGCTGACACTCGCTGATGTGTTGTGTACATACCTAAAATTCTCTCCTCCTTCGTCGAGCTTTGTCGCCAAATCCATGCTGTCCATGCGCGCCAACTTCAGAGCTTCAGCGATTTCCTGGTCTGTGTGTACGCTGGCTGGATCCAGGTTCAGGCGTAAGTCTCCACCGAACAGTACCGGGTCCTACACGCGTGTTAAAACAGAAAATGTAAACTCGAGTACATTCTGACCACTGCCTTCAAGGTGCGTCGTCTTTGAAATAGTGGATATATATATATATATATATATATATATATATATATATATATAATATATATATATATATATATATATATATATATATATACATGAAATGATGGGCAAACCGGACCCACATTTATAAGGAAAAATCCCTTTGAATTTCCCCTGTTATTTTGGCCAGCTCAGGAACACTGGGCTGCCAAGGGTCCCGTTAAACTTCTGTCATGAATAAATACGTCACTCGTCGTGGCCGAACGTCGTTTTTATTTTATCTCATCAAAATTAGGAAAAAATCCAGAGAAAATATGAACCGGACAGTGTCAGAAAGCTCTCTTCTTAGATCCCGCAACGCCGACGTTGAGCGAGAGAGAACCAAGTACCATTTAAGTCTGGTGAGAAAAAGCTGAGACAACAATTAATTTCTTAAAGAGAGTGACTTTTGACTAAGTGTGGCGTTCAGAATGATTATTATAGCTGAGCGTTACAGATTTTTCCTGGAAGAGTTATTACTCTCTTATTAAAATGTCAGCAATATCATTTTTAGCTTTCGGAAACAGAGAAAAAAATTTCGGTGTTCGATTGGAGGAATAAAAAACTTCCTCGTTCGAATTGGATGGCTGGGAAAATGGATTAACAGAAAGAGGATAAATTAAGATTTAGAATAACAAATTAGAAAAAAAGGGATAATTTTGGATAAACTTTAGGGGCTTAGGTATTGATAATATTACATATATACATGATGGAAAATTAGTCGTTTTATGTAATTTCCCAAAACTTCTAAATTTGCAGAGGCGTCAGTGGATTGATGAAGTATTCGGGTTTCATAACACTTCCACTTCGAATGCTTTCAATTAGAATTTCATTAATAAAAATAATATATGCATTGACTTCCTGCAAAAAATAACAAGTAAATTAGGCAAGCTATTGAACAGCAGCATAAGTTAGAAGTACCCCCACCAACAACGCTGAGCAGGTTTAAATATATACATGCGGTAGGTAATTTGCATATGGTTTTCAGTCACGGTTCAAAAATCTGACTGAAAGTTAAACGCATCGGATGAATATCATCAACTTCTAATGAGGTCATATTGTAAGGAAGAAATATATATTTTTTTAATTTCCCAACAATAGGGGAGAGTGGGGCACCTTGGGACATAGCCCATCTTGGGACACCTTTATTTTCAGGCTTTAATTTGCAACCAGGAATTAATTCTCATGTGTATTGATAGATGGCCTTCCTCTTCACATCTCAAAGAATTTTGATGAAGATAGTGCTTATAGGTAAGGAACAATTTCATTTTCTTTGTTTTGAATAACCCAAAATTACATCAATGTACATTTTAAAAAGTAATTATTTTGAAAAAAAATTAAAATATTTAAAAAAAAAGTGTATTTTATGAAAGAAAATTCATTTATTATTATTTCTATGCTAATAAATAAATTGTATTGTTAAGCCTAACTGTATAGTAGTTACCAAAAGATACTATGTAAAATGGGGCAGGTTGGGACACACATAGATGGAGCACCTTGGGACATTTTAAAAAGTGTAAACAAATATCAATTCAAGCAAAATAATTAATATTTTGGTGCCTAATTTTTATTGATTTAACATGTCAAAATATTAATCTTTTCTTTTCAGAAATGGTGAGAACAAGAAAAACAAACAGAAAGTATTCTGCTGTAAATGCTAATATACTTGAATCAGCTGCAGAAAAAGTTTTGGCTGGTGTGTTATCTGTAAGAGAAGCAGCAAGAACCTTTTGTGTAAGCAAAAGTACCCTTAGCCGCCATTTACTTAAATTCAAAAGCAAATCTGAATCCACAATAGGCTTTAAATACCAGTCAAATATAAAAAGTCGCCAAATTTTTAGGGAGGAAGAAGAGATAATGTTAGTCAATTATTTATTACAGGCTTCAAAACTTCACAATGGGTTAACAATAAGTGAAGTTAGAACTCTTGCATTTCAGTTTGCTCTAGCTGCTAATAAAAATATTTTGCCAAATTGGATTCGGGAAGAAAAAGCTCGTATAGACTGGTACCTTGGCTTCATGAAAAGACATGCGAAATCCATTTCTCTTCGAAAACCCGAAGCTACCAGTCTTTTAAGATCTACAAGCTTCAACAGAGCAAATGTTAACAGATTCTTTAACAAACTTGAAGTTCTTAAAAGAAGTAAATTCTTACCAGATCAAATGTACAACCTAGACGAAACAGGAGTCACAACTGTGCACGTTCCTCCCAAAGTAATTGCTTCTAAAGGAACCAAACAAGTGGGGCAGATGACTTCAGGAGAACGTGGCCGACTTATTACTTTGATAAGTGCTATTAATGCCATTGAGAATTCTGTGCCTCCTATGCTGATTTTTCCAAGAAAAATATTTAAAGAACATATGTTGAAAGGTGCTCCACCTGGAGCAATTGGATCTACCAATAAAATTGGTTGGACAAATTCAGACATATTTTTACAGTATTTAAAGCATTTTGTGAGTCACACAAAGCCTTCACAGCAAGCACCCATTATTTTGATCATGGATAATCATGAGAGCCACATTTCAATACAGGCTATTGATTTCTGCAAGAGCCATCACATTATAATTTTAACCATACCACCTCATTCATCACACAAGCTACAACCACTTGACCATGCTGTGTTCAGTTCATTCAAAAAGTGTTATAATTCAACTTGTATTCAACATGTTATCCCATGCCAGTCGCCCAATAACAATTTATGATGTGGATGAATGTGTTGGTATAGTCTACCCAATTTCATTTACATATAAAAATATTATATCAGGATTTCGTTCAACTGGAATTTGGCCTTTTAACAGTGAAGTATTTGGCGATGATGAGTTTCTATCATCGTATGTAACTGATAGACCAGATCATGTAGCTGTTCCTGATGCTGTAAACAAAATTTCTGATGTCTCTTCAATAAACTCAGTCGTTTCGCCTATGCTACAAGAAATTCGTCCATTTCCCAGGGCAGGACCCCGACAGGAAAGCTCTAGAGGCAGAAAGCGAGGGAAATCAACAATCCTTGGATGACATTGTGAAGAAAGTATTACCAAAAAAAGGAAAACGGGGTTTCAAGAAAACAAAGGTGTATAAAAAGTCTGAGTTTTCATCAAAGAGCGAAGATGAAGATAAAGTATTAAGACAGTGGGAAAAAAAACTCTTGGAAGAAAACCGAATGTA
The DNA here is from genome assembly GCA_032207245.1 of Pardosa pseudoannulata. NCBI lineage: Eukaryota > Metazoa > Arthropoda > Arachnida > Araneae > Lycosidae > Pardosa > Pardosa pseudoannulata. The sequence continues at coordinate 182,943,083 of CM063504.1, read as the reverse complement.
AGTGATTTATATGATGACAGTAGTAACAGCGAGGATATAAATTGTCCGAGTGATGATAGCTTCCATTCAATAAAAGAATTGGAACAAAATAAATCAAAAGTTTCTCAAGAGAAGGGAAAGCTTGAAGAAGAATTTGCTGGCATCAAATATAAGATTTGTTAAAAAATGTATTAACTTGAACAATTTTCAGCTATTTCTCTTTTATAACAGTTAATAAAAATAATTTGAACAGTATTTTGTATTTGTTGTTTAGTGTCCTAACCTACCCCCATACAGTGGGACAGGTTAGGACATTGGAAAGGTATTTTATTTCTTTTATTACTCTTTAATTAAATGATATATTAAGTAGGTTTAATGTTTGTAAAAAGGAGATATGATGACAATATATGCATGCATACTTATTTTTTTCAATTAGCTTTAAAAAAAGTTCATAAAAATGTTTAACTGAAAAGTGTCTCAAGGTGCCCCGGTCTTCCCTATATATATATATATATATATATATATATATATATATATATATATATATATATATATATATGTGTGTGTGTGTGTGTGTGTGTGTGTGTGTGTCACGCATATGACAAGTCATAAATCCAATGATTTCTTGACAATGTCTTTATTCATGTATATTGCGCAATTTCACAGTCAACCGTCAAACATGGCGGCGAGTGTACACTCTAAAAAAGAAAGCACATTTAGCCAGGGTTAATACGGCAACCAGTCTCAACTCTCTCTCAATCCTTACGATTTAAGTTCTTTCATAATGAGTTATTAAAGATTAATCCACCTGCATTAAAAGAATGCGCTGCTTTTTCTGCTTTCAAATATCTAAATTATTAATTTTACGTTTTCAAGTCTGACATTATATATATATATATATATATATATATATATATATATATATATATTCCCTGTGTCACTTCTATTTTAGGCTCATTTGCATTAGGTTAATTGGCGTTACGAGATCGCGTGATTAAGATTTTACCGGTATTGTCTACTAATAATTATTACTTTTTTATTATTACCTTAAAATGACATAATCGATTAAAAATCTTCTGTACACAGAAGAAAAAAGTGGGTAGGCGTGCAAGTGAGCTTGCTTGACAAAGCGAGCTGCAACGAATATATCTATACACACACACACACACACATATATATATATATATATATATATATATAATATATATATATATATATATAGGATGTGTGTGTATGTGTGTGTGTGTGCGTACAAAATGTCGCTGTTCCTAGGTATCGAGTTCATGGGTTCGAATCTCACATCAGCAAAACAGTAGACCTTAGCGATCTCAAACTACTCCACCCTACCGATATTATGGTATACGACGGTAGCCGCCTTCAAATTTCTCGAAGTGCAGACACCCTGACACCAGACTGTAAACTCAAGGATACGTAAGTGTCTTTACAGCCCTTTGACAATTTTACTACTGTTAGAAACGAAATAATAAAACAAAATCATCTAAATGTTGTTGGAATGGCGCCAGCAAAATATTTAAATTACATCATTCTTATCAAAAGTCGGATGATTCCTAATTCTTTTCATCACCCCCTCACTGTAATAGCCTTCCATATAAGTCAAGCGGAAGGCCAATTAAGACTCAAAACCACTGCGGCAGCAACGGGGCTTAAGGCTAATGTGTGTAGAGAGGACCCTGGGCATAGTCATAACACCCTGAACTTTACGTAGATTTCAGTTTAAGGTGCTACCATATTACGGTCGAGATGTGTCCCAGGTGACTTCAGCGTCTCATGACACTAGAGAGGGGAGTTTCAGCATCATAAATTTCGGTCATTTTTGGCGTCATTATGACGCGGAAATCGCCTGTGACATTCGATCTCAATATGGTAACACCCTTAATTCCAGAAAACATTTCGTACGCGATTTAAAAATCACTGATGTTAGTACAGTGTCAATGATTATCTGAGTGTTCCTCCAAGACAACTTACAAGGGGGTCTCCGAAATGGGCTTACCTGCGGGATGATGGTGATCTTGGATCGTAGGTCGTGAAGACCTATGGCTGCCGCATCCACGCCGTCGATCAGCAGCTGACCGTCGCAGGGCTCCACTACGCGGAACAGGGATAAGGCAAGCGAGCTCTTGCCCGCTCCCGTTCGACCCACCACGCCCACCTGCAACACAAGCAACTACTGTAAAAGGCACTCTTACAAGACACAATACGCCAAATATTGTTAAAATACCAATTTAAAAAAAATTATTTAAGGTGCTACCACGTTGTGTCACATGTGACTTCTGAGTCATAATCATATCAGAAGTCGCCAGAGAACGGATTTTATGGTATTAAGTTTCCATCACTTGGGATTTTTTCGCCATTATGGCGCCGAAGTCACCTGTGACATATCTCAACTGTAATATGGTAGCACCCTTAGCTATTGAGTCAATTTATCGTTCAAACTTTTCTACACGTACATGCAGAATTTCAAAATTTATTGACGTACAGGTTTTCGTTTGTTAGAGCCTATTTCGTAACAAATGAAAAATTTTAAATGGCCTTTTCCTCTACTTTTGATTTCCTGAAAACACACATTTTTTTAATTTAAGAAAGTCTCAATTTATTTAATACTGATGTGCTACAATGCAAACACTAAAACTGAACACAGAATAAGTTGCTTATTTATTTTTTTTATAAACCAACCGGTTTTTAAAATACACAATGTTCTCTTGTCAACCCCTCTCATCCCTCCCACCATTCGTTCTATTTTTCCTTTTGAAGAGCAAGCCGTGATATTTCAGTCAGCAAAGTCATCATTCTCATGGCCATAGTTGCTAGTACGATGCTTGAGCGTGCCAAAGACCCGCTATGTTCACTGGATATAAAATAGTTTCGTGGTCTAGATATCCTCCAAGTTTTCTGCAGAAGTGGCATGCCAAGCTTATGGGTATTCTTCTAAATGACAAAGACCCAGTTTGTTTGTGTTGTCCTAGGGAGTAAAGTCGGCTGCCCAAAGGTGCTCCCATAATAAAAAATGGCCAAAAAATTCGGCGGCGTTGTATGGCTGAATGCTCCACAGGAAAGTGCTAAAGAATTATTAATAAAAGTATTGATTTCCCAGTAGAATTTAAGTTGTAGGTAGTCACAGGTCCTTCCCATTTAGCCATACGTGCATCACGTCTTACCGTTCCACTTACACACGTCAGGATTTGCTAAATTGGCGCCCTGCCGTGTTCGTCGATTCAACTTGTACTTCTTCCTTCTCAATTTTTGTCTAAAATTACCACCTGTAAGAGACACGTTTGTAAGTTTAATTTGCCCTGATTAATTAGTAGATCTGAACATATTGCAAACTAAAATACTTTCTGGATTCTGTAATGCAACAGCACACTTTTGCCAACACGTTTCTTATCCTACAAGTTCTCAAACGATACCTCTGAAGGAAGCAGGCCACTGCTGGGTTCTTTCAGTTGGTCCCTGCTTCTAAATGACGAGGACCCCTTCTTCTGGTTAACTCATTCTTCAGCCCCCGTGACTCCTCACTCAAAGTTAAATAGCATATTATTTTAGCCATGGATCAGTCGCGTACTGGATCTGGTGTATGCTTTCCTACACCAGGGAGATGAATAAAAACAACAAATTTATTCCTTTTTCGTCCATTCATCCATGAATGAGGAACACCATTTTGGAAATAACATTTCGACATCATTTTCTTTTAAATAGCCATGGGTCATAGTTAACATTTCAGTTCTCTTCGCAAAAACATCACGCATTAAACGGGGGATTATACCTAAAAATTAAAGAATGCAGTTTGGTATTATAGGTGATCATTATGGGTGCTTCGAATTACGCTTCGAATTCGGGCGAATGCAAATGAAAGATGAGGCTGATAATGAATGAATATAAATGACTTGCTCTGTTAGCAGACCAAGCAATCCAAAATTGATTTTTTTTTAAGTTTTTTACACGTATGTACTATTATTTTTTTTTTGTCTATCAATTTCTATTTTCTATTTCATCAATGTAATTTTAAAATGTTAAGTAAATGTTTTCTGCTGAAATCGTCTTCACCATACCATTATTGTGTGATCTTTTTTATTTCACTATACTTTTCGCTTATTATAATAAACTGGTTATAGTTAACAAAATCCACTCGGTCCAACGTAATTCTATTGATAAGCTTTTACTGCAATTCCAAAATGAATACTTATATCAATAGTTCATAATACACATAAAGAATTTTAGTGTATTCTCTAGGTAATAGGTATTATTATTGCAATGAATATTTCGTTGTAATTTCATAATTTTAAAAGTTTTTTTAAGTAATCATAACAGAAATATTCCTAGTTTTCGGAAATTTTTGAGATTCCCAAGGATGAAAACGGATTTCGCCAAATGCAAGACTCACCTTCTGTCCGCCCGGTATCTCTAGGTCGATGCCCTTGAGCACGAGTTCGGAACCAGGCCTGTACCGCATCCGATAGCCTTTGAAAACAATGGATCCTTCTCTCGGCCAGTCCAACAGAGACAGGTGGCAGCGGTCAGTCACCCACGAAGCCTGCACAAGACAAGAACATCATCGTCTTTAACAATACTCTTACAAATTCTAATGCCATAACTTTTCCTAAGAGTTTTCTTTCACGATTTTGGCGTCAGAGAAACTGACAGGCCTGAGAAGTACACCTCATCCTTCCTGGGTAAGGTGATCTACGTTCTCAAAATTCGAGGACAGTCCTCAAATTTAGATCTTTGTTTTAAAAATAATTTGATTACTTAAAGTCTCAAAAAGTCTCCAAATTTATAGAATTCTGAATTTTTAAATTATCGAAGCAATTATCGAGTGTATATATATATATATATATATATATATATATATATATATATATATATATATATATATATATATATATATATATATATATATATATATATATATATATATATATATATATATATATTATACCTAAAATACGCATCTAAAATTCTTCTTTTACCCCTTCTCATTTTCCACCTGTAAAAATTTAAATAAAAAGGATTTAAACTAAATTGCTCTGTTTGATTTTCCAACTAACTTAAATCATCAAAGTTCTCCTTTCACTCCCCCAAAATGTTGAATAATCTAAAGTCTGGCAGGAACAAAATCACGTTATCTCTCGCTCTGAGGCGCGAAAATCATTGAAAGATGTATTTTTCTTGTAGCATTCGATGTAAAGCCTTGCAAAAACGGCCTGTTGTCTTGTGCTCTTTAAAACCCAATAAATGAAGTTTCGTAATACTGGAATTGTTTTACTTATGATGGTATGACTGTAAATCACTTAAGAATTCTATTTGCTCAGTAAGCCCGGGCAGTTAAAAAATAGGATCTAATTGCCCGTGTAATCGGTTAATTTCTCTGGTTACACACACATACATATATATATGTGTATATATATATATTTATCTTTTATGATGTTGTATTTCTGTAAACCCGATTTCGACCATATATCGGTAATTGTAAAGTTTTTCGTTTATGAAATTTTACTCTGAAACATTTTCCCGCGTAAGAAGTTTGTTCTCCGTCGAACCCCCGCCCCCTTTCAACTTTATTGTGAAGAGTAAATTTTGAGCCAACGGAAAGAGGATTCCCCATCCGCACGAAAGAGAAGAGAGGAACATCCCGGGTGGACATTGTCCATACAATTAGACAATGAATAAACAATCCTCGGGTTACTTTTTACTTCAAAAGTCGTAGAGAACATTCCAAACATTTTAACATTTAAAAGGGGGGTGCAAAATTAGTAGTCTGAGACTTAACCCTAGGCCATAAACTTTATGGGAAAAGTGTCCTCCTAATTGAACATAACCCCTCCACCTTATGACTTATATAGTACTAACTAATAACTTCTCATTCTTGAATATCATACAGAAATGTACATTATCGCACTAAAAGAACCGTTTTCTCTTGTTGTCTCCACATTCCTTTTGCAGTTTGAGATTCAGTACAGCCATTGCAGTCTGGAATTAGTTCAAGATCCATTTTAACCTTTTCTGTATAGTCTGAAAACACGCAAAAATTAGGAATAGAACTCGTCAGAAAGTTCATAAGCCATGTTTTTAAAAATTAGATTTTAGTGTAATATTTTCGGTAGTTTCTATTTTGGGTCACCTAGATACAGGTTTAAATCAAACAATATTTGAAATAGGCTTTTACGAGGATTAAAGCGAAAGGCTTTATCTATTGAGCAGAAATTAAAAAGTTTAAAAGAAGTAGAATATTATTCCCACTTAACCCGCATAAAGATTGCAAAAAAAGTTGGACTTGCCGGAGACAAAGTTTAACTGCGTTGCTACTAAGTGAGAAAAAAATTGAAAAAAAAAAGAAAATATGGAGACGGTGAAAAAAACTTTTTTATAGTTTAAACAAAATAGGTTAAAAAAAACATCCCTATTCACATGTTACGATTTTAACGATTTAACGTTTTCTTATTTAAGAAGTTTTAATTACAGGGAAAACTTCTTAAGCGAGTTCCACTGTAAACATAACAGTTATAAGTATCATAAACACAGTATGAATTACTTTTGATACAGTTTATTTATATCAGTGAATCTGAAAAATATTTTCCAAATTGTTATTAAAAACAGTCTGTTAATAAATATATAGAAATACATTTTCACTTGAAGATGATTATGTTAGGTTCATAATACAGATTGCTTATACCGATGTCAGATCACGACAAATGCGTGCAATTTATCGTTGCTGTATCCTTAAATAATAAAAAGACCTTACGATAATTATTAAGTAATTCATCTATAACTAGCACTGCACTATCAATCAGGCAATAAACTGAACAAATATTTGACTCAGAAAGCTTCAAATAATTCTAATAAGACTGTCGCTACCTTCCTTGGCCGAGTGGTTAGAGAGCGAGATCGACTTAGAATCAGAGTCTGTGGGTTCCATTCACCGCTATAACAGATAGATGTTGGCGCAAACCTCGTAATGTTAGGTTGTTTCATCTATCTTTGACGATTACAGTTTCGGTCATGCCCCCTGAACCCCTGCGCGGACGAAGGCGGAGAGTGGTGATTGAACTTCGGAACTTCTTGGTTATTCTCCACTTTTCTGGACTTGCAGGGTACAACCCACTGTGGCGAGGTTCCTTCACCGCTCTCCGCTGGACGACATAAGCGTATTTTGTAAAATTTTGTACGTAATATTCTAATCTAAGGTAAGAAGTCTCTTAGAGAGGTAATCAAACGTACATCCATAAAAGCGGGAGGGTGTTAACTTTAACTCTCTAAGTTCCCATAAAGAAAAGTGCCCAAGAAGAGAAGTAAAACTTCTCTTCAAGAGAAGATGATACACATGGTTCTTGCAAAATTATTTAGGTAACTTTTAAGAGAGGTAAGGGGAATCTCTTAGTTATTTAAACCATATTTAAAAGATGGGAAGGAACCGAAGTTACTGAAACCTATCTTATCCCTAAGATAATTTCACCTGGGAATTTTACTCTTGAAGAGAGGTAAAATTTTTCTTTAAGAGATACCCATCTCTCTGAGGTATATCTTAAAAAATTTCTACCTCTCTTTAAGAGAAGTTCACCTTTCTTTTAAGGGAACTGAGAGAGGTGAAGGTTAAGACCCACCCTCTCTTATGATGTTGTCATTTAATTACCTCCCCAAGAGAGTTCTTCTTACCTTAGGAAGTTACCTACAAAATTTTGCAAAACCCATCCCTTCCATCCGGTGAAGAGTGGTAAGGGAACATCTCGAATTTTTTATATTTTATTAAAAAACCCCGAAAGACGTGATTTTTTTTCTTATCTCCTTTCTATCAGGTTTGAAAATTCTCAAAAAGTCGAGTACAAATTATTTCCATGTTTGAAAGTACTTATTAGGGTGATAATTATTTTTTATTCTTATAAATGGAAATGAGACTCCTATCACATCCAGATATACTGATGTTGTCTGGAACAATAGTTTGACTGTGAGCTAGCTCTATATGGCAAAAATAGATGCATTCATTTGCCATCTTCAAAATCCTTTTAAATCTCGATACATTAGCTCTAGCACAGAAACCCTATTGCTACCAGCGATACTTTATGGCTCAGCTGTGACTAAGTTTATGGAAAACAAACTATGGACCTTTGAGAGAAAGACAAACATTTAGCGCAGTTTCTGAAATCGGAGTTTGGAGTCAATGTTTAAGTTTGAAATTTGCCAGACATCGTTAAGATTATAAAAATTTGCTGACTAAGACTTTTATTTAGAGCTGAGAATACCAACCAGTCAAAAAGTTTCATGTCCAAGTAGAAAGCGAAGAAGGTGGCTGGACTTTGTTAAAAACGACTTAGAAATCTTATGCAATAGAGGGTCATTGCCTCAAACAGGCAAACACTGATTGGGTTGGTCTTGGCCTATAATGGGCTGTAGAGGCTGTAATGGGCAAGAACTGCGGACAAAATAACTCCTGAAGTAGGAAGGATACGTGCAGAGAAGAAAAGTTAAGTTTCAGAAATAAAAAATTAAATTATTATGTTATTTTGTTCTTAATTTTTATTTTGTATTTTGTATACTGCACTGTCTGCCAAAAACGTACACTTGTATAAAAATTGAATTTTATTATTTATTATATTGAAAAAACTGAAAAAAAAAGAAAATATGGTGACGGTGAAAATAAACGTATTTTATAGTTTAAGCAAGGTAGGTAAAAGAGACATCCCTATGTACATGCAGTTTTAACGATTTCTTGTTTAACAAATTGATATATTGATAATACATATTATATTTTATTAAAAATGACTATTATATATTTATGAACATAAAATATAAAATAAATCATCAGAACTGAAAACAAAATTGAAAAGGAAAATGTTAAATTTAATGAATGGTATATTTAAAAATTCATTACTGGTTCCATTGCTTTGCAGTGGGCTCACTGTCATTGTAGTGTGGAAGGAAATGAGAGCTCTGACTACTTGAGAAAAAAAAGTATTACCACTCTCCAAAAGACAAAGTGATTGTTGAGCTTTCATTCTGCAAAACGCATTATAAAGCTCGAATTTAATGACAGGCACAATCTACAACTTGTTAATTATGATAAAAGTAAGGCATGGATGGGCCTGGCTTTCCCTATTCCTTATCATGCCTCTGCTGTTGAAATATTTTGTCTTCACATTGGGCACAACTCTCTTAGTACTCATTTGTTTAGAATTGGGCTTAATGACTCTCCTGATTGTAGTTTATGCAATTCTGAACGACCTATGAACTTGGAACATTTGGACACATGCACTGCACTGTATAGTTCTTCTGTTGTTCACAAATATTGGAAAGCTAGAAGGCTTAGTAGCCAAATGCTTGGCATCTGCAAATATCTATGCATTTAAATTGTTTCAAAAAGTCAATCTCGAAAAAGGTGTGACCACTCTCTTAAAGAGAGAAGTCGAAATGACCACTTCTTGAAGAGAGAAGTCATTTTACTCACGCCGCTTTTCCAAGTGTTACAGCGTAAATATACGGCTTCTATTACATGGTTGGGAATTTTTCGCCTTGTTAGTCGGACATGTTCAAATGATTATGAAAAGAATGATGGAGAGAAGACAAGTACTAGAGCTCTTTTTCTGGACAGAAAAACAATTACCTCTTCTTCGAGCCTGGAGTATTCGTCTATTCTCTCCACGGACACCATCCGGGTTTCAAGTTGCGTCAGAAGCCGTACCATCAGCCGTAAGACCTCGGTTACCTGGAAAACGGTAAAGATAGTTACATATTTATCATAGTTGGCAGAACTCGTGTGGCCATAAAATCGGTATGATCTGAAATCCTCTACTGTTCTCGGCTTTCCCCAATCATACAGGATAAAAGATGTTATTACTAACTTGCGGATCAAATACATCGAAAGCTATTAGAGGGAGAAACTGCTCTCAGTTGGCCCGACATCAAAGGTCAGTATGTCCCTAATACATATGCTTTCTCTAGGCCTTGATTGTTTATCGATATTTTCTCAAATATTGATAATCTCCAAGCATCGCGGTAACAATATATAAAATTCTGTACTGCCGACATATCCCCCGTCAGTGATACTGTTTTTTCTGCACAAGCGATACCGTTAATCACCAAAATATGTCCTAAATATTCCGTATGTATCAACATAATACGATATTTTTTTTTCAGCTACTGCATTCATTTACCGCACTTGATACAAATACAAGCCGAAAAATCTATCTCTGGAGATCATGTCTCCTTCGAGGTTTTTGGTAGTATATGCCAATACATTCATACGATACAGTTGAATAAAAACCAGAAGTTTATAAGCGACCTGTATTCTGCACCTGCTACTGGATTGTATTTAATGGGATATGTCAGAGATATTGATATTTACTGTTCGATCGAAAAAGCCAAGGATAAGTGCGGGTGTTGACATTTCTGGATAGCTGGATCGCGATAGCCAGTGACACGTGCACATATCGATACATCTCGATAACTTGCTGCTTGCTTCTTCATATCTTCTATTAACATCGGAGGAGTATGGTGTTTTTTATTGAATATCTAGATACCGTTAGTCTTTCAAAAATAGTGATATCTATTCCCTCCTAGTTTAAAGTAGTACCGCGATATATCAATATTAATTTCGGAATATATCGCGATATTAAATATTCAATATTGTGCAGCCCTATTTGTCTTTGTAGAGGGACGAGACTCTCATTTATGCGAAACGCCATCGTTAAATAATAAGTCTAGTTTCTGGAACCATTTTTTATTCTTTGGTTACGTTCCACAACACAGTACGAAGAAACACATCACAAGACACCGCACAAAAAGCAACAGCATAGACAAGCACACACAGAGAAAGTGTGTGGCACAATGGGAAAACTAGAAGGCTCTCATAGCGCCACCTATCATAAAAGGAGACGGTAGAATTGCACCCGCTACATCTTAATTTTCATGAAGATTAAATATGACATTTTTATTGGTCGTCTGTAAACATGAAAAACTGACTAAATTCCCACCATCGTAACAACATTTTAAAAATTTTAAGAACTATTATCTACATATTTATCTGTTATATTATAATCTTTTTTTATATATTGCTTCTACTTCTCCGGTTTTCCGGTTTGACATTTTAATCCTTTATTACACAGACCTACAAAAACATTTTTTGTTTTGGTGGCTAAGATTTTAAAACTGGATTTAGCTATGTTTGGGGCGCTGATTCTAAATATGAAATCAGTTTTTCTCTATCAGCTCTACTTTTTTAGATAAGCGTTTTTTATTGTGCAGTACTACAGGAAATGTGAACCACATAGCTCCGGGAAAATACACCAGATCCGTAATTTAAGCGACTTTCAACTCTTCGACTTCAGTTGAAAACCTTTTTGAGTTGAGTAAACATTTTTAAGTAATAAATTAAACACTTTTTGAGTTTAATTTAGTTTGAGATTTTTCGTCGTGCAGGGTAGATAGAAATTAGCCTCGTGTAAATATTTGAGTTTAGGAAAGAGATGTTATAAAGTAAACCTAAAACGTACTATGTTGTAGATTTTTGTACTTGTATCGATAAATAGAAATAAAATGAGTTCAAGTAGAAGAAGTTGTGCAAATCATCCAGTGAGGGACAAGGTGATATATTTCACCAGGATATTAAAATTATGGAGGTCCACTATCAAGGAAGATAGGATACGCACATGATGGAGTTTAAAAAGGGACTGTACCAAAACACATTCAAGATTGTCACGAAAAAGAAGCTTAAGAAGTGTTCAGTGACTAAACTTCGTCTCACCTTAATAAAATACTATTGGGGAAGGCATACGAGCCTATTTACACTAGTGTCTAGGTAAATTATTAAATATTAATTGTATTAATACATTTTTTATCCTATATATTATTGCTATAAGATGAAACTTAATTTTTTTATCATTATAATAAATATTTGAGACAGAGTATAGTTGATTTCCTCGATTCCTTTTTCCCTCTATCTTTGAACGCAATAATATTTGTGTAATATATTAATAATATAAAAATATATTAATAATTAATATATTTGTATAAGATATTAATAATATTATAATATATTAATAGTATACTTCCATGTTTAGTTTATTTGATTTGATTTATGGATTCAACTTATAATAGTATAACGTATGTTTTACCGAAATGGTAAATCTCAGAAATACGAGCTGCTAGGCAAAATCTAATGCTGTATTTGAATTCAGGGCATCAAATTCATATAAAATCAGCTCTAAATACCCAGGCACCAAAACCACTATTGACCTGTGTTATTAATTGTCTTCGTACCATTGTCGTTTAAGAAGACATTCTTCTTTATTATAGATATATTATAGTATAGGCTTTATCACTTTAGATTTTGGTTCTTGTTCTGTTCTCTTATTTTCTCATCTTAAATTTCTTACGTTACTCTGTGTTTGGCAATTTTGTTCCACGATGAAATATTGTCAACCAACTATTCTCATCTCGATTCGTAAAGTCATGTGTTACGTATGTAGTAACCCCTGGATATACCAATCTGTAGCAGTATTATTCAATCTATGGGTCATGAAAATTAAATCTCCGTGTCTGAAAGTGTGTGAAAAGAAAATGGCGAATAGATATAATTGAATACAAGTGCATCATTGACGAACTGTTTTGAGAGAAAACAGTTATTTTTAAAATAAGAAATTTCATTCAATTCTGTAGGGCAGTTTTATTTTAGAATAACGATTTCATCTCATTGAAATCATTCTGTAATCTAGTTTGATCCGGATGACGTCGTAAAAGGACCCAAGTTTCTCCTTTTCGCCAAAATAAACGGCGGGTGAATTTAAGGTTCATCCCACTAAAACCCTAGTGAGCCAAGGTAACTCATTTGGTAAAGGGTTGTGAGTTTGAGATTGAAAATCTTGCGGGTTCATTAAAAATACGTAAAATAGGTTCAGGATTGCAATGTCATTCAAATTCCTAAACGGTTTCCTGTTTCGAACTTAGTTTTCTTATATTGTCCTAGGAAGTAATGTTGGCCAACTGTAGGGTGCTCCCATAATAAAATGGCCAACAAATTCCGGGGTGTTGAATGGGTGAATGTTAAACAGTTAACTGACCTCACATTTTTAAAAAATTCCAGTAATAAAACACACACTCTCTCTCACGGACACGTACAAGCATATATATACATACATACATATATATATATATATATATATATATATATATATGTATATGTATATATATATATATATATATATATATATGTGTGTGTGTGTGTGTGTGTGTAATTCAGAAATTCTAAAATGGCCGGATACATTTCATTATTGCCTCTATTCTTTTTTACCTACCCGGGTTACTGGACAAAGAGAAGCCTATGCAGCTAGAGTAATGAATAATGTTGCAGTCGGGGTACATTGAAGAGAAGCACCATTTTGAGAACAATTTAAATCTTTATTGAGGAGCTGCTAAAAAGACATCTTTGCCAGTAAGCGGCAGAGAATGATACGAAACACACTTTGTTGGACACAGAGGTGTACCCCCAGAAAGAAGCAGATAGAATTTTCCCAAGGGACAAGAATCTTAGTCAGCGGGTTTCACTGTTAGATCATGGGAAAACTGGGCCATTCGCCGGCGACAGCTGGAAAATGTGTTGAATGGACAGAAAATTGACATCTATTGCACAGAAAGCTTTGGAAAATGTGTTGGATTAAGACATCTTGTGGCTGGGAAAATAGATTTTAAGAAATTAGAAGGGGAGATAGAAGGTTTTTAAACAAATAGCAAAGTGAAATAAATTTGATATATTACATATATACACATACATATGGTTTCGTGACAGCTTCAAAGAAATAAAACATAAAACTTTTACATTGGAGAGTTATTTTAATTTAAACTGTTAACGCTATTCTGCCTCTCAAAACCAACACAATATATTTTTTAAACTTTTATTTTTTAATTTACTTCCAGATTAACCTGGAATGATTCATTGAAAGATTATTGAAGTAATGAAAATTATTAACCATCTCGAAAATTTATCCATACACTAAAATACTCTTATAAACATAGTATAAACATGTCACTCTGTTATATAATCACAAAATTACCGAAAACATTTTTTACGGGTTTGCATTTATATTGCGAAGATTTTGCTCTCACAGCTACCAGATGGCGAATGAATGCAGCTGTTTTATGGCGAACTTACGTTTAGAGCGTAGGACAGGGTGAGTCCGACCAGTGCAGCGCTGCTCTCGTATCGCTGGAAGACGGATAACAGGGCCACGACTAACACGATAACAACCCCCATCAGCTCCAAGTGCACGCCTAACCACCTGAACAGAAACAAAACAAAATACAAACATTTGCAACTCTTGTACTACATCTTGGAAAATATCAGCTTTTACAATTATTCTTTTGCATTTAATATTTCAGGTACCTTGCCCCAGTAAAATATTTCATCCCTTCGAACTGGATTAGTTTACATTTAAAACTTTACATCCTCCCCAAAGCAATGAGAACAAAATTTTTAAATCAGTTTTAACAGCTGTAAAGGATTTTAAATTCTGTATATGTGATAACTTTTCTATACAATTTGAATTAAGGGTACAAAATGGATTTACAAGTGTACAGAGGTTAGTTTGATGACTCGAAATGGTTAGCTTGGAACGCCACGGTCTACATTTTTTTCTGCTCACAAGGCCTAATGAGACTGAGACCTGTGGCTGAAAGCTAATTCCGGACGGCTACGAACATCCATTCCATCAGCGGAATTCGAACCTGCGAACTCCGGTACCGGAGAGCATAGCGTTACCATTCGGCCATCGTTCGAAGAGTATGTTAATTTTTTTTTAGGAGCCATGGTAGCTCATTCGACAAAGTCATCATAACCGAAGGGTTGAAAGTGTCAAGTTCCCGTCAGCGAAAAATCCAACGTGTTCTTAAATGGCGTAAAATAGATTCGATGATCCCAATATCCTTCAAGTTCAAGCTATACTTCTGGAGGTGGTTAGCCAAGCCTGAGGGTCTTTTGCTTGGTCCCTGCTTCGAAATGACGACCACCCGGAGGGAGCAATGCTACTCGCGTCTAAGCTACAAGTGTTTTCCGGGTTATTCTAAACGAGTAACAGATTCGTTATATTTCGAATAAATATATCTGTCTGTTGCACTGGAAAAAATAAGTTAACTGTTTCTAGATTAGAAACCAGAGAATTTAGATTCAAAATCTAAAGGACATTCATTCTTATTTTATACTTATTTATATTTACTTGCATCCACTGAAAATAACATTTAAAACAAAGTTATCGCCATGACTAACCCACCATCTAAGAGGGATTTAGAAACGAGTATGAACATGAGCGTCCTAAGGACATTTAGGGACAGTTTCATCTTAATCGTTTTGACGACCGCAGCACCGTATTCTGATTGGTTCCTTATCGTTTTATTTGCATACGCATGCCTATACCAGTTTTTTTAGGATCTTCAGTGTCTCATATCAATGATGTTTGCCACATACATGTCCCTATTAAAATACTGAAGCCAGTGTATGATACATAAAAATATTAAAATATAAATACAGTTAATTCACGTATTGTGTTTTATCATAAAATTTTAGTCATCATTTACAACCAGAAGAGACAACGTGAGTTAGAGCTATAGGTCGCTCCGTGTTAGGATTACATGTTGTAACCCAGATGTACATTGTAAAACTGATATAGTATATAATGATAGAACAAAATTCTTCAAATATTATTAAAAATCAAAAACCCTTAAATGCCAATCTTAAATTGCTAATCCACATAAATTGCTTTCTTTTCACAAAACAGGTACCTACCGATTCACAAAGGTATTGTTCAAGAACACTTTGCAGTTTTCGTCTACCAATGAATTGTGTCGTTGCGTGAAGAATCCCTGGCATTCGAAGGCACGTATGGTACTCGTCCCCTGCACTGACTCTGAGAAATAGCTGAGCACCGGAGACAGCGTGACTGACTGAAGGCGACGGAGCTGGCGGGAAGTGGTCACATAGAACAACTAAAATGGAAAGAAAGCGACGCGATTACCGTCGTTTTGTCTAACTAAATGGCGTATAGAAATATTACTGTCAAATGAGCAGACACAGAAAGAGATCTGCGAGATTGCTGTTCTAAAGTTGAGTCTAATTAAAGGACTCTTGAAAATGCTATTTATTCTCAACAGAACTTTCTATTCTACTCTGAATCAGAAAAAGGCTGTCCGGATTGAAAGACAGTGTGCCCTCTTAAAAAATCATTTCGCACACGTCTTCGATTTACCTGAAAGAATATGTAGAGGATGGTAATGGGCACCATGATGAGCAGGAAGAGGGGATGGTTGAAGCAGATAACGACCAGGATGCCCACTGCTGAAGCTAGCGTCGACACTACGCTGCTGAGTCCGGGCGGGATGGCCACGTCGACGCTGTCAATGTCTTTGCCAAACCTTATAAAGAGATCAAAGAACCAGACGACAGTAAAATCGAAGAAAAGAAAAAAGATTTAGAAAAAACTCGAAAGTAAACAAAATATTGAGGCAGTGGGAGAATTTTTTTC
>CM063504.1:182919090-182921590 GCA_032207245.1 Pardosa pseudoannulata | reverse complement strand
ATTTAACATACTTCCTCAGAGTCATAGCACCTATACGGGTTTTTCCCACACTCGAGGTACCCGAGTGATCTCTTCTATGTTCTATCTGGTAGTCTACGCCTTCAGTGTTTGGATTAAATCAAAATTGGACCATGACGGTCTTCTCCGTAGGTCAGTAGCAGCCAGGCAGACGCTTCGGGTTACTGTCGAAGCACTAAGTCACTCCGTTAATCATATGGGTCATTCAGACAACTGGGTCGAGTTAAGAATGCACTTACATTTAACATACCACTAGTTCCGTGAGGCTTAAGATGGAGTGTCAATACAGTTACATCTACACCTTATTTTCGCTTAAAGAACACCTTTTGTCACTGTGTAAGATTCAGTGCTACTCCAACTTCTTAAAACCGACGGAGACATAAAGGAGTCCTTACCTCAAATGCTTGGTGGGCCGCGAAGGAGGCGAACATCAAGGAGATGAGGATGAATCCCGTGCTGCGAAAGTAGGCACAGTACACCCCGGCCTGGACCTGCCAAGTCAAAAAACGAAAGGCCTGTCACTTTTCCGAACTATGCCAGACGGATTCCGACAGTTTGATTATACTCTCAATATATTAGTAAGAAAATGTACATATAGTAAAAAAAAAAGGGAAATTGAATATTGAATATGTATTTTAAACGCATAGAAGCAAAAGATATTTGTATATTTTGAAAGAAATATACAATCATTTAAACAGTGAAGAGTCTTTATTTTTACTCGTTTTTAATCGGTTAATATTTTAAAGGATTCCTGTTTAGTAAATGCAAACTATAAATAACTGCTATGTTAATGAATTAGCAGTTTTCTTTCATAATAGAGCCGAATATTCATTTTACAATAAAAAATGTAAAGTCATTTCACTGAATGGAAGCTAAAATATGAAGTCCTAGTTTTAATAAGAGAGTTAAAGTGAATGTTTTCTTGTTTAGATTATTGAGACTTTTAATAAATTGAACATATATACACTATCTACTAATAAGTATTTGGACATCTATGCAAATGACGATATCTGCGGTCCTGAGGTACGTCACGGCCTCCGCCGGTATACATCGTGTAGAAAACAGCATCGGCATTAGTCGCATGCAAGATGCCGCGCAGTTCGGAGCTCTCTGATTTTGAGAAAGGAATAATTATCGGGTATCACAAATGTGGCCGATCCTTAAGGGACATATCTAGCGATCTGAAGTACCCAAAATCGACAGTGGCATATGGGATTAAGAAGTGGAAGGTCAGCGGTGATTGTCGGAATGTGCCCCGGGTCGGCAGACCAACGAAACTGGGAGTTAGAGGCCGACGAGTGCTGTCCAGAGAAATTCGGAAGAACCGCATCCAACTGATGGCCCTCATCCGCGAGGAGTTTCAACAGGCATCCGGGAGTATTGTTTCAATGAATACCATCCGTAAGGAAGTACATCTGCTTGGTTTTCATGGTCGTGCTGCCTTTTATCACAAAGTCCAACCGCGCTGCTCGGTTAATGGGGTGCAAAGCACATCGAAATTGAACTATAGATCAGTGGAAACGGGTTCTTTTGAGCAACTAATCAAGGTTCACCTTTTACTGTTCGGATGGTAGGATCTGGGTCTGGCGTCTGCCTGGAGAATGTCTCCTGCCAGAATGCATTGTGCGAACAGTCAAGTTCGGAGGTGGAATTATGGTCGGGGGGTGTTTCTTCTGGTATGGACTGGTACTTTTGGTACCCATTCATGGTAATCTGAACGCCGAAGCCTACTGCACTATTTTGGATGACAATGAGCTTCCTACGTTGTGGCAGTTTTACAGGTTGGACCCCTGTTACTTTCAGGACGACAATGCCAGTTGTCATGTTTTGAGGTTAACCAAGGCTTGGTATGGTGCCAATAGAGTTCATCAAATGGACTGGGCTGCCCAGACCTGAACCCTATCGAAAACCTCTGGTACGAGTTGGATAGCCGAATTGAGGGGTGCACTACCCGTCCAAAATCGGTGAAGGAACTTGTATGTCTACTCCAAGCCGAGTGGAAGACAATACCACTAGCTGTAATACAAAGACTTGTGTAAAGTATGCCCCGGAGGGTTCACGCTGTAATTGCCTCTCGTGGAGGCTCTACCAACTATTGATTTTGAATAAAGTTAGTTTTTCTTTTCTATCACAGGTGTCCAAATACTTATTGGCAGACAGTGTATATATAGACTGAATCAATAGTTAAAATAACCCTTTAACCTAAATTGTCGATTTATATGATGTTAAGAAATCTATTTTGAGAAAAATAAGATTAACTAATATATTAATGATGTCATACTTGTTATAGAATTGCATAACTATAAAAGGGATAAATAATTCATAAATAATAATAATATATATTTCATTTGTATTGCGGAAATAGATTATACTGTGTATTGTGTGATATGTTTTTAGAGTTAGAAGGAGTCAATTTCAATCTTACAAGTGTTTTAAAATCACGTGAATTTTAAGGGATCACACGACTCTTAAAAGTCGAAAA
>CM063504.1:182897977-182918990 GCA_032207245.1 Pardosa pseudoannulata | reverse complement strand
TCTAGCAGTTTTGCCTCTCTAGACGAAAATTTAAATTATCTCCCCACTCCTTAGACGATAAAATTTATTATGAACAGATATAGATTGTTGATAAATGCAAACTTATGACTAGTTCTTATTTACACGCCGTAACAAACAAAAATTAGTCTTAAAAACCACAAAATAAAAATGAAGACGAAAAGAATTACTCTCCAATCTTATTTAAACATCCATGGAAACTTGAAATCTCGTGATATCACGATCTCATAAAATTGATGCTGAAATTTTTCGTTCTTATGTGAAATGTATGTAATACATAGATGCAGAATTTTTGGTTACTTAATTATTGGTGTAATGGCTTTCTTACGGTTTTTTTTTCTTAAAACTGAAGATTGCAACTATTTTTAGCTTTTAAACATAAACAGTATAAATACAAGCTTTTAGATACAGAAAAAAAATCAACATGTATAAATTTCGACTAATTCTGTACCATATATACATCATTATTTTTCTTATACTCGCAACCAAAATATCACCCTGGGCCAAACGATAGCCGAATGGTTAGGGTGCTGACCTTCGAAACCGGAGTTCGTGGATTCGAATTCCATAGTGGCATGGAGGTTCGTAGCCATTCGGAATCGGCTTTAAGCAGTAGGTCTCGGTCTCATTTATCCTCGTGTTGCAAAAAGTAGACCGCAGCGACAAACAAAAAAAAAATATCACCCTGGAAAATATACTCGGATTGCTATCCTGTACAACGGGACCTGTACTTATACGACATAAAGTAAGACGTTTGTTTTTAATAACATATTTTTCAATTGGATTCTAAAATAAAAAATAGAATGTTTAATATAACAATTAATAAAAATATTTGATAGAATATCATATCCTTTTAAATCACTTATATGAAGCTCAGAATCACTGCTAGACAAATTCTCATCATTTGCTTTGTTCATCAATATATCAATTAGCTTTAATCAGTAGATCACAGTCTCATTAGCCCTTGCGTAGCAAAACAGTAGATCGTAGCAACCAACCAATAAATGTATCAATTGCTTTCTTGCTTAAACCTCTGAAACAAGAAGCCGTAATTAAATAGTATTAAAAAACTTACCAGATATTCTGTAAATACCAGCACGGTTTCCATGTGCTGGCTTTTCCATGTGCGTTAAAGATTGAATTGCCATTTTTAGCCGATTTCGAGACTTAAAAAAATTACGAACCTTCAAATTTTCCCTCAACTTTCCTCTTTTCAATGGAAGAGATTGAGCGAGTACTAATTAAAAACCGGCTGTCGTCTTTATTATTATAACTTAAATAGTGAGTGCTGTCTCCCTTTTACTATGTTTATAGAACGTGATATTCAATTTTTAAAGATTCAAACTCTTCTCTCGCTGTCGTGCAATTAATCAAGTTTTTTATGGAACTGATTTGACTATCGAATTGCCATTTTAAGCCTGTTTCGTACCGCATTTAAAAGAATTGCCATGAGAACTTCTCTCATATTACATCTCTAAAATTGTAGAAGTCGAGCGATCATTAGTTTAAAAACAGCTGCCGTACTTATTGAGATAACTTAAATACCGAATGCTATCTCCTTTTTGCTTTGCTCGAAGGTCGTATGATTTTCAATTTTTAAAGTTTCAAACCCTTCTCTCGCTATCGTGCAATTAGTCAAGCTTGTTAAGGGGCTCACTTGACTATTGAATTGCCATTTGTAGCCTGTTTCTTAACTCACTTAAAAAATTTGCACATCTTGAAATCTTCCTCCAAATCACATCTCTGCAATGGAAGAGATCAAGTAAAAACTAGTTCAAAATCAGCTGCTTCTCTTTGTCATAACTTAATTAGCTAATACTATTTCCCTTTTACTAGATTTATAGGACTATAATATTTAAGTTTTAAAGCTCCATGCCCTTTTCTTGCTGTCGTGAAATTAGTCACATTTTTTAAGGAGCTCTGTTCACTATTGAAATATTCTTATTTAACAGATTTAGTGACGGGCTTAAAACAAATTGCATACTTAAAATTTTCCCCCAACTAACATCTCTGCAATGGAAGATGTCAAGGGTGCACTAATTCAAAACCAGCTGCCACACTTTATTGCCATTACTTTATAAGTTAATGCTATTCTCCTTTTACTAGAGTTATAGAACGA
The DNA here is from genome assembly GCA_032207245.1 of Pardosa pseudoannulata. Lineage (NCBI taxonomy): Eukaryota > Metazoa > Arthropoda > Arachnida > Araneae > Lycosidae > Pardosa > Pardosa pseudoannulata. Next base: position 182,916,853 of record CM063504.1, on the reverse strand, counting down.
ATGATATTTAAGTTTTAAAGCTTCAAATCCTTTTCTTGCTATTGTGCAATTAGTCAAATTTTTTAAAGAGCTGGGTTGACTATTGAATTGCCATTTGTAGCCTGTTTCTTAATGCACTTAAAAAATTTGCACATCTTGAAATCTTCCTCCAAATTACACCTCTCCAGTGGAAGAGGTCGAATGAGCACTAGTTCAAAATCAGCTGCTTCTCTTTGTCATAACTTAATTAGCTAATGCTATTTCCCTTTTACTAGATTAATAGGACTATAATATCTAAGTTTTAAAGTTTCACACCCTTTTCTTGTTGTCGTGAAATTAGTCAAGTTTTAAAGGAGCTCTGTTGACTACTGAATTGCCATTTTAGCAGATTTAGTGACTCGCTTAAAAAAAAATTGCACACCTTGAAATTTTACCCCAACTAACATCTCTGCAATGGAAAACGTCGAACGAGCACCAGTTCAAAACCAGCTGCAGCAGTTTGTAATAACTTAATAAGCTAATGTTATTTTCCTTTTACTAGAGTTATAGTACGAATAATATTTAAATTTTAAAGCTTCAAATCCTTTTTTGCTATCATGCAATTAATCAAGTTTTTTAAAGAGCTGGGTTGACTATTGAATTGTCATTTGTAGCCTGTTTCTTAACTCACTTAAAAAATTTTCACATCTTGAAATCTTCCTCCAAATTACATCTCTGCAATGGAAGAGATCGATTAAGCACTAGTTCAAAATCAGCTGCTTCTCTTTGTCATAACTTAATTAGCTAATGCTATTTCCCTTTTACTAGATTAATAGGACTATAATATCTAAGTTTTAAAGTTTCACACCCTTTTCTTGTTGTCTTGAAATTAGTCAAGTTTTTAAGGAACTCTGTTGACTATTGAATTGCCATTTTAGCAGATTTAGCGACTCGCTTAAAAAAAATTACACGCCTTGAAATGTTATCCCAACTAACATATCTGCAATGGAAAGGTCGATTGAACAGTAGTTCAAAACCAGCTGCTTTTTTGTCATAACTTAATAAGCTAATGAATTTTCCTTTAATTAGAATTATAGTACGAATAATATTTAAATTTCAAAGCTTCAAATCCTTTTTTGCTATCATGCAATTAATCAAGTTTTTTAAAGAGCTCATTGACTATTGAATTGCCATTTTAATAGATTCAGTGACTCGCTTAAAAAAATTGCACACCTTGAAATCCAATTAACATCTCTGCAATGGAAGAGTCGAGCGCGCACAGTTCAAAACCAGCTGCGCACTTTGTCATAACTTAATAAGCTAATGCTATTTTCCTTTTACTAGAGTTATAGGAACGAATGATATTTAAGTTTTAAAGCTTCAAATCCTTTTCCTTGCTATCGTGCAATTAGTCAAGTTTTTTAAAGAGCTCATTGACTATTGAATTGCCATTTAGCAGATTTAGTCAGGCCGCTTATAAAAAAACTGCACATCTTGAAATCTTCCCCCAAATTAAATCTCTGCAATGAAGGCGAGCGCGCACCATTCAAAACCAGCTGCCGCACTTTATCATAACGTAATAATCTAATACTATTTTCCTTTTACTGTTATAGAACGATGATATTTAAGTTTTAAAACTTCAAATCTTTTCTTGATCATGCAATTAGTCAGTTTTTAAAAAGCTGTTGACTATTGAATTGCCATTTTACATGTTTCTTACTCCCTTAAAAAATTTGATCATCTTGAAATCTTCCCCAAATTACATCTCTAGAAGAGGTCGAGTAAGCACTAGTTTAAAATCAGCTGCTTCTCTTGTCATAACTTAATTAACTAATACTATTCCTCTTACTAGAGTTATAGGGCGAATGATATTTAAGTTTTAAAGCTTCAAATCTTTTTCTTGATATCGTGCAATTAGTCAAGTTTTTTAAAGAGCTGAGTTGACTATTGAATTGCCATTTTAGCATCGTGACACTTATAAAAAAACTGCACATCTTGAAATCTTCCCCCAAATTAAATCTCTGCAAATATGCGGTCACGCGATATTATCAGCTTAACATATTGCAGCGTTCGTGTAACCTTTGTTTATTCCAACATTGCTGCTCATTTGATGACACTATTACTATGGTTACTTTTACATTCCATTACTTTCTCATTAAGACTGCGGCAAAATTTCTTTTTAATTTCGGAGTTATTCCGACGAGGAGGATTTAATCAGATCGTATTTCGAAGCTTACGTACGGACTCCCATGGATTTATGAATGGTATGAAATATGACAGCAACCGAGTAAACGTCGGTAATGGATAAGAAACGCTGTTGCAGTAGCACATATGAGCTGTGCCAGCTCATATGTGTTCACATCTGTAATATCAGTCGGTAAGTAAGCCAAACTTCTACATTCGCTTATTCTACCGACTACGTCATTTGATATACATTTTTTTTTTATTTCTAAAAATTTAAATAAATAAATAAAATCGGGAACATTTCCATCGAAATTTTTCAGTATATTTCCACTTAAAACAATGTCTCTAAAAATTGAAAAGTTTCTACAACGGTTATTTAATAACATGCTTTTAAATAATGCATAGCAGTTTGAAAAAAATGAAATTTATAACATTTGAGATAATTTTAACGATATCTTTAAAAAAGTTGCTCAAAATTGCCAAGGGTAGCAGAAATTAAGTAAGCAGGAAAAGTGGATATGAAACTATACTGCAGTAACGAATATTAGCTGTGTCAGTTCAACTGAATCAAGCTGAACGATGCCTGAATGAGTAGGGGGCTGTTCTTCGATACAGTTCGTCATAGTATAGTTCGCGGGTTTGAATCCCACTGTGAATGTTCGGAATCGTGTGAATGTTCGGCATGAATGTTCAGAATCGTTCGGAATCAGCTTTTAGCAGTATTTCCTGGTCTCGTTAACAATAGTGTGGCAAAAAAAAGTAGACTCGTGTAGCTTCTCTGTGACATCAGGAAAAGCAGATAAGAAACTCTGCTGCAATAACAAATATTGGCTGTATCGCAGTTCAACTGAATCAAGATGAACGATGGCCTAATAAGTAGGGACTGTTCTTCGGTGTCATATTTCGTGGATTCGAATCCTACTGTTAGCATGAATGTTCGTAGCCTTTCGAAATCAGCTTTTAGCAGTATTTCCTGGTCTCATTAACCCTCGTGTAGCAAAACAGTAGACTCGTGTAGCTTCTCTGTAACATCAGAGAAAGTAGATAAGAAAATCTGCTGTAATAACGAATATTGACTGTGTCAATTCAACTGAATCAAATGAACGATGGCCGAATGATAAGTTCTTGTACCATAGTTGTAGGTTCGAATATGTTGGCATGAATGTTCGCAGCTCGAAATCAGCTTTTAACCGTTTCAGTCTGAAGAGTTTTCTTATATGCTAATATGCGGAATGAAATGCGTATAATTTTTAGAACAATGAAATGTTATAATTAACACTAATTATTATGTAACAAGTATTTTTACCAACAAAGATATCTTTATTTCACTTCTTACAAGAATGTTTTGCTGCTATTCCATGAATTCTTTTTTACGTATAGCGCAAATTAAGTTGGATTATCTAATTCCATTACCATTTTTTTACTACATACATCACATTCTATCAAGTTTCGCCCAGCCAATTTTTCTAAAGAAAACTTTGTACTTATTGGTAGTCTTCCTGTGGTATTTTTGCTTGCTAACCATTCCTCCTCTATAGCATAAATAATGATCAGTATAACACTTATTGAGAAAATGAAAACAGTTTCTAACTTCTATACAAGAACGAAAATTTTTTTTTATACTACAAATAAATAAATAAATAAATAAAATTAAAACAATAAATAATTTTGTCTACCGTACCACAATCCACGGTTCTACTGCATTACTACTTACCAGTGTATTTTATTTTAATTCTTATATTATTAAAAATCGCAATTGAGTAAAATGATTACAAACTGCGGTTGATATGAATTCAACTGCCTCAATAGATGCGAAAATTATACTAACAGCAGCGTCTCCGCACTGGCTCCCCGCCAACTTGGCAATAATGGTTAGAGTATGATCGCCTAACATTTTCTCTAATGATCTCCCCGTGTCCAAACAATCTAATTTTATAATTTATATGATATTGCATCCAACTCTCCTTGTGTAACTTTTTTTATATATTAAAAGTGCGCAATGCTTAAAAAAAATAGATAAAATAAACCATTAATGGTTCACTATGGCTGTTGCGCTTGTAAACTGTTAAGGGATTGATTGCCCGTAAATATAAATGTCTGGTCTTCAAGTCGTTTTCTTTAATTAAGTAATAGTATAAAATTCTATTACGATAGCTCACTGTGCATTAATTAAAGTCGCCAGAAAAAGCAAGAAATACAATGTTTGGATGGATTACCTTTGTATTTTAGTAAATATCGCCAATGTTTTTCCCAAAAATACCAAGAGGAAACCAATTCTTAAGTAGTCCCAAGTATAACAGTTAAGTACACAATTGCCGTATTGTGTACTTCAAAATATAGTAATTTTAAAAATTATTCATTTTATATGCTATAAGGTAATTACTGATTCCAAAAGAAAAAATACTAAACTCCTCAACCCAACAGTCCACCTTGGATGCCAGGACCTAAGATACCAACTCAGTTCACAAGATCAAAGGCCCTGGAGTGCGAAGCATATGTCCCGGTTAGGTGGTCAACCTTAAGCTAAACCCCCACTGTTTAGCTCCCAAGCATGCTTGTTCCTCAGTTTTTTCTACCCACTGAAGGGATGAAAGGCTGAGTCAACTTTGCCCAGCCCGGGGATCAAACCTTGGACCTGTAACCCAACACCACTCGGCTATTCCAAAAGAACAGGACAGTTAAAAATGTGACAGCTTTTCAAATATTCATACAATAAAAAAAGTTTTAAAAATGTAAAGTTATTTTTAACAATAATTGTGTTCTAGTAATAATAATAATTGTAATAATGTGATGACGTTAACTTTTTTTTTTTTCCCTTCTTGCTCTAAAGAATATTTCCAAATAAACAAGGCCGAACGATAATGGTTAATTGCTCGAAAGATGTTGGGTATGAATCCCATATCTTGGATGTACGTAGCCGTTCGAAATCTTTAGCAGTAGGTGGTTATTAATCGTGTTGCAAAAAGTAGACCGTAGTTAAAAAAACAACAAAAACCAAACTAAATAAAAAATCTATAGAATTTTCAGTCTTTTCGACCATCTCAAATTACTGTACTCAAACTTAGAAATGTTATTTCACTTTAAAGCCCTAAATAAAAAAAAATAAAATTAAAACCAACCAAAATTTTCTTAACTTGACAATATAAAAATTTATATATATTCTATAATAATATGTTTCTTGGAACCGAAATTCGCGAGTTAAATCCGCTGCGGCTTGGATGGTCTTAGCCGTACGGAATCTTTAAAAGTAGATGCCATTAGCCTCGTGTACAAAAGAGAAGATCAAATTAATAAACCAAACCAAACCAATCTGTAATAGTATTTTTTTTAATATTCCACTAATCAGAGAAAATAAACTTTCCGAGTTAATGTATGTGACCAGGGACGAACGCAAATGGGTGTAGGGGTTTAATTTGAGTTCAGACACAATAGCAAAAATAAAAATTTTAGTAAAAATTATGCAGGCTATTATTTTTTAGAACTATGAACCCCCCTTGAAAAAATTCATGTACGCCGCTGTATGTGACTACCTTCGAAGCATCTTTTTAAACATAAAATTTTAATGAAACAAAGCTTTTATATATTATGATTCAATACTAAACAATGAATGTGTAACAGCAATTTTAAGGAAATTTTCATAAATTTAAAATATATAGCTACTTTTATCAATTTTAGTGAAAACTTTTCACTTACGCTACACCTCATATAACAAATTCTAATGAATAATTTTCAATAAACTTTATAGAATACATAACTGATACACTTACCCATGTTATGAACCAAAATAATTGAAAGGCTTCTAAAAGTTATTGATCACTTTGTCAAAAATCTCGATTTCAAAAAAAAAACACTTTTAAAAAATAATTTTTGGAACTTTTATAAAACAGGCGCAAACTCAAGCAGACTTTTTGGTGACAGCACACAGTCGCGGGAACAAATCACACCAAGTAGATTATTACAAACAGCATAACATAAAAATTTTATAATATGTCTAAACCAAAGTCGTCTAATGCTAACATTAACCCATGGCGCTACCAATGATGAACAATTCTCATTTAAACAGAGATAATCGCGTTAGCCAAAACGACTTTGGTGAGATCGATAACAGCTAAATCGCAATAAAGGCAAATTCTCAAATTCTTCAATTCTGGCTTTTAGTTTCAAGAACATTGTTTGTCTATTGGCTGTTGTAAACATGAAAATGAATGGGAAGGGCATTATAGTAGTTCATGACGTTGCGACAAATTGCCTTATTAACCTCTGTTTAAACGGAGAATTGCACCCAACCATTGGTTGGCGCACTGGATTAATCATGGTAAGCCATTAAGCGATTTTGGTAAGACCAGCCCTAAATGGTTCAAAAAAAATATTATTTCGGAGCATAAACATTTTAATATCGCTTAAAACTTTTTCAAATTAGTCATCCGTTTGCCTTCTCCACATAAATTCCGCAAGATAACTTTCGAGATGATGGCATGCCGTTCCTCTGTGTTTCTTATTTCGCCATTTAGAGCTGCCCCAAAGTCTTTATTTTTTGCGTGTGTGTTCTAGTTTCCGGATCGACAAAGTTGTACTTACTGTTCACTTTGATATGTTCGAAACTTTCCTTTTCAAGCTTACTAGTGCAGTATGGTTTCCATGAATCAGAATTTTAATTCATCTCCGAAATACAATTTCATTTCATGATTCTTATCACAAGTTGCGATTTCAGCCAAAACGACTTTCTGATGAAGGAATCTTGCCGCTTCTTCCTCTGTTTGAGGCAAATCCCAAATTTTCATTGCATTTTGAGTTATTTACTTTGTTTTAAAAATAAAGACGTACCGATAAAAAAAAATGGCTTGACTTGCTTAAATATGTGAAAAAATTACCAGCGGCAAATCCTTTGGCGTTTGATGCAACATTTTTGAATTTATGCCTGCGCCGGTAAAATAGAAAAGTACCAAATCATCAATAATCTAATTGTTCATTTAATTAAGTAAATAAATAAAAGAACAATTTTGGTTTAAAACATAACTATATAAAACATTTTTGACATGAGTAGATTTGAGAAATGACATTTATCGTACATAAAAGAAACGAAAAACAAGTTTTAAAAAAGCATTTAAAAGGTTTTGCATCACAAAAAAATTTCATACCAACTTTAATTCTCAAGTTTAATTGTAATCTTAAAATTTGCCATATAAGACAACTTATAGTTCAGTAACAAGTTCAGTGGGCAAAACGTGGGCTATGTAAATAGAATGTTCTGGCAAACCTTGCTCTATTTTTTTTTTTTTTTTTTTTTTTTTTTTTTTTTGTATTCTCTTAAACAAAATTTCAATATGTTTTTTTTTTTTTTTTTTTTTTTTTTTTATTTTTTTTTTTTTTTTTTTTTTTTTTTTCAAACTATGTTTGAAATTTTTATACAATACAAAATTGTAACATCATTTCAGACAATTTTGGCGATTTTTACAAAATAGAGCCAAAAATATACGGTGGGGACCTGGGATTCTAGACAATCTTTGTTAATTTTTAACAATTTTGATTTCCTTTTAGCATTTTGTATATTTCTTGAAAATTTTGAAGCAGGTAGGGATTGATGTCTCGATTTTTGAATTCGTTCATGGTCAGTTTGCATGTAGGTTTTAAGCATTTGTTTGATCAACGGATATTTCAAAATAATTTAAAATAGATATTTCCTAAATATCCACTACTGTCGTGGTAAGCGAATAAGTACCGCTGAAATAAGGTAACCATTTTATCAAATTTTAACAAAAGTTTTTCATTTAGATTTTTTTTTCATTTGTCCTCAAACACGACTATTGGATACAAAAAGTCTAACTTTAAAGATTTGTTTTATTAAATCTAATAAATCAATCAGTTGAAATCTGAGTCAAGATTCCTCTATTACTATTGCATTATCAAACAGGCAGTTAATTGATGAATATAACTACCATGAAAAAATTTATCCATTGTGGCTGCTACCATATTACAGTCGACATATGTCACTGGTGACTTCTGCGTAATAATGACGTCAGAAATCACCAGAAATGGGAATTTGTTACCATAAATTTCCCTCTCTAACATCATTATGACGCAGAAATCACCAGTGACATATGTCGACCGTAATATGGTAGCACCCTGTGTTTTATATAAGCATTTTAATCTAAGATAGTGAATCGATTTAATGAGTTTCCAATATCTTCTTGAAGGATTGATAATTACAGGCTCGATAAGATGAAGTTTAATTTTATTCACATTATTAATTTGTGCTGGAATTTCTGGACAATGAATCACTCGAAGGAAATGGGAAATAATTTTCCTGTTATTTTGTTGTTCCTAGTTTCACAATATTGAAACAAAAAGGTATTCGAGTCCATTTTAAAGTATAGTAAATCAATTAAGTTTTAAATTATGGGTATATTTGTTTCTGTGTTATGTTCCTACATAAGTCCCCAAAAATATTGTGTAGTGTCCCCAAGTTTTCCTCGGATTCGTAGAAAAACCGCTGTTTGTTCTCAAAATTGTTGTTTAGAAATATGGTTACACTAAAATCATTATTCAGCGCGGACTGGAAAGATGGGGAATTATGCTAGATCTGAAGGCCAAATCTGAAGACGATAACAAGAGCAGACCAAAAGTGAACAACATAATAAAGCAAACAGGTAAAATGTAGCTTTTAAAGTTTAACAACATCTGAGTTACGCGAGCAATGGTATTCGATAAAATATTTCATTTTACGTGAGTTAACAACTACCAACGACTCATGAAGAAATGTATACGATATTTATAAATGCTACGAGTGAAAGAGTTTTTGATTAAATACATCGTTCCAAAAGTTGCGCAAAATCCTGTGTCACTGTCAGACATCACTGGTGATCGCTTTCTTCAATTATCATTGTATGTTATATATTGCGTATCATTTAAGTAAGTATAATTAGAACGGCTTCACCGTTAGAACCCAAAGTTTATTTTTATTTACTTATGCAGCAAACATTGCCAACGCTAACTGAATTGCGAGATCTACTTACACGTGCGAACACAACATGCCATTCAGATAGTGTTGCAGTTACATTACAAAGTTTATATTTTAACACTAACTGATAAAATCATAATTTATAATATATTCATTAATTTATCACTGTTTACTAGCTGTTTAAAAATGTAAACCTTGCACTTGGTAATGCTGATCTGTTGCAGCTTATTTTTATTATACTGCCGCAACATTAAATCAAGCTGTTCCTATTAGGCATCACTACGTCTTATTAGATTACTATACTGAACCTGTTATACCAGACCAAAAAATTGTACCACGATAATCCATATTCGCAATATAGGTACTTTGTACTCTCGAATTTCTAACACTAACAACGTCACGTAAGCAAAATTTCTTGGTACTACTGTCTTAAGTCCGGGTTTTTATACCTTTACATACAACTTGTGGTTTATTTAGATGAAGGTTCACGAATCAAATTTCGAAAATTAAATATGCAGATACGGCTTAACTTACAATTTAAAATATATTTGTGTTTTCACAAGTTACAAAAAACAACGCAACTTAAAAGTTTTCATATGATAAAAAAAAAGTAGATTTTAAAATATGTAAGAAAAATAAAAATTTTTTTACAAAACATTTTTGAATATTGATTGAAAAAAAGTCAGGCACAAATTTAAAAACAAAAACCCACATTTCTTTCGGTAAGCGTTTAGCTCTACTGTTTTCTAATAAGGACAAAATATATGAGAATAAAAAATTATTTGTTGAATTTAAGCATACATCAATTTTCTTTTAAGGGACAGCTGTTACTAAGTTTGTAATCGCTGACAGTCGTGCTTCTTAAAAATGTAATAACCTTCTTTATTTCTTGAACATCCAATTTCTTTCAACATTCTCAACTGATAGACACTAGCTGTAGCTTCAACAAGTTTGAAATCAAAATTCTCCTCGTTATAAGAAACAAATACAAGAGGTTTTACAATTAATGGTCAAAACCATTAAAAATTTTTAGTATCATCTGTTTTTCACTACCACTGGGTTAATTAAAAATCGTAAAATTTCATTCAAATTAGGAGTATAAATTAAACAATGCGCGACAGACAAGGCCTATCTCCGTTTACTCCAGGAACTCGAAGCAATTTGGTAGATGGAGTCTTACTTGAACCAGTGTTTAGTTCCAATCACGCTGGTCCTCAATTCATCGACACTGAAGGATGAAAGGCTCAGAGTCAAACCTTGCAGCCCGGGATCGAACCTCGGATATGTGTCGTAGCGCGAAGCGCTAAGCGCCACTGGGCTCAAATTTAAATAATTTTAAGCAAATGCCTCTAAAAATGTCACAATAGACTTCTCTATTTGTTGACAATCTGATTTCTTTTAGCATACTCAATCGAAAGATGTCAGATCTATCTTCAAGCAGAGTTGAGAAGTGATCTGTCTACTTCAACAATGATCACTTGAACAGTAACTATAATTAGCAACAGTTGTCCTTTGAAAACGTAGTCTGTAGGTTGTTTTTATAATATGTAAAAAAAACTAAAGTATGCATAGTTATGAAATAATATCAATATTTAAAAACAGTTGAAAAATGTAATTTTTTTTAAAGAACACTGATTTTTAATAAGTGCATCTTAAAATCAAGCACCGATCCAGAATATGGCCGTTAAGTGGCTTCTCTGCCAAGCTAGCAACGTTACGTTGGGCCAACGTTGTACTGCATACGTTGGGCTTGTACTGCATACGTTGGGCCAACGTTGATATGACACGTTGGCCAACCGTTGGCCAACGGTTGGTTAATGGTTGGCTAATGGTGGTTTGTTTACATATTGCCAACGCAATACTACGGTGGGCCAACGTAATACTACGATGGGCCAACGGAATACCAACGTTTATATTTCTGTTTATTATTTTGCTATAGTGTATAATATAGAATGGGCATGTGCTATTACTTTGAAATAAGCTGATGTTTTTATAACATAAGTCATTTTTAAATTTTGCAATAGTTGAAAAATAGAAAATAGATATAAAAAGAATGACATAGTTTATTTTAGTCCACACCACACATTTCATATAATACTTACTCTGCGGCAATCCATTTATTCCTTTGAAATCTGTATTAATTTTTTTAATGATACAAACTGTTTCGTAAATAAGAAAAACGAAAATTTCCCCTTGTGAGAGCTAAAAATAGATAATTGAAGAAAAGCACAACACAACAGAGGTTAAACAAAAAAAATATACATATTTTAGTTATTTTTCTTTTATTTACAATTTTTTTTTAAATTTAAATTCGGCCACCATATCCATCTACCAAAGTTCTCTACATTTTCTCTGGATTCACAATTTCATGGCATCTGAAACACAAATAAGTAACTCAAAAAGTATATATTATAAAATGTTTTAATGTTACCACAAACATTTCCTTTTATCCTTTTTAAAATGATTCAAAGATGATTTGAATATGTAAAAAAGTAAAGGCAAACATAATTACATCTAATAAATAAAATTAAGTTATAAAGTAAACAAGTTTCATAACTATGATAAAGTGAAATCCATAATATTTACATATCATTATACAACTTTATTATTATTATTAAGAAAAAACACAAAAAAGTAACCTAACGATAATTTAAATCAGCATGCTTTAAAAAAAATTATGTCACCTATCTTAAATTGACTTAAAATTTGCTATTTTCTTAAATCTGTACTAAAGAAGTGTATTAAAAGGTATTAAAGACTAAAGTGTACCAAAACACCGTGTATATACTTTTGTAAATGGTATGTTACTATTAAAAACACAAAAGAGAAACTACAGTTCAGATAGCCAAACATCGTTTTCTTCAGGAATAAATTAATAATAATGAGGGCATACAAAAATATCAAGAGAACTTACCTTGCAAATTTGAAATCCTGCAGCGATGGCGCGTTAACCCTAAAGATGGCGATTGATACACAACTTTCTCTTTTGGCGGAGCTTCTGCACATGCTCGTAGGTATATAGGCGGTTACTTTTATTTTTTAGCCAATGGTATGCCGATATTTGTGCAAGAGGCGTAAACAAAAAAATCTCTTACGTTGGCCCAACGGTTGGCCAACGTTTCAGAATTACCGATGGCCAACCAAACATTTTGCCAACTAATTACCATCACTTTATTTCCCCTTTTCAACGTTTACCCAACCAAAGACCAACAGCCAACTTATAGCCAACGAAAATCCAACGTTTCCGTGCTAGCTTGGGTGATAATGGTCAGATCGCAAGTGTTGGCTCATAACAAGTTTGGTCACCCTTTGAAGTGCCAGGGATTCCGAAGACGCCATCTGCGAGCGAACACAGCATACTTACACTTGAGAGGGGAATTTGGACTACTACTCTAGTGGACCTGTTGACTCCGGAGTTAGTAAGGGTGGCGCGAATCACACAGACAACAATAAAAGAATATAATAATAAAAAAAGAAAATGAATGAATCAAAGAAATATAACAAACCAACAGAGAATTTGGATCAGATATGATCGAATCCAACTTGACATCCCGCAGACTGAAGATATGCGAATGGATTGGCTTGAGCGATTCTTTTCTCTTCCTTTCCTGTCTGTTTTTGCCGAGTGATGTACGACGAATGGTAAAGCACTGCTCTTCGGAACCAGAGTTCGTGGGTTTGTATCCCGCTGATGGCATGGATGTTCGTGGCTGTTCGGAATCTGCTTTAAGCAGTAGGTTCCCGACCTCATTAGCTTAGTGTGGCGAAACAGTAGACCATAAGGCTCGTAACCAAACCAAATCTATTTTCTCTTATTCCAATAAATTGATAATCAATGATGTATTTTCGATCTCACATGCGATCGAGAAAAGCACCAAGTTATTCTGTGCCCTATAGTAAATTACAACATCATTATCTGTGTATTTAAAAAGGGTTAAAGGAAGCAACTCATAATGGAAATCGACAAAAACTGGAAATAAGTTTAATTTAATTTAATTAATATATTTATTTCTTCATATTTTTTTTCTTGAAGTTTCAGGCGCTTATGTGCACAAATAGTCGAGCTGCCACTGCCCCTAGGCTAAAAAAAAGAGAACAAAGGTGACTATCTAGTACAAATGCCGTTGCAAAAGGTTTTAGAGGACGATTTGAAAGTGCTCTCCAGAGAGGGTTTTGACCATGTTTTTGAAGAGTGGCAGAGCTAGAACAAGTGTTTTGTATTTTAGAATGATACATAAAAAATTTTATGTGCTAAGCTAGTAAATAAATTTATTACGTAGTGTCAGTCCTTATTGAACATGATACTTGTAATAATGTGTCAGTGTTAGCTGATATTCATAAATAAAAATATTTTGGTTTTTGCAAGAAATGTAGGTTAATTAATTGACCTACATTTTCTTTATGTATTGTCAATTATTTAAAATACATCCAGATTAAATATGTGGAAGATAGTGGTTTTTGTACTAGAAATTACCTAATTTACAACAAGGTTTCTGTATTTGTTATAACTAATCCCCTATATATAATAGCCTAAGGTGTCTGTCGGCAAATTTTTGAAGCGGTTGTACCTGGAATGGATTCCTCGGCTAAGGGCAGGCGATTAAATTTATCAATTTATTCACGTAATAAATAGGTAAAAATAACATTTTTTTTCTAGCATTATGACGTCATTCCTTTAACCATCTCATATAATCATTTCTTGTTTTAAATTATTTAAATATCGCGTGCATTATTTTCATACGTTTTATCGCTGAATTTATCGCCTTTTAGTTAATATATTAGTCAATAGATGGCGCCAACGAACCAAGTAATTTTTTTTTTATACTGTACCGCAGAAATTTGAATGTAAAGAGACATCCATTTTGAACTCTTGATCAATCAGGGTTAGGAAAATTCAAAGTGAGTAAAGTTTTATACGAATAATTTTTAGTCAGCCTGATTGTAAAATGGAACAACATTTATTAAATATAAATGGTAAAATGGTTCCCCATACTGTCTTTCCAATAGTTGGGGATGGGTCATGTTTATTTCGATCGCTTTCTTATGTTATGTTTGAAACACAGTCTTTTAGCAGTGACATTCGAAAACAAATTGTTACTCATGTAGTACAAAATTGGGATCATTTTAGTATTATGTCACATAATGAATATGGCCATAATTATAGTTCGGCTGCAGTTTATTTTTCCGAAATGTCACGATGTTCAACTTTTGGAGGATTTTGCGAGTTGTATGCAGCAGGTGAAATTTTTGAGTATGTGTTTGAGGTTTACCGTGATTGTAACCTTTATTACAGTTTTGGAAGTGAGGGAAACCCCACTAAGCGGCTACGCTTTTCCAATGAATTATCAAGTGGCCATTTTGACGTTTACGTTAATTCTGTGTCAAATTCAATAAAGTATAATCGCCAAATAATCCGTAAAGAGAAAGATGCAACACATAAACGAAGAAAAAGGGCTCAAGAAAATGCGTTTGTAAAAAAGGCTCGCCAACAAAAAGATGCTGAACGTAAACGTGAAAAAAGATTGAAGATTCAAGAAGATAAAATTGAGGCAAGTGAGCAACGTATGTCGAAACGAAGACTAAAGATTCGTCAACTTGAAATAATTGAACAACAGATTGACACTTTTGAACCACAAAATATTAATATACATAACTGTGGACCCCTTAATGTTATTTGTGAATTTTGTGGAGCTAAACATTTTGTTGGTGAAAAACCACAAGATGGGAAATTTACAAGTTGTTGCCGAAAAGGCAAAGTTGCACTCAGCAAACCCTTGGATGTTCAAGGAAAGGAGTTAAGTTATCCAACTTTTTTTACAAGATCTTATGTCAAACCCTGCAAATTTACAGCACAAAAACTTCAAACAAAATATTCGCTCCTACAACAGTGCTGTATATTTTGCCTCCATGGGCGCCAAAGTGATAAATTTTAGTGGTCGGGGACCATATGTCTTCAAAGTTCATGGACAGATATATCACCATACAAGTCACCTTCAACCTATAGATGGAGAGACACCCAAGTTTGCTCAACTTTATGTGCTCGACAGTACCCAAGCTACCAATTTTAGAGTATCGCATCCAGCTAATGAGCAATGTTTGACATGTATTCTTGATAATATTGATCGATTCTTTAGACAGAACAACAGACTGTGCCATACCTACCACATGTTACGAGAAATTGAAGCTCAAGCACTTGAAGAAGCACGACAAGCAGCTGAAAATGTTCCAGTAGTGAATTTGGTGTTCAGGCGAGATAGGCAATCGGACAGACGACGTTATAATGAACCAACGCATAATGAAATCGCAATGGTTTTTTGTAAACGATGATGGCGAACCTCCTTTTGAACGGGATTTACGAATTTATCCAAATAATCCCAAAAACCCTAAACAACAGTTTGTGAATATCAACATATTGAGTCCTAATTTAGATCCTATGTGTTACCCTTTATTTTTTCCCTTTGGGGAACCAGGGTGGCAGCCTAATTGGACTTGTGATGCTTATGAAGGGGTCCAAAAAAATAAGATTCGAATAAATGTAACTATGCTGCAATATAAAGCTGCATTACTGGCAATTAGAGGCGACTTCAATCCAGTATTAAATGGTGGCAAGCTGACACAACAGTATATTGTAGATTCTTATTTACAAGTGGAAGCAAACAATTTAAATTTCATCCGAACTCGTCAGAACAAGTTGCGTAGTGAATATTACCAAGGTTTGGCAGATCATATTGAACAGCGAGAAAATAATAGTACGGTTCCACCAGGTATTCCAGTAATATTACCTTCATCTTTTGAGGGTTCTCCAAGAAATATGCGTGAAAGATGTGTGGATGCCATGTCCATATTTGGAAAATTTGGGTCACCCGATGTGTTTTTTAACATTTACAGCAAATCCAAAGTGGCCAGAATAACAGAAAATTTACTGATTTGTGAAGAAGCACATGACAGGCCTGATTTAATTGCTAGAGTTTATAACTTGAAGCTGAAAGCACTCCTTGAAGATGTAACAACTAATGGCGTTTTAGGCATTTCGGTTGCACATGTATATACCATAGAATTTCAAAAACGTGGTTTGCCACATGCACATTTGTTACTCGTATTACGCTCTGAAGATAAATTATCTACTCCCGAAATGATTGATCGGATTGTGTGTGCCGAAATTCCAGACCAGAAGGAGAATCCACTCTTGTATGATATTGTGACACGATGCATGATGCATGGACCTTGTGGTGTCAATAGAGTAGGAGCACCGTGCATGGAACAAGGGAAATGCAATAAAAACTTTCCAAAGGATTATCAGTCAAAAACTGTTATACATGACGAGGGTTATCCTTTATATAGACGAAGAGTAGGTGCAAGTAGTTTAGTTAG
This sequence comes from Pardosa pseudoannulata, assembly GCA_032207245.1. Taxonomy (NCBI): domain Eukaryota; kingdom Metazoa; phylum Arthropoda; class Arachnida; order Araneae; family Lycosidae; genus Pardosa; species Pardosa pseudoannulata. The sequence continues at coordinate 182,900,382 of CM063504.1, read as the reverse complement.
AGGGGTGCAAATGGACAACAGATTTGTGGTGCCCTACAATCCTTATCTTTTAATGAAGTATGATGCCCACATAAATGTTGAGGTATGCACATCAGTCAGGGCTGTGAAATATATTTACAAGTACATATACAAAGGTTATGATTGTGCTAATTTAGTTGTGAGTGCAGGGGAAGTGCAGCAAAATGAAATTGCTAATTATATTAGTGCACGATATGTTAGTGCTCCAGAAGCAATGTGGCGTTTGTTAGAATTTAGAATGCATGACAGATCACATGCAGTTATCAGACTCCCCGTACACCTTCCAGAAAAACAAAGAATAATGTTTACCGAGGGTCATGAAGAAGAAGCATTGCAATCTGCAAGAAGTCGCAGGACGAAACTTGAGGCTTGGTTTGATTTAAATAAAACAGATATAGATGCGAAAGATCTTTTGTATACTGATGTTCCTTATAATTATGTATATGTTGGAAACAACTGGCTGAAACGAAAAAAAGGTGGATCCAAGATTGTTTCAAGAATGCATATAGTTAGTGTGAAAGATGAAGAAAGATTTTACCTAAGAATGTTGCTGCTTCATGTACCTGCTGCTACAAGCTTTCAGTTTCTACGAACAGTTCACAATATTGTTTACGACTCCTTTAAAGAAGCAGCCTTCCATCTTCACTTACTAGACTCTGATGAAGAGTGGTATAATTGTTTGCAAGAAGCTTCCGTTCTTCAAATGCCAAAACAACTCCGCCAGACATTTTCATTCATACTGATATTCTGTAATCCAACAAATGCACTTAACCTGTGGAATAAGTACTCGAGAGAAATGTGTATAGATTTCTTCCGCAATTCAAATGAAAATGAAGCCCTAAACTTTGCTCTTCATGATATTAACACAATATTGAAACAACATGGAATGTCGTGTGCATCATTTGGTCTACCAGTACCAAATGGAACTGGTTTTGAGTATAAAATGTATGATGAATTGAAAGAGGAGCAAGAAGCCAATGAAAGAATAGCATCTCTGAATTATGATCAACTCCAAGCATTCAATACTATTCTACAAGCTATAAAGAATGAATGTGAAAAGAATAGATATTTTTATTTGGATGGACCAGGTGGCTCTGGCAAAACATTTTTATATTGCACTTTATTATCTTTTATTCGAGGAAAAAGGAAAAGTGGCACTCCCATTTGCAACTACTGGAATTGCTGCAACATTACTGAGAGGGGGTCGAACAGTTCACAGTGGTTTTTAAATTACCTGTACCTCTATTGGACAGTTCAGTTTCAAGAATGACAGCTGATACATCTGATGCTAAACTACTAAAAAAAGCTGTGCTCATAATCATTGATGAAATTACAATGTTGACAAAGGAAGGCATTCGATGTATTGACTTACTATTGAAAGAAATTATGAACAATGATAGGCCATTTGGAGGAAAAGTAATGGTAATTGGTGGAGACTTCAGACAAACCCTTCCTGTTGTGTCCAAAGGAAATAGAACTGAAGTTATTGAAAGTTGTATAAAGTCCAGTCCTCTTTGGTCTGTATTTACTCAACTCACACTCCGAATTAACATGAGAAGTGCTGGCGAAGACTCCCATAACAAATGGCTGCTGAATATTGGTTCTGGAACTCTTTCTCAAATAGAAGGATTGCCATATGATTCTGTGAAAATTCCATCTCACATGGTAGAGAAAAACATTATAAATGCTATCTATACTGAAAATTTCAGGAACATGGATATTGAAGATATGGCGAAAAGAATCATTTTATCACCTACAAATAAGAAGACTCTTGAAATAAATCAGAAAATAATATTAGGTCTTGAAGGAAATGCCCATACTTATAACAGTGTAGATACAATTGTTTCTGAAGATGATAATGATAATTCATAATTATCCACCTGAATTTCTTCATGGACAAACACCGTCTGGGATGCCACCTCATCAGTTAGTGTTGAAGAAAGGGGTTATTGTTATGTTACTGAGAAATTTGAATGCAAAACAAGGACTTTGTAATGGTTCAAGATTATGTGTGATGGAACTTCATGAAAACTTTATAATTGCAAAGATACTTTCAGAGTGTAACAAAGGTGACATTGTGTTCATAAATCGATTTGATTTACGTCCGAGTGATATTAATCTACCCTTCATTTTAAAGCGCCGACAATTACCAATAATTCCAGCATATGCTATGACAATCAACAAAGCTCAAGGACAGACATTCGATCATGTTGGAATATATCTCCCTCAGCCTGTTTTCTCTCATGGACAACTATATGTTGCTTTATCTAGGTGTCGGAATCCGAATAATCTCAAATTGTGCATCGAAGAAACAGATAATCAAGGAAAAATTAAAAAGCAGTCAAGTTCTTTTACAGCTAATGTTGTATATCGTGAGGTTTTTTCCC
>CM063504.1:182880477-182890477 GCA_032207245.1 Pardosa pseudoannulata | reverse complement strand
AAGTTATGCCTAGACATATACAGGTATAGGACAAAATAATAGGAACACATGAGAGAAAATGAAAAGTTTTAATTAATAAGGGGTTGGGCCCCGTTTGGCCTTTGCATAAGACATAGGATTGACAAATAAATGTCTTGCACAAAGTTCATCAGAATTCATACCCATTCCTGGTGCGGAGTGGTCTCGAGGTCAGATAATGTGCGTGGAAGTGGAAACCGAGCACTGACTTTTTTCACTAAATAACCCTACAAAGTCTCAATGATATTGAGATCAGGGGACCTGAGAACACCAGGTTAGATGTATTTATCATCATTCTCATTCAACCATGTTTGAACAACTAGAGACGTGGGAACAGGGGCTTTCTCATCTTAGAACACAGGACGTTCTCGCGGAGAGTCTGGAGCATAGTACGAAGATGATTTGCCAGAATGCTTCGATAATGGTCACTTGTGATCCACCCTCTCAAGATAACTGGACTCCCCAAACCACGGGAAGATATTTTGGCCCAAATTTTGACTCACAGAACCCCCTCCATGTTTCACGGTCACCAGGCAGTCAACACGAAATGCTTCTGCCGGTGTTTGGCAGACGAACACACATCCGATGGTCTGGAATAATGTAAATGAGGATTCATCAGACCAGATGACTTGTTCCCATTTAGGTGTTCCAGTTTAGGTGTCGGCACCTCTGAAGTCTTTTCGTAGCATTCCGCGCTGAAACTAATGGTTTTGGAATAGCTATTCTACCATGAATCTTCGCAGCATGCAACTCCCGTTGAATAGTTTTCATGGATACGGGATTCAGAAGGTGGGTATTCATCTCGGACGTTATCCGCGGCAAAGTAGTCTTGCGATTTCCAGCGACTATCTTCTTCATCACCCCTTTATCCCGGTCTTTCATTTTTTCGCCCACTGTTGTGTTTCGCCGAAGACACCTTATCCATGTTTATGTAGGCTGTCATAACCATTGACACAGTGGTCCTTGAAACACCCACAAGATTGGCTGTTCTGGACACAGACGCTCCAGCTAGGAAAACTCCAATTATCATGCCTTTTTTCACATAGGAAAGGTCAGACATAACCACTCTTTGCTGGAAGCAGAATTTTTTCATGCAACTCCCACACTGCAAAATACTAGACTGATATCTACCCTTTTGCTACCACTAGGTGGCGTACTGCTGTGATACGAGGCAGCCGTTTATTGGATGGTCGAAGGACGACTCAATTTTAAATGGTTATTTCTATTTATTTTGTCTTATACTTGTATCAGTGAAGTGGCTTTTTTTTTAAAATTTTCAATCTAAAAAAATATTTATTATGCACAAATGCACAAACAGACACACACAAATTGCATACATACATACATAAGCCTGCTAAAATCCTTTGCTTGTACACATGCAAAAATGAAAAAAAAAATCGAAAAAAAGATGTCTGCCCTATTTATTTCTAACCACATTGTATTTCCAGTTTAAGTATTTACGAGGCTTAAATATGCTTTTCAAATAATGGAGCCTATTTAATGGACATTCCAGTAACTACCATAAGAAATTAAACTAAAGTAATTTTATAAAAAAAAACTAGGAAAATAAAAAAAATGCAGAAAATAAGAATTATAAGATATCCTTTTATTTTTGTTTTACAAAATTGCATACTTTATGTAACAACAAAACTCAAAAACAGTACGGCATAATCAGTAATTAACTAAAGTTTTATAGTAGCAAATTAATTCCTGTAGATTTTAAGGCCAAATTGTTCAATCTTTCATCCGCATTTCTAGTCATTCACCGAAAGGAATGCTAAATGTGTCAACCTTCAACACTGTAATAGAAACTAGCAATGAACACAAATTTTAATAAATAAATTTGAATAACATTATAATGCAAACATTGGAGACATTTAGGGGAGATTCAAGACACCCTGGACCATTCTTATAGACACGTCTTTGACATATACACAATTGACAACAATAGGAATTGATAATATGGTACACATATAGTATAAACATATTTTCGAGTGCAGATTTTCTATTTTAGAAAGACCAGTAAATTGTATGTACCAATGAATTTTGAGGGTCTATTGCTGTTTACAAAGTGTTCTCGTCCCAACGGAAAGGGTGCCGATTCGACAGGTGTACGACCAACAGTTCGTTCTTTCTTTCTCGTCTGTTTGTCGAAATCAGTTGCCGTCCAAACGTCGCTTGACCCGCATTGCCAATGAGCAGAGAGGAATGCCGGTCACGCACGCCGGGTGCCGTTCTTGCAACTTTGAATTTGAGAGAGAATCTCATTTCTGGCAAGCCTTTCTTTTCTTCTCTCCTCCTCCTCTCGAACCAAAGACTGCGCTCTCCGACGGGTCTTTCTCATTCACAAAACAGGTAACGCCACTCATGTACTTAAACCACGAGAAATAATGGACTGCACAACCCAGATTTCAATTTCAGACATATTAATATAACTGAAAAGTTCAGATTAGTTTCATATTTTTTATGTCCCACAATGCATATAATACACACACATATACGAAGGTCACGTTTTACAAACGACAAATGGAAGGCACGAATGACATTTATCTACAGGATATTTGTAAAATTCACATTCTTTTTTTTTATCCTGGGATCAGTGACATCTTAGAAATCGTCTACTTATTTTGTTTACAGTGAATGTTTAAAAGAAGAAAGTGAGTGAAAAAAATGGAGATAATTCGTGAAGGCTTTCGTTAAAGGACATTTTATGATTTTAAGAAAGAACTCACTCAACAAGAATGCATAGAACCCCTTTGTGAAACTTTTGGTAGTGAAGCACCATCAGAAGACAGTTTATAGTTGGATTGTAGAATTTCATCCTGGTCGTGCATCAGTCAGTGATGAATCTCGTGAAGGACGACCAAAATCAGCAAAGAACATCGATGCTGTTTGCAAGATGATTGAAGTAGATCGTCATGTCACGTATTGTGACATGAAGGCATCTCATGGTATATCATAGGCTACAATACATTTGATTTTGCACGAACATTGATCTGCTAAAAATATTTGTTCCAGGTGGATTCCGCACAATGTGACAGAAACTCAAAAATAAGCCCATGCAAATTGGTGTAAGGGAATGTTAAAAAATTCAAATTGGGAACAATAAAATCCGTATACAATATCATTACATGTGACGAAACTTGTATATATTCGTGAAGCTAAACAACACTGCATTGTCTGAAGACTGCCATCACCTGAAGACGCTGTTGATGCCTTCAAAAACGATGTTTTTGAGGTGTCAACTTTAGAGTGGAAAAACTGTTTCAAGAATTAGTTTCAACGGATGGAAAAGTTTATAAATCTTTAAGCCGAATATTTTGAAAAGCAATAAAACAGTTTGTTCCTCGAAAATTCTTTTTATTCCTAGCTTTTGTAAGAACTTGAAAGGCAACCCTCGTATATATATGTATATAATTATGCATATATATATATATATATATATATATATATATATATATATATATATATATATATATATATATATATATATATATATATATATATATATCGTGTCCAGTGTTAATGAATAGGCGAATGGCAAACAGTCTTTCTTGATAATAATAAATTTATTAAATCATAGTTTCATTTAAAAGCAACACTAGTGCTATTTTCATTTGTTCGGGGTGAAGCTGAGCATGGAATGTGTTGACAGCTCCATGTCCACGCGCTAACTGATTCTTCTCGCTTGATTAGACACCAACTTCCTGTGAAATATCTCTGCGCCTGACCGCATTACTCCAAAAGGTTAAGCAAAGGTGGGTCTTTTTCATTTATTTTATTATTATAAAAGAGTTCCCCTTTAAAATCATTTATAACTCATGTAATTTCCAACTACCCCCTTTTTAAACCTGACATATATATATATATATATATATATATATATATATATATTTGTGTGTGTACACATATATACATATACGTATGCATATAATCTATTTATAAGTCTATAAATAAACCTGATTGATTGATAGATGTATACATAAATACTACATGATTTTATAAAAGAATATACATGGCTTGAAGTCCAAAAAGGAAAAAAAAAAAAAAAAAACAACCAAAAAAAAAAAAAAACAAAGAAAAAAAAAAATAAAACAAAAAAAAAAAAAAACAAAAAAAAAAAAAAAAAAAACGAAAAAAAAAAAAGACTCAAGAAGAGTACTTTTGCTATTAGAAGAGTACTTCGAGTTATTAGCTTTTTGCTAATATTTTTATATATATCTTAAATCGCTATTCAATTACTCAAATTTTAAAATACCTCTCTAACTCTTGTATTTATATGCAAAAGTAACAAAAACCTATTAATTAACTTAATTCATCTGATAATGTTTGAAACATGTTTTTAAGTTTTTTTTCTCTTGAATTTCAACTAAATTTACTTAATTTGCTTTCATTTTGTAATTTTGATGTATTTTTCCACACCCTTTTATATTATTACTAGAAATAAAGTCGTATTGTTTGTAAAACTAAAGGTACTGAAACATTCATGTTACGGGCTTCGTGTATTACTTCCATTTTCGTTAAATAATTTCTCAAAATACATAGGTACTTTTCCATCAGAAGGTGACACGTCTACACTGCCAAATAGAAACTTTTAACCATTTGTTTATATTTCTTAATAAAATGTGATATTTGTTTTATGAAAATAAGTTGTTTTATTTTTGAAATCGTTTTTATCTCTGGCTTATAATATAATAACTTTTATTTAGAAAATTCTTATCTACCCAGATCGGAGTACAGGATCAAATCACTTAGTGTGAAATAGCAAATAAAGAGTTACATAGTCTTTACTTTACAAATTATAGGTGTGTTATCAATATTTATATTTTAAATAATTTTAATATAGGTAGTTTTCCAATATTTAAGTATGATTCAATATAATATTTAAACATTGTATCCACAACTGCTATAATTGTCAATCTGTATTCACTGTATATATATACGAGAGTTACTCTGAAACTTTTGAGATACTCGTAGACGAGAATTTACAAAATATAAACAATGGTTTACTTTTCAAATACAAAATATTTTAACACAGCTGATTTTTTACTGACTTACTTCAATTTGTTTAGCGTAGAATACATTTTAAACAGAAGAGAAAATGGAGTTGACGAGGGAACATTTTTGCGCTATGCTTTTCTACAATTTTAAAGCAGGGTTAAATCGAGAAGAATGCTTTCAACGGTTGCAATTGACATTTGGTGATGAATCTCCAGCACGTGCTACTGTATTCAGATGGTTTAAAGAATTGAGCGGAGATCGCCATTTTCTTCAGGACAGTAATCCCGAATAATGTGTCTTCCATACGAAAAATGTTAATGGACGATAATCGCTGTACCTATCCAATTATGCAGAATTAACTTAACAGTGGATCTGCAGCCATACACAAAATTATTAATGAAGAATTAAATATGAAAAAAGTAGTTTGCCGTGGGGTTCCCCATAATCTAATTGAGCACCAAAAAAAGGAGCCTGTCAGAATTAGTAAAAAACTCTTAAATTGCTAAAGGATGGTGGCCACCACATCCTTTCTAAAATTGGAACGGGTGATGAAACGTACATACCGTTTTTTGACGTTCCAACACGTCAAGAAAGCAAAGTATAGGTCTTTGAAGAGGATCCCACGCCGACAAGGGTGAAAAGACAAGGCGCACTGAAAAAAGTGATGCATGTCTTTTCTTCAGAAGCACGGGATTGGTCAAAGCCATCCAGTTGGAAGGAAAGAAGACAGTAACTGCAAACTGGTATACCACTCAATGTCTTCCACAAGTTCTACAAGAAGTGAATGTCAGGGGACTATTGCTTCTTCGAATACAACCGGATTAACAGTTGAGTTTCTTAAACAAAAACAAATTAAAGTGATAGAACATCCACCGTATTCACCTGATCTGGATATGTGTGACTTTTGGTTATTCTTTAATCTAAAAAAGAACTTACGTGGACGGTTTTTCCAATCAGAAGAAGATATTAATGTGGCTACAAATGCATTTTTCATCTATTCCATGAAGTGAATGGTTTGAGCCATTTAATCTGAAAAATTCGTCGACAAAAGTGCATTGATGCTGGAGGAGACTATTTTGAATTAAAATTTTGTAAGTATAACTTTAAAAACTTAGTTGTATCTCAAAATTTTCAGTGTGACCCTCGTATATATATAGATGAACCAAAGTTTCAAAACACCATAACCACTTTGGAGTCGACTTTTTTTAAAAAATTTCTTTAAAGTAAACATTTTTTGTTTTTTAACTTTGATTATTTAAAGAACAAGTCCAAATGAACACTTTCCAAGGAAATTTCGAGGACTTCCAGATAATTAGTAAAGAAAATTGTAAAACAAAAAAAAGTGTTGTTATTCACCCAGAATCACAAATAGCTATAAATATCTTGCAATGTTAGCGACCCATTTACTTGACTATTTTCCCAGTTCACATGATTTTTTAAACATATTGTATACATTAAAGAAGATGTAAATTTTTCTTTAAAAAACATTGTAAGTTTTCTATTAGTTTTTATTTCTCATAATTCCCAAAGTTTACACATTTCCAACTTAGTTGATACAGAAAAAATGTAGTTTTTCAAGAGAAATATAAAGGTGCAGAGTACATTTAAAAATCTGAATTGACGATGATATATGTAAAAAACATATGGTCTTTCTGCACAGTGAAATGAAATTAAAAAAAAAATTGTTGTTTTGAATGGCGTTTGAGCCTCTGTTTGAAGCTAGCTCTAGAAAAGGAGGATAATTAACAAATTGGAAAAATATAAAGTGTGAAAACGCTAAAAGAATCCATTTATAACACTGCGAAATTTAGTGATCACAAGTAATTAACTCTTCAGTATTTAAGAAAGAGTTGAGTACTTAAAATGTATATGCTACTTTTAAAAGTATATTAATTTTTAAAACTTTAAGATTTACGAAAAAGTACATGTTAAAAAGTATATTACAATTATTTAAAGAAATATGGATGTCTCCTATAACCCTCAGGAGTCTATCGGGACACCCCACGTAGTAAAATTGTTTCCAAAACTGCTGGGTTTTACATGTACCACTTAAAATAGCTAACGAAACACATATGCCCTGACCCTTAGCGTAAAAAGAAATTCACTGCAGGGGATTGCTTTTTATTACACAACTAGCACATAGCCCGTCATATGACAGGTTCAGTAAAATTTTTAATTTGCCAGAATTGTAAAGTACTCTATGAGGCAGGTAAAAAATGGTTTGCTTTTTGGATGCGAATTATCTTTCAACAAAAATTATCAATTAAAATTATCACACATGTACCTAATCTATTATTTAAGTCAAATATCAAAGTAAATTATTTAAGTAACATCTAAGTTTAGTGATAAAACTTGTGGAAATAATGCAGAAGATATTTAAATAATCTAAAATAAATTATAAAATGGAATGGTGAAAAGAATGACGTCATAATGCTAGAAAAACAATTGTTATTTTTACCTATTTATTACGCGATAAATTGATAAATTTAATCACCTGCTCTTAAAATAGGGCTTGATATAATGGTATTAAACACTCGAAAAGGGAGACGGGGTGGATTTCGAGCGTTTTAAAGAGGACAGTATTTTTCGCTGTAATACGAAGCTTATTCATACTAATTTATTTTAGAATCGGATCTATAGTTTAGGTAAAGACAAGATTTACTCGCTTTGAATTTTGCCAACCCAAACTCATCAAAAATACAATATGGATGCTGTATCCATTCCAGGTACAACCGCTTCATAAATTCGCGGACAGACAACTTAGGCTATTATTATATAAGGGATAACCACGCGCTGTTGGTCTGTTATGTCTGTAAGCTTATATTTTAAGTGGATTTCGGCATTGTATTATCCAAAGTGTAAGACATAAATAAGCAGAAAGCCAATCTCATCCAAATAAAGGAAACTGACATGTTGAATCGAATGTAATGGGTGTTTTTAGAATGCTAATGTTATTTCCCATTAAACCATAAACCTATCTTAATTTCCATTATTATTTATTATTTGATAAAAAAAATAATGAGTTGTAATGTTTCTTTAAGGCCGTTAATCTGAAATATATCAAGTTTATGTTTTTGAAAGCTGTTTGTGTGTTTTTAAATTTCATTGCATGCTGCGCTTGATCGACAGTTTCGATATTTTTTTTCGACGCCTGAAATAATTCAGAAATTTGTGATCTGGCAGCTCGCATTTCATCCCGATACCGAATTATCTATGTTTGACCGAATACATGAAATTATCGTGCACACTTTAAAGCAGAAATTTACAAAGTACATTCTATAAATGGTACATCAAGACCTCTTAAATGTAAAAAAGCATGCGTCTGTTTCTCTATGCACTCACTACTATTGCCAAGAAAGTAGTTTTACAGTGAAGAGCGGGAATATAATATATATGATTATGTGTGTGTGTGTGTGTGTAATCCAATAATTAAAAAACTGCTGGAAATTATAGCCCCTATTGTTTTTACTTGCCCGGGCTACTGGGCAAGGAGAATACCAAATCAGGTAGTAGTAATAACGATGCAGTCGGGCCATTGAAAGAGACCGGCACAAGTTTAATTAAAACTTTGTTTTAGAGCTGCTAAAACGGACATCTTTACGAGTCAACGACAGACAAAAGAAACACACAAAAATCACTCTGCTCGTACAGAGAAGCACCCAAGAGTGAAGACAGAAAGAATTTTCCCAAGGGACAAGAAACTTACTCAGCGAATTAACGAAGAGACATTTGCCGGTGACAGCTGGAAAACGTGTTGAATAGACAGAAAATTGACATCTAAAGGACAGAATGCTTTGGGAAATGTATCGAAAGAATTTTAAGTCGAAGACGTTCATTTGATTAAGACATTTAGAGACTGAGGTAAAGATTTTAAGGAATTAGAATGGGAGAGAGGAGGTTTTTAAGGAAAAAATTAAAGTTAAATAATTTATATATATATATATATATATATATATATATATATATATATATATATATATATATATATATATATATATATATATATATATATATGTAATGATAGAAAAGAGCACTATAAACTATTAAACTCTCTTCAATCTTTTAACTTAATATTTCATTGTAATACGGGGATACTGTTCGACTGAAGGACAACTGACGTGCGATGTTAGCTTCGCACGGGAGATCACAAGTATTTATTATTTATTTATTTATTTATTTATTGTATATTCATAAAATTCTTTAAAAGTCTATAAATTGGAGGCTGTGATATCTCTGGGTCAATGGTTAAACCCCGAAAAGTGAATATGAAATTATGATAAAAATTAGTACATACAGTGAATAGTCAAAATAACATTGCAGTTCTCACACAAAGTGAGATTTTGAAAGCGAAAACCCATTGTCCAGTCGAAATTGCGTACGAGCTACATCCATCCGTCAAGTCCAAGAAAAGATAGTGCCTTGAGCAACACGTAATTGGTTGTCACCGGAATGAGAGGAAGAATAAATGCTTATGGAGCAACAGTGAGGTTTAAACCGTTTGGGCGGTAGTCGAAAATCATGTTTTTTCAAGAGTTTCAAAATCTACCAAACAGCAGTTATCTTCATTTTTCGTTAGTTTATGAGAATATCTATTTTCTCATCTATTTTAGATCCATTCTAGATCTCTTGTGCCCGAAATACAGAAGGCGGCTTAAAATCAACATGGAAGGGGGGGGTTTTGTGTCGAGAGTTCCATTTTAATCAGACATTTTGCTGCTACACTTCCCTTCTATTACCCCTGAGCGTTTTCTCCTGGCACCAATAGCAGCTCCGGAAAAGACTCTCTCCATTTGTAGTGTCGGGGTCCCCGCTTTTGTCTGGGAGGCCACAAACATTCCACCCCGCGACGCACGTTTCGCCAAACGATCCGCTAAGTAACGGCGAGTGTTCCATTCCACAGTACATTCCTAATGAAGCCACCCCGCGGAGAGATATTTGCTTCCTCTTAAGCCTCCATAATGGCTTCGATTGAACACAGCTT
>CM063504.1:182865477-182875477 GCA_032207245.1 Pardosa pseudoannulata | reverse complement strand
ATATATATATATATAAAGATACATGTATATATATATATGTATGCATATATATATACCGAACAACCCTTGTATTATGACCACACAATTAATAACATGTATTGGCACCTAAAAACCGCCAGCGCCCAAAGTGGCATTGGTTCCACAAGGTACTCATAGGTAGTCTGAGGTAATTCATACCAAACGCTAATCAACTGGTCCTGCAATTTAAGCACATTGCGATAGGGTAGTGTAGCAACACGAAATTGATTTTCCAGGTGGGACCCCAAATGATCTATCGTATTAATGTCGGGTGAATTTGGAGGCCAAGACATGACTTGAAAGTCACTGAAATGTTCCTCGAACCACACCGTAAAGATTCGAACCTTACAACATACTGCATTACTCGGCTGGTAAACACCATCCCCCACTGGATATACTGTTGGCATGAGTGGGTGACCTCGTGTGCAACGATGTTAACTAAGCACACAGACGCTATGGATATTATAGGTCCTAATGTGCTCCATGAAGATACTTCCCACATCATAATATCCCCTCCACCGGCTTGTCTCCGTCCAACTGTGCGTCCGGGAGTCAAGATTTCCCTTGGAAATCAGCTTTTATTCACACGCCCGTCAATGTGATGGACCAGAAAACATGATTAGTAAGATATGCAACTTTCTTTCATTTTTCTAATGTCCAATCCGATGTTTCTTGGCGTACTGCAGATGCAACTGGTGATGACTTGCGGTCAGTGCAAGGACATGCTTCGGTATCTGCTTGAGTAGTAACGTACACAGCACAGTGTGTTGAGAAACATTGTCTGTGTCGCCACTGTTGTAGCTGGTGGCGATTTCGGCTGTTGGAGCTCTTCGAACAATGCGTTTCAATCTCCGCTCTCCTCTGAAATTAATGAGCCGTGAACGACACACCGCTAGCCAGCACTTGTCATTTCACCATTCATACACTACTTACGAGATGTACTCACAACTGCACTGGAACAGCTTGCTATACGAGCTGTTTCTGATATTGATTTTCCCAATTGTCAAACCATAACAATTTCATCTTTATCGAAGTCAGATAAATCAGCTATTTTTCTAACTATATTGCTAATCGTGCTATGTTTGGAAAGACAATGCATAGCGGCTTTAAATATTCCAACAGCAGCTGTGTATTCTCAGTGGTTTTATTCTTTGGCTAGCCCATTGTTATAAACGGAGGGTGATCATAATGTAAATACTCTTCAGTGTTTATACATAAATGTATACATATATATGTGATGTATGCATACATACATATATATATATGTGTGTGTGTGTAATGATAAACATTAGCGCGATAAATTATTAATCTCTGATATTTGTTTTTCATTCTAATTGTAGAAATTTATTCAGAGTGAAGGACCGACAACGTGCGGAAAACTTAACTTGATCTGCGAGCTCCCATCCTTGGTTAATCGTAGAAGTATTTTTAATTCCAGATCATCCCTTTTTAAGAATCCATTTAGGCCGTGTGAGAAACCTCTTTTCCATTGTTTACTTGTGAGTGATAACGTTTTAAATAAGGCTCACGTAAAGAGTCTGAAGATAAAAACGCCTAACTTTATGTTCCGAAAATAAATGTTTTCTTGGCCCAAAATGTATGTGCTTAATTACTATAGTGCCTCTTGAGTTCTCTGTATTTTAAAGATTTACATGATGGAAAGAAGTTTAACATTTATATTACAGCCTTTTCCACTTATTCAAGGTATGAATTTTTGCTTCGTTACGCATAAACCATTCAAATATTAAATCTATAAACCATTCAAAGAATGTAAATTCACCCTATCTTTTAATAAAAAAATAGGCTAAAGTTTCGGAAACTAGCTAGTCAAAACAACTCCAGGTGAATGAAGTAGAATTGTAGAGTCTGTGTCTGGTTGTCTTTGATTTTGGAAAATTAACTTATGTTGCTTTAACAACACAAAAGATTGAAACAAAAAATAACTAAAAATAACAAAGTCACATTTATTGTTTAATACAGTAGTAATGGTATTGAGATTTCAATCCTTCCGATATACCGGTTAAAGCAATATTTTATCCTCCTTAAGGAATTAAAAAAAAACTAATAATGTCACTGAAAAAAGTACCCATTTTACAAAGAAAGTGACTTCTAAGTGACCAAAAATAAAAAAAGTGACTTTTTAGGTGAAAAAGTGAGATTAGAGAACCCTAATAATTCATCGCCCTATTTATCTTATCGTCAACCAGAAAATATCAAATGATAAGGGGGATGCTGTAAACGATACCTATTGAATGAATTCCTTCGAATCCATAGCTCCCACAAGATAACACTCTCATTCCCGACGGAAGTATCCAGATCCTGGTTTATCAGTGACACAGTCATCTTGCACTTGAAGAATAAGTCCCCCCCCCTAGCGTAGTCTCTCCACGGTGGCTGTGCATCGATTTATTCTACTTCTTCAACAACGCCTTCCGAACAATTTCAAATCGCTACAACTCGCACGAGAAGTTCGAAAATTGCGAGAATATTCAAATGGAGTCTTTACACTCTTCTCTAAATATTTTGAGCAGCGGTATGAAAACTTGCCGCATCCCTCCCTGCTATAAAATAAACATTTAGCCAATGCTAAAACCTCGCCGATAAATCAAGTGATGCGGCGTGATTTGCGCAGCCCCCGCTCCACCCCCCGACGGTTACCTTTCGAAGAAGAATTCCGATAACAAAATGAGCGCGAAAAATTTCTACTCGACCGAATCATTGAGGGAAAAATAAATAAATCTGGAGTAAGCTGGTTGTCTTGCCGAGCTGCAAGAATAATAACGGAGGCCGTTTCGCCAATCCCTCAAGGATAGTTCTTCTGCAGGATGGACCCTTCCCGCCATTCCGAGAGAGGAAGAGGGGGGGGGGAGGGACGGGGCGTTACAACCTGGCGCCTCCGGCAGAATCTGAAGAAAGCCACTGAGAAAAATTGAGAAGATTATGCAAATGTTGTATGTCGGCGCTCTGCCGACAAGGAGCGAGGTCGATCTGAAAATAAACCCTTTCGAGTGGGGATGGAACACTGAGCGGATGCCGGAGTATTAATTCAGTGTTGCTACTTCTTTTCTCCTTTTTTTATTATTATTACTGAATCGATGACACCGTAACCCGAAATGGCTGAAGCCTTTCGCCTCTCTCTCGAGCATCGGTCAAATTTGTGTTCTTGGATTTGAAGCACTTGCAGATTCTCGTCGGCAGATGAGACCGAATCAACATTAAAAATGGGGAGGAGGGAGATAACGACGAGTTCGTTTTTTCCCCCTTCTGTTTACTTTGATGCTGCTGTCGCTGGTCTCACCGAAACATCCGATCAAGACCAAGATCATGCGACTATTAGGTAGAAAGAATTCCATATTCTCGTATTCAGTGAGATCAAATCATCATTAAAAAGGGTGAGGAGGGGGTTAATAACGAGTTCATTTTCTCCTCCTCTGTTAACTTCGATTTTTTGTCGATTGTCTCTCATATATCACAGAAATATCCCATCGACTATTGAATTGAAAGAATTGTATTTTCTCGTCGGCAGATGAACCCGAATTAACACTAAAAATGGAAAGGAGGAGGATAATGAAGAGTTTGTTTTTCCCCTCTGTTTACTGACACTATTGTCTCTCGTGTCTCACAAAAACATCTGATCAAGACCAAGACTACTCGGTTATTAGGCAAAAGGGTCGGAAACCTTGAAAACATCAGCTGGATGAGGCCTCACAAACACCTCTTATCATTCTCAAGGACAGTTTTAAATGCTCTTTCGTTGAACATCCGTTGTATACATTTCCGTCTAAGTCTAAATCTTGTAATTCCTTTTCCCGCTTTCTGACATTTTGATGGCCAATGTACCATCGATGAGAATACACGAATCAGTCATGAACACAAATGAATTCACTTTAATATACATCGATTTTCTGCAAAGACGTCATCGTGACGTCACAAGACGTGAGGATGTGTGTTTTCATTAAAAAGCATGATATAATTGTTTTAAAATTTTTTTTTCCTCCTGAATATATGTATGGACAGGATAAACCTAGATCCACCTTCATAGTTTTTCTTTACTGGCTACCAGAAGATCTTTACTTGTTATGCATTACGAATATATTTAACTTTGGGCATTAAAAAATTATTATTGTTAAGTTTGAAGAATTCGGTCACACACCGTTTAGGATATTTTTGAGAATTCTTTTCTAAAAGTTTGCAGCTTCGGTACTACTGAAGAATAGGGTACCCCTTGGCAAATTTGGTGAAATTATTGGCGATGTTTTATAAAACACAAAGGTATTTCATCCGAACATCATTGTATCCCTTGCTATTTGGGAGACTTTAATTGATATAGCTGCGCCATTGTAATAGAATTATATACATTTTCTTAACCAAAACCACTGAGAAAGAGGGCATTTATATTTATGGGCAATTAATCCCTCAGCAGTTTACAAAGTCAACAGCTCTAAATTATTAAAAATTAGCCATAGTGAACCTTTAATGGTTCATTATATCTAATATTTTTAAGCATTATGCGCATTTAATATATAAGAAATGGGTTCCACAAGAAGAGATGATACAAATATAATATTAATTAAAATAAAGTTACAGATTGTTCTGAACACAGCAAGATCAGGAGAAAATGGTAGTAGTATACAGGGGTACCTGGTAGGCGGAAGTGACGTCATCGAAAGGGGGCGGAGTCAAAAAGGAAAGGAAGTGACGTCATAGGTATTATTTTTTTGTTATCTTTTATTATTGTGAGATGAGACAGAAAGGAGCTAATATACATGCTCAGAGCTTTATCGCCAAGTTGGCGGGGGCACCCTGTTTTTCAGTCAAGCCAAAATATTTAATCTAACTAAAGAACGGATTAATTAAAAATATGAATAAATAGAAAATAAAATAAAATTGTTCAATACTCTATAGTCAAAAAATTGCTTTTTAACGGTATACCCATATCATGGTCAATTTTCAATCGGTCTTTAGCTCCGGGCGAATTTTCGTCCAAGTTGTTTGTTTTTAATCAAAAGAGAATCATCTTAATATTAAATAATTAAGTACAAATACATTCAAAATCAACTAAATATTTCACAAGATAAACTAGATACTCTACATTTACAATTTTTTTATTCTAAAATTGACAATGTTGGTAATTGCAGATAATTGTGAATCACGGATCAAAGTTGCCTTTTGGACACGTGGAGAGACCTATAGTAATTGCGCTTATAATTGTGTTTCCTCGTATTTCACAGTTAAATTCTTAAGAAGTATTAGATATGACAGTAAATGTTCACCATTTTGTCCATTCATTAACTTATTTCTATCTAAATAATCTCTGTAAAAATGAAACACAACCAAAACAGATCTTTCAACTCATCCACTTTATTTTAAATTCTTACAAAAACAGTACTATCGTTTTCATCTCCTGTTGCTAACAATTTTTAAAACTAACTGGAAATTATGACAATACAAAAATTGATATGAACAATGCTATACTTAACACGAAGCAATAGAAAAATCCAATTGATAACACAAACACAATTGACAAAAAAGATTATGAGAAAATATGAGTTCTATGTCTTGCATTAGTTATTGAGAACTCAGACTTAAATTATTTCTGAAACAACAAAAGTTATCAACCAAAAAATTCCTAATTTAAAGAAAAAGAATTAGGTTAAAATGTATGAAAAAATACATCAAACTTTAGATTGTTATCGAAAATGCGATATTTAAAGGTGAAAACTGTGATATCTTTTGTGGAAGTGATAGTCCCTCTTGGCACATTTTTACTGTTTGCGACCAAAGTCCTTTTAATTCCCATATTAATGAATACCACTAACTAAAGAAATATATTAAACTGCAGAATTCCCACATGCAACAAGGTCTGGTGTACAAAAACTGGGCCAAAACTGCAAAATGCGCCAAAATTACAAGTGACTTTAAATTCGACTATATCCTATCCTATATGAAAATAATCACGTAATAAAGTCAAGTAGGTAGCTGTAAATATAGTGACAGCTAATTAATTTGGAACAGATTTATCATACGCTTTCGTCGACGATAAAAAGTTGCCAACGGAATAAATTGTAATATTTCAACCTTTAGAAAAGTTTTAAGCGGTAAATATTGCTAAAAAAAAGTATTTATGTTTAAAAGTGTTAAATTACCATATTTTTTCTACTAACTATACTAAAAATAGTGTTCCATTGTGTTTTAAAGAGTATCAATTGTGATTTTTTTTTACATTTTCATCTCTAAAAATATCTCTAAAATGTTAGATTTCTTTAACTTTGGGCTTATGAGAAACGCGAATTTTCCACCATTTTATTATTTGGCTATCAGCAAAAATCGCCTAATTATGGTAGTCAGAAAAAAAAATGGCCGTGGAGACAGTCGTGCTAAGCGCATCTGTACCGAAGAAAAAACGTTTATTTGTAATTATGGCAAAAACAGAATGAAAACGCTACTCCATATTAAAAACTCACAAAGTTAACAATAAACAGGAAGAAAAAAGAAAAACCTAAATTAGCTAACACATGTAAATTTAGAAACCGTACCAGAACGGACATATTACATATATTTATATATAGGCTTGACTAAAGAACTGGGTTCCCCGCCAACTTGGCGATAATGGTTTAAATATGTTAGTCTAACATTTTCTCCTAATCTCACCGTGTCCAAACAATATGTGTCTATATTATAATTTATATGATATTTTGCATCCAACTCTCCTTGTGTAACTCTTTTCCTATATATTAAACTTGCGCAATGCTTAAAAATATTAGATATAGCAAACCATTAATGGTTCACTATGGCTGATTTTTAATAGTTTTAAGCTGTTCCGTTTGTAAACTGTTAAGGGATTAATTGCCGATAAATATAAATGTCGGGTTTTCAAGTCGATTTCTTTAATTAAGTAAGAGTATACAATTCTATTACGATGGCGCACTGTGCATTCATTAAAGTCGCCAGAAAGAACAAGAAATACAAAGTTTGGATGGATTACCTTTGTGTTTTAGTAAATATCGCCAATATTTTCGCCCAAATTTGCCAAGGGGAACCCAATTCTTAGTCCCGTGTATATATATATATATATATATATATATATATATATATATATATATATATATATATATATATATATATATATATATATATATATATATATATATATATATATATATATATATATATATATATATATGTTACATTACAAAAAATTTATTAAATAAAAAATTGCAAAATAAATCTAAAGTTATATTTTGATATGTTCGGAAGGATAATGTTTGTAGCAAAAGAAAAGATTGCTTTTTCATCCAGGCAAGAACTTTATTTGCTTTTTACTACTTAAATATTTCCCATCCGAATATCAGCTATAGTATTTCTGTGCATTATACCTGTTTGCCTCAATGACGGTAACAGAGGAACGCTGCCAAACTCTAGAAATAAGTATGCTGAAATTAATGAATGTATCATCCTGTTAATTAACCCCCTCATTGGGGTTTACAGATGAATGTTCTATATTTTTAATATTTTATTTTAAATACTGTAAATTTGACGTCACTTTAGAGTACACTGCGTCGGAGAATTATTTTCCTCCTGGATGATTAACATAAATGTTTTCATAATTTGAAAGTATAAGTTAAAGGAACCTTAAATAATAAGGTGATTTCACGTAGCAGGGCACATCTCAACTTATGACAATTCTAGCTTTAGTTTCAAACGGAAGGGCAGTTTATTGTTTGCCTATTGGCTGTTGTAAGCATGAAAATGAATGGGAAGGGCATTATAGTAGTTCGTGACGTTGCGACAAATTGCCTTATTTCTCAAGCAAGATTTGCAGGTAAAAACAATTTAGCTTCATACATCGACAGCAACATTTTAGATTTAGTAAATAAATAAATATAAAGTATTTTTAGACTAGATTTTGGTTACCAAACGATAAATAATAAGGCGATTTCACGCAGTAGGGCAAATTCTCAAATTGTGACAATTCAGGCTTTAGTTTCAAATGAAAAGGCAGTTTATTGTCTATTGGCTGTTGTAAACATGAAAATGAATAGGAAGGACATTATAGTAGTTCGTGAAGTTGCGCGAAATTGTCTTATACGTGTCACAAATACAAAATTTAAGGAGAATGCACTCAATGCGATCACATATCAAAGAAATAATAACAGATTTCATCATCGCAGACAATTTTACAATAAGGCGATTTCACGCAGTAGGGCACATGTCAGCTTATGACAATTCTGGCTTTAGTTTCAAACGGAAGGGCAGTTTATTGTTTGTTAATTGGCTGTTGTAAATATGAAAATGAAGGAGAAGGGCATTATAGTAGTTTGTGACGTTGCGACAAATTGTTCTATAGTGACTCATAAATATGGCTTTTTGTTTCATCCAGATTGTGGAAATCATCGTTCGAGCAGGAAAAAATCGAAAAGAATTAACATTTAAGGTGGTTTCTTAGTAATATTTCCTTCAATTATATTTATACAAAAATGAAACTTACAGAAATGAATGCCTTAGAATTTTTCAAAACCTGGGACACTAATCTCCACGCTAAATTCCAACCTAAAAAAAAATCTCTTAAAAATTATTTTGAAATAATTTATTTATGATGTCATAAAATTCTAGTTCTTAAAATCGTTCCGGTCATAAAAACACAAATTTTGACAGAAAGAATTAGTCTTTTATGTAGTACTTAACACTAGATTTACGGATGTTGATCATATACCTATTTTTACTGAAGTGAGCCAATTTGACTCATGCAAGAAAATTCAAGTTTTTTGAAAAGAAAATAGTTCCAAATTAATTTAAATGAAATGTTTATTATCAAAAAATTCATGGAAAACATTTTTTACATATAAAATCTGTTTTTGAAACGCATTTTCTGCAAAGATTACTCTTAAGTCAAAGTTTTATTTTAAACTTAACATGTTTATAGTAGAAAGATGCCAATTACGTGGCGTTAATTCATACACCTTTAAATCTAGTTTAGGTAAAGTCAAATTATCAGTGTTCGTAGCAGAAATGTTTTTTAAACTCACTATTTTCAACCTGGCGACAATTCTCATAATTAGTCTTAATTTCAATGAATCTATCTCTATATGATTCAATATTATCATATTCATTTTCGGAATATTCTGTTATTAATGACAAGGAACAGATGCATTTAGGACGCCGGGTCCGTCTGCCATGTTTTTATTTGGCGACAAACAATAAAAATCGTATTTGAAAAATCGCCAAGTAAAAAAATAAGGCGGTGGTACGCGTTTTTCACAATTTATAGCATTATTACAGCACAATTTGTAGAACGATTCACAATTTATAGCATTATTAAAATACAATTAGCATAATTATCATTTTTTACGTTATTTAAAAACTAAATAACAGATTATTAATAATATTTGTAGTATATATCAACACAATATATATCATATAATAGTGTATATCATAATAAGCTCGACCCCCCGTTGTAATAAATAAAATGCAAAATAAATTTAATAAGAGACACACCAACCTACTTATCGCCCCCTAAGACCACCAAAAAATCGCCAAGTTTGGCGAAAATAAAACACGGCGTCTATAATGCATCTGTACCAATGACAATTCATAATCCAACTTAAATAATCTATCAGCTTTATCTGCAACTTTATTAAATGGAACATTTATATCCTTACCACTTTCAGGCGCTGATAAAGCAGTGTCGTATTCTTTGCAAGCTTTCGTAAGCAGGCGTCGTAAATTTATTCGCTCTGCTGTTAATTTTTCTGCTGTAGTTTTATTAGTATCTTCCATTGTAATATGTTAAGTCCTGTCGTGGACGCCAATTTATCTTAAGTCAAAGTTTTATTTTAAACTTAACATGTTTATTGTAGAAAGATGCCAATAAGTAAGTAAGCGAAACTATCGTTTGCTTCTCAGTAGTACAAAACTATTGCCACTCACAGGTAGCTAAATATTACAAATTAAAGATAATATAATGATGAGAGGTTACATTTCC
>CM063504.1:182832977-182860477 GCA_032207245.1 Pardosa pseudoannulata | reverse complement strand
AATCTATGTAGTAGACAAGAACATTCGGCTTCGTTTTCCTGTCTATACCGTTATTTTTGTACCCACAAACAAACCATGTTGTTACACTAACCCGTACTAGTACGTGTCCCGCGCTCAAGTATCAATCGTGAGAAAACGTACTAGTACGTGTTCCGCATATAATGTTTTAAATTATGCCGCTTAAGGGCGCCGTCTATTGATACACGGTAGAACTTTCTTTTCTTAAACCATACCGTTTTCACTTTCTTCTAGTATATTTTGTTCAAATTTCAAGTCATTCTGACCCATTTTCTTTTTTTTACAGCATTTTGAATGTGGTATTTTAATGATAATCACCCTGTAGATGAGTGTGTGTATATTGAGAAGTCGAGCGGAAAAGCTTTGTCTTCCCACGATGTTGTTTGGGATAGGAGGGTGTGGTACGCACAGGTGTTCGAGATAAGGCGAGTTGACAGGTTTATAGATAAGGAACGAACTTCTAGGGTAGTCTCGAAAGACTGTTTTCACACAGATGTCGGGAATGCAGATAACAAACGCCTCGCCCTGAAATGCGATTATAATAGCGGCTTATGACATATCTTATCGCACGACAAAAGAAAAAAATTCTGATCCCACTTGTCTTTCTTAATCTTTTTGGAATAAAATAGTTACTATCTTAATTCTTGCACGAAATGGTTTCAAAATTGCCAATTATTGCTTTATCACTCAGTGAGAATCGATTCATCGTAAGACTCACCAGGTAACACATATAGACCAATATCAAAATTATAATATTGACATACATCAAATAGACCTCCCCCCTTCCTGTAAACGATGTACTCCTGAATATCATTTTTTATATTTATCATTGTTAATCAATATTCCCCAAATCACAAAATTGCCAATTATTGCTTTATCACCCACTGAGAATCGATACTTCACAACACTCAGCAGGTAACACATATGTACCAATATCAAAATTATAATATTGACATATATCAAATAGATCTCCCCCTTCCTGTAAACAATATACTCCTGAATATCATTTTTTATATTTATCATTGTTAATCAATATTCCCCAAATCACAAAATTGCCAATTATTGCTTTATCACCCACTGAGAATCGATACTTCACAACACTCAGCAGGTAACACATATGTACCAATATCAAAATTATAATATTGACATATATCAAATAGATCTCCCCCCTTCCTGTAAACGATATACTCCTGAATATCATTTTTTATATTTAGCATTGTTGATCAATATTCCCCAAATCACGTCCTAACGTAAAAAGCTACCAGTGGAGTCCTTTTTTTTCTTAGTGGTACAAAAGATCCTTTTAATTTTTCTATACATGAAGCCAACACTCACTAATGCGAGTTCATCTATCTGAATTCTTGGAAATGTCCGCTAATTTTGACATTATACAAAATTTACCAAACTTTATTGATTTTGAGAGCGACATCTAACAGCATAATCAAGTTAATAACTCAAGGCCTTTTCCAGTTCTAGTATCCTTCATCTGCAAAGGATTCCATGTTATGTGAATTTAAAATATAATGATATTTCGGATGGACTAGCGAAGGAGGACTGTACCAGGACTCAGGTCATCCTCTGAGTACCTTGAGCTATATTCAAGAAGCAAGGCTTCTAAAAACATATCTTGTAAGCCACCACCATCATATCCATGGTATATCTAGTCATTGTCCCGGGGCTTTAATCCTTTTGGATGGTGACAGGACCAAACTGCGTTGGCTTGGCTGATTTTAGGGTCTCGGGTTTTTAATGGTACCAGAAACTTTCCTGCTTGCACCAAGTGTAATACTGAAGAGGCTCCAACACCTGATGAACTGCATTAACTAGGTACGGGGAGATCTTTAAAGGAGACCTACTTTCGTCTTAGATCTACTCTGAAAAAGAATCTACCTTACTTCTGTTCACAGTTCAGGAAAAATCAAAATAAAAGCCACGAAAACGCAATGCAGTTAAAACAGAGAATAAGCTTTTAATTTCTTGCAAACAATGCAAATGACATAACTGACTAATCACGGTTTAACAAGTGTCCTTTAATAGTATCCTCGAACTAGGAATCAAAAATCAGAATCAAAAGTCATCGGTGAATCATCGGTGTGACAGTCGACCTCAAGTTCAAGGTCAACCTAAAAAGAGTAAAACAGACCAGCACTTTATACAAGCAAAACTGAATCAGAGAAAATTCTCGGAGTACATGGAGGTCGGAGTACTTAATTTTTCAAAGGTGTATTATGCCATCTAATTAAATATCCCCAAGTCTCCGAAGGAGTTCACTTTTACAAGTCTTACAAGATATTTTATCAAATTCAAAATCACTGGTTCAGCTACAAAACAAATCATAGTTCAAACAAAATAATACAATTAAACAAATTATCAAATGACTCTAATAATTTCAAATATCAAAAACAAGTATCTGGCACAATGATGTAAAAACTAATAGTAAATAATCAAAACAATTTAAAAATACACTAAATTTAAAAAGGACACATGAAGTAATTACAAGAAAGGATACTGAATACTAATGAAAAATAAAAAAATATGATTAAAACATGCAAACAAAATATTATAGAGTTCTAAAATAGTGAAAAAGGAAGAAAGTTTATGAATGTTCACCAGTCTGTATTTCCAAGGAATATAGATGTCGAATAGTTCTTTTCAAGATACCGTTCAACGTTTTTACTTCATATGATCGTACATTATTGTCTCTGCCAGGTATGGCTTTTTGGATTATTCCCCAATTTCCAGAAAAACTTATTTTTATTGTCATCTTCAATGAAAACAATATCACCCACTTTCAGTGGTGTGTGAGGAGTAAGATTTTTTTTAAGGAATGCGCAATTTTCCAGTTTAACAAATAGAGTTTTCTCCATTTGAACCAAATTTGTTTCAATAAAAGAGGCTGGTATCTTTTTTGTTTCAAGAGGAAAGATCTTTTAGAACCTTCTTCAATCACATCGAGCAGATTAATAGGAACGGAAATTTCTTTTCCGAAGTTTAAAAAATGCATAGGAGTTAAGCTTCGAGTTCTTCACTTCCTTTATAGACGAAAGAAGAGGTACGCAAGTTAAGGATGGCTTCTATTTCAACTAGCAGTTTCGACATTTCTTCATAGTTTAAAAACGCTTTACCAATATTTTTTCTTAGATATTCTTCTACAGATTTTACAAGGCGTTCATAGAATCCTCTTCACCATATAGCTCTTGCTATACTACTTTTTCCAGACAATTCTGTCCTTTGCAACAAATTTTAGCTCTGGGTTGCTTGAAAGAATATCGTATAAATTTTCAATATCTTTCTTACCTTTCTTGAAAGTTTCCACATGAGTAGATAACTTTACAATTCAGTCTTCGAGCTAGAAATCGTCTAGCAAGAAGAAAAGGGTCTATCGTCATATCCGATACGAATTCCAGGTGTAATGATCTAGTTACTGCGCAAGTGATCAAAAGAATATAAGATTTTCTAGACTTATCCATATTTTTCACATAAATGGAACCTGCGTAGTCCGAGCCACATACTGAAATGGTAGTGATTCTGTCAATTTGTCTTTAGGTAAATGTGCTGTGATATGATTAGTAGGTTTCGAAAAATATTTCTTACAAACAAGACATTTTTAATAATGCTTTTTACTAATTGTCTTCCCTTGGAGATTCATTATTTAAACTAAATATTTGATAAGGTCATAGCAGTTCCAGGCTGCACCATTTTCTCGTGATCTTTTTGTGCAATAAGTATAGTTAACCAAGAATGTTTTGGCAAGATTATCGCGTGTGTTTCTTCCAAAGAAAGATTGTCAAATTATAGTCTGCCTCCTAAACATAAAAGATCATTCTCATCAATATAAGGGACAAAATTAAATAGGAGTGACCAATTATCTACCGAATCTCCATTTTTTAGATTTTGAATTTCATTGTTGTAAAATTGTTTTTGTCCATTTTTCATCAGATAATCTTCGGCTCCTGCTCTTATTTCTATTGGATCTGTAAGTTCTTCAATAAATCATGCATACTGTAACACAGATTTTTTTTTTCCTGTATTCTAGCTGATTTTCATCAATTATCTCAATATAAAGTTTTGGTGAAAATTCTGGTGGAAGGCTAAGCCACTTTGGTCCGAATAGCCATGTTTGATCATTAGAAAGTTTATTGATTTTTATTCTTCTCGAAACACAATCCACGGGTTTATATACTCCTGGGCAATAACGCTCATCGGTAGGTGAAGTTAGTTTCTGGATTTCTTCCACTCGATTCGTCCCGAAGGGTCTAAATTTTGAGGGTGCCCCATTGATCGAAAAATGTTAGAGTCAGTTCAAAAGGTACAAGAAATGTTCAGATTTAGCGCCTCCAAAATGCATCACTTGAAAATATTCCCTCTCAAAACCCGTGCAATCTTGCAGAGCACAATGCAGCCACAATTCAAGTTTAGGCAGCGTAAGGTATTTTAAGGGAGCTACCCTGTTTATCGAAACTACAAAAACCGTTTGAATATTTATTTCAGTTGCTGTTACACTCAAATAAGCAACAGTGATAAAAACAGTCAGAAAAAACATGTAGTTCTAAACTAACAGTGTTTGTATCAGTAATCCCAGAAAAATAATAACGAGGAATGGAAATGCTTTTTAACTGGTGAACTTAATCACACCAGCTTTTCCAAATTTTAACCTCATCCCAGTCTTTCCTTGTAGACCACAACTTCT
The DNA here is from genome assembly GCA_032207245.1 of Pardosa pseudoannulata. Lineage (NCBI taxonomy): Eukaryota > Metazoa > Arthropoda > Arachnida > Araneae > Lycosidae > Pardosa > Pardosa pseudoannulata. The sequence goes on along the minus strand of CM063504.1, from coordinate 182,855,769 downwards.
GCATTAAACATTTAATTCTTACTGAGAAGGGTCTCAACCTTCCGAGTGAGTCATACATTTGACCCAAAACGTGCAAAATGAACATTTTAGTGTTTACTTTGTTAGAAATAAATTCAACTAATTCAAAATATAAACAATCGGCCAAAATATTCCAAGCAATGCCTAATACTTTATATGGGGTATTTTCTGTTAGAAGGGATTTTGAATATTCATCGGGGATTATTTTATTGTCCTTCCAAGATTCTAAGGAAGATTTAGAATTAGTGTGCATTTTGGGCAACTCCATACTTGCATTTTTTAAAATTTCTGTTGCTTCTAATGTTGTGGTAAAGGCCTGTTCAACAGAGTTTACACTTCCTACGATATCATCTCATAAATATTTTTATTTAGAAAGTTTCCTGTTTCAGGATATTTATTAACACAATTTTTCAAGTGATGTTTTATCGTAGCTACTAACAAAAGGGGGCTACAATTAACTCCAAATAATACTCTGGAAACTTTATAAATTTGAGGTTGTCAAAGGCGTGTCAAACAAAAATCGAGAAATATCTCTGTCCCCTTTATGCTCGAGAATTTGTAGGAATGCTTGTTTCATATTTATAGTGAAAGTCATTGGAATGAGTCGAAAACGTAACAAGGTGGCAAAGATTTCAGGATATAAATTAAGGTCAGAATATAGGCAGTCCTTTAAAGAAAAACAATTTACATCATGAGAAGAAGCGACAAAAACCAGTCTTAATTTATTAGTAACGCGATCTAGTTTTATAACTTTTCTGTGTGGTAGGTAAAATTTTACACAATCTTTGTTTTCTGATTTAGAAACCAATTCTATTATTCCCTGCTTTTAAATAGTCTTGCAATGCTTTCTTATATTTAAAAAACATTTGAGGGTTCCTAATAAAGTTCTTGTTTAATTTACCTAATATGATTTCAGAATTTATTTTATTATTCATCTAAGGACTGTTTTTTTAATTTCCAGGGATATTTAATTTTACATCTATTATTTTCATACTGAACATTTGTTTCAAATTGTTTCATTACATCCTTTTCTAAAATATTAGTATCTTGATTTGTGTTTATAATTCCTAAGCTTTCCAAATCCAAAAACATTTTGATGTACTGAGACATCTAATTTTCCTCAATAATTACGTTAAAATTTAACGAATACTTGTTTTCACACTTTTTGTTGTGCAAACACCAGCCAAAAATCGTTTCAATTGTAATCAGATTTTTGTTTAGATGTTTAAGATTCCCAGTTAATATATCATAATAATAGTCCGCTCCAACAAGGAGTGTAAAGGGGACTTCGTATGGTAGCGAGTCAGCAAGGGTTAAATTTTGAAAATATACTATATTTTTAAAATTTGAAATACTATCGGTAACAATTGCCTCAATTTCCAGTTTAGAACTTGACACTTTCTTATTTTCTAGTCTGGTTTTACATCATAAGCTTTTCTGATGGGCTCTTTGCTACCGAGGTTAAATACTGATAAATTTTCCTATCGTATAACATTTAATTACAACTTATCCAAAACTGAATTTAATAAGAAAGTTTTCATACACCTGTGCCTATTACTAGGCAAATAACTGCCTCTTTATTTTTATTTTTGCTTTTACAGTACATGTTTTCAAAAGAATTGTATTCTTTTCTTTACAAGAAATAGTTGCTACAATCTTTGCACTTGAATAGCTTTCGTTTGAATTTATTGAATCACCTTAGATTGCTTTATCTAAATAGTTTATAAGACATACTTGTTTATAATTTCAATGAGACTGGAGAGTCTTTAATGTAAACCCCTTTTCCCCATTAGGGTTTAAAATTTCTACCTGTGACTTTTCTCTTGTGTGAATGGCAGTAAAGGATAATCAGCTTTCGTGTCAAGCGAGGGATTCTTTTCCACTTCTTACTTTGACACGGTTTCTCACAAGCAAATTCCTTTTATTCCCCTCCTCGCTTGACATCACTTTCAAGAAACTTTATATGAAAGATTTTTTCCTTATTTTTCGCTTTATCATATCTCTTTTAATTATCATAGTAAATATATAGGGCTTTCAGCATTTGTTCTCAATTCTTATTTAAATAGGTTTTTTTGAGATTGCTTCGTTTATAAAATCTAAGAGCTTTTTGTATAAATTGAAAAGTGAGAGCATGTTTAAAGGAATTTAAATTTTCTAACAAACTGTGCAGGGACTTACAACAGCACAAATTGAGTTTTATTAATAGTTTTTGCTGTTTCGTAAACACTAATTATTAGGTAGCATTCTCTACCTATTTAAATCTTTAAAATGTATCTAAAATATTACACCAGGGATTCAATTTTCAAAAAAGCTAAAATAATTTTTCAAAATTCCATTTCAGATACTATAAATACAAATGAAATAAACAACTAAAAATTACGTAAAGTTTGATCGTAGATCTAAATATTGTTATGAATTTGTTTAGTGAACCGTAAATTTAGCATGGGATTCTATGGGTATCTCGCCAAATTGGGGAGATACCGGCTCGTTGGCGACAGTTTTGGCAACCTATTTTTGTCGCCAAGTTCGTCGCCAAATATTGCCAAATTTCGCCATATCCTGCCAAGTGTGGCGTCACGTGACAACTTCCGGTTCTGGTTTCTGGAATATTCCAGCAATTTCTTCGGACCTATATGAGGCAGGCAGAGTCCCAAACAGGGAGAGTTGCTAAGTAGATTTCTCGGTTTACTGAGTACGCACGGTGTGTTGTATTTTCCAATTGATTGCCAATAAATGATTGTTTTCATTCGATAGTCTTACTTAAAGTCCAATCAATCTCCGAACCCAGCTTTTGAAGTTCGCAACAATATATTGACTGTGAAAATTTTAAATCAATATGTGCAATAGTATCTTATATGCAGTTCGCACAAGTTGAAAAATCAATTATATTAGATTGAAATTAGATTGAAAGGTATTATAGTCTGAAAGGTTTTAATTCGAATATTTGAATCGAGTTTATTTAAACAATTCAGAAATGTCCAGAGGTTTTAAAAATGTAAAAATTATAAAAATTAAATTTTTGAAGGTTTAAAAATAGTGGTTTTTTTAAGTCTATTCGAAATTTTTTAAATCTATTCAAAATATAGATCCGAAGAAGTTGCTGGAGTACTCCAGAAACCGGAACCGGAAGTTGTCAATTGACGATACACTTGGCAACATTTGGCGACACTTTGCGATATTTGGCGACGAATTTGGCGACAAAAATAGGTTGCCAAAACTGTCGCCAACGAGCCAGTATCTCGCCAATTTGGCGAGATACCCATAGAGTCCCATGTTAAATTTACGGTTCACTAAACAAATTCGTAACAATATATAGATCTACGATCAAACTCTACGTAATTTTTAGTTGTTTATTTCATTTGTATTTATAGTATCTAAAATGGAATTTTGAGAAATTATTTTAGCTTTTTTGAAAATTGAATCCCTTGTTGTAATATTTTAGATACATTTTAAAGATTTAAAGAGGTAGAGAAGTTTTAAAGAGCAACTGTTTCATTCTTGTCTTTCGCTGCAGGTCCTGGCCAAGTACTAGGCAAGACCCGTCGACCGCGTACCGCCTTCACAAGCCAACAGCTCCTGGAGCTGGAGAACCAGTTTCGGATGAACAAGTACCTTTCCAGGCCCAAGAGGTTCGAAGTCGCCACTAACCTCATGCTCACTGAGACACAGGTAAGATCTTGATACAATATCTCTTCATAATGCACCTGCATCATTCGATTTTAGTATAACGACCATTATGGGATTATAACATCGTAAATTTCCCTACCCTTTATCTCGGGAGAACGTTCTTTCTTATCCACGAAAGGAAGCTGCCACAAAAGACAAACAATTTAGCTTTAAGTTTGAAACCTAGTAGTTCTGTACTATTCTTCAAGTTTTTTCTTCACGTGTTCTCTGGATATTACAAACTCCCAAACAATTGAGATACCGTCTATTGACATTAATCTTTCCACATAAGTCAATCAATTTAGCTTTTGAAGTTTGAAACCCAGTAGTTCTGTACTATTTCAACAAGTTTTGTCGTCCAATGCTGTTTGGGTATTACAAAACCACAAAAAAATTATAACTACTCTTTCCATCCTCCAATGTTTGTGAGTGCAAGTAGCAGACATCAGGCAAATGGTTTAAAGTAATCTGTTTACCAATACGATTCGATTGCTTCATTGATTGATTCAGTTCCATGTCAACTAGAGCGGGCAAATTTTGTCAATGACCAACAAAGCTTTCATTTTTCCCGTGTTTCAAAACGGTAGGGAATGGGTTGGTGTGAAATAATATTATGTAAAGGTGGGATATTCATTAATGCGATAGTACATTTACGTTAATTTAATTTTTCTTTCTCTTTTAAAATAGACGAATATGTTAAGTCTATTAGTATTGTTATATTTCTTATATTATCAATAAATCATGTATGAATTGATTTGTATTGCAAAGCAATGAAATAGCTTCTGCTGTTTGAAACGACTTATTTGTCAGAGACAGGTATTAGATGAAGTAAAAATCAAATATTGAGCTAGAACAAACATCAAAAAGGAGATCCGAGTGCCACTTATCACGTTACCTTAACGATTTGGTGAATTTTTTGTTAATAAACAGCAATATCTGCATTTAATTTTGATGTTATAGACGTAGATGGTTTACCTTATGTCGAGCTAGATATAAGCAGCAGCACCGAGTACTTCCTGTTGCCACTGGAAAAACAGAAATCGTAAGTAAAAGCAAACAACGTGACTGACGTGTTCCTGGTTTTGTTGTCTCTCCCCGCAGGTCAAGATCTGGTTCCAGAACCGCCGCATGAAGTGGAAGCGGAGCAAGAAAGCGCAACAGGAATCCAAGTCCCGGACGGAGTCGGACTCAGACCGGAACTGCGTCGGAGGAGGAGGACAGGCAGCGGACGAGGAGGACAAGAGGCTTCCCTCCGATGAAGAGATGACCCTCGAGGAAGAGGACAGGGACGAGGTGTCCTCTTCGCCTTTCTCGGCCGACAGACATCACCTGCATCATCCGCACCACCTACAGTGTGATTCGTCCTCCCCTTGCCCTTCGCCCAAAGACGCCATCTACAGGCCATACATTGCCTAGCATCACCACATGTGTCCTAAGCTTCTGCCAAAGACAAAATGCCATCGTTCGGGAACAGAAGGTTCAAAAGACGACCGCGGCGTAATTTGGCCTTTCGTTAGACTACTGCGCGAGGCACTTCTTGTTAGACCTTCATGAGGTACCTTCACGACAATGCAAGAAGGAAGTACTACTGCAACCAAACAAATCATTTCCCGTTTCAAACAGACGAACACCAAGTAGAGACTCTGGTTGGATAGTAGATCAACAAAGGTGTTTATAGGAAACAAAAGAGATGACATTTTTCTGTTACTAACACAACAGTGAAATATTTTCCCATTATCATAAATGGATAACGTGAAAGTGCTTCCTCTCAGTGAAGAGGCGGATAAGGATTATTTTTTCATCTGGTAAACAACTGCGACATATTTTTGGAAACCAGGTAACAAAAGCGGTTCACTGCTTTCCATTCGAAGAATCATCAATGGGCTTAGACATCAGATAACCACGCGGTGCATACACTTCTTCACCACAGAGCTTGAAGGTTGTTTCAAGAGCTGACGTCCGTCTACCAGAAAATAACAAAGGAGGTTTTTATCTCATCCAAGAAGATTCTATCTTCTAAATGTGTGGAATTAAGCATCGGATAACAAAATGTTTGATTCGTAAATTGATTGAAGAAGTTGTAAAAGAAGTGGCATTAATTTCAGGCACATTCTCTAATGAGGACTTATGCTTCATTTAAACTGTGAAAGATCTGTCAATGGCTTTTACGAGAATCATAAATATTGGTACAATCAAAAAGTTCTCGGAATTTTTCTATAAAAGTTGAAAGTGTCGATGTTAGACTGTAAAACGCACTTTACTCATCTGTAAGATACTAGTACGAGGGTCTTAAAAAAGCCCTTCCTTATTTGCTTTTATGCGTTAAGAGGTGTCCCAAGCAAGGAAAATACACGATTTTTAAAATTGCACACATAGCAAGTTTATAATAGACTAAATAATTAACAAGCTTCCTTTAAGAACATCTTGGGTGGAATCAAGTTTAGAGTGAATATCAGTGCTATTTGAACTTGCAATTTTAAAAGAAATTCGACTGAATCTGTTGGACGTTATACATAAATATGTAACAGACTTTTGAGAGATTTCCCTAGAAATATGTCCGAAACAATCTGATTTAAATTTTGAGAGGCCATAGATGAATCATTTTCTTACTCCAACTTCAGAACTCACTTTTTGACAAAATGGATTTCTCAGGCATAATGATTTTCCACACAGCGGGCTTTCTTAATACATTCGGAATCATGCCACCTAACCAGTTATAATCTGCATTAAAAATTAAAGTCTTTTAAAAACTGCGGATTTAAAAGTACAAAACTTAAAGTCCACCAGTATTCTGATTTTCGTTTTGAAATTGTAATGCGGTTAAAGTCGATGTAAATTCCGTAATCTAAATTTCATTTTATTTTTGGTTTCCTTCTTTTCTAAATATTAGTCTTTAAACTGATAGAGACACAAGAAAATTTTGCAGGGAGTAAATAAAATAGAACATAAGTAGAATCTGTATTATTTTTAAAAATGTACTTTCCCGTTAATATTTTATTATTTATACCAATATAATATTAAAATATAATGCAAAAATCTGAATTTGAATACTTCAAATCTGCAATATACTAAATCCTCGTATTATTTTAAGTATACTGTAAATTACAAATTTTATACCTTTAACTGTTTTATATTTGCTTGTATATATATATATATTATATATATATATATATATATATATATATATATATATATATATATATATATATATATATATATATATATATATATATATATATATATATATATATATATATATATATATATATATATATATATATATATATATATATATATATATATATATATATATATATATATATATATATATATATATATATATATATATATATATATATATATATATATACTAAAAAAATTGTCCAAACATCTTGTTAATTTTTTGCAACTATTTATGTAACATCAATTTTTTATTTTATTCTCAGTATAAAAAGGAAGACGAGATATACTTAGCCCTTTTTCAGTCATATCAGATTTTATATTTCCGTGGCTTATTTTGTTGTATTTTTTACTTCGTAAAATATGTAACCAATTTGCCTTATTTATTTCGAAAACAAAATGTTTCATTTCTAAGAAATAGAGAAAAAGTACTAAATCGGTTCTTAAAATATTTGTGTCTTAGCAGTCCATAGGAGTTCAAAATACCCGGAGTCCTTAAGTCCACATTCAGTAGTGTTAAAGATTTTTTAATGTCCCATAATTTTTGTTTTCTGGTTCTTATCAAATAAGGAATTTTAAGAAAAACTTTGAACTCCTGTTTGAGGCATCGGTAAATTAGTTTGGAAAAAGACTTTTAAGGGGGGGATATCGAGGTTTAAAATGTTGCCCGAAGTATTTTTATATGATAATAATCATTTGTAATCAAATAAGATCTATTAGGGTCTAAGACTCTAAATAAACTGTTAAATTTAAAATCCACTTTTATCACTGAGATCTAACACTATTTGCTTTCTTAAGTGGTATGATTACATGTTGAATAAATATATAGTCCCATATTTGAAATCGAAAAGAACAGGTTGAAGATATCAATTTAAGATCAAATACCTGATAAACTTCTGTAAAAAAGGAAGTGATTTGCATACTAGATCATCTTTTCTCCAAAAACAGGACTTATCCAACAACTAACCTCCTAGAGATATCAAATCCTTTACACCAATTTTCTAAGAGGCCTCTGAGAAATCGAGTACCCCGGAGTGTGTCATAAAGCGAGGCAGAACGATTTCTTTAGTTCGCAATGTCTTCCATGGATATCGCTGCCGCTTATGCTCCTGCAACCTCATCGCACTGATATTTACCCAATCAGGCAGAGAAACCCGCATATTTCAGAGAATCTGTGATAAAAGCTGAACAGTTCTGAAAAAGATTTGAGCAAGTCGTCGAAACAACACGGGGGGAATGCTATTCTGAGACGAATTTTTTACTTTGCGACCGGGTAAGGAGATTGGACACTCCTTGAACCTCGTGACACAATGAGACATTCACAAAATCTGGAACATATGGAAGTCATCCGTCACAATTTCATTTGCAATGAGAAAGGAAATCTTTAATTTCTATTTATCAACGAAAGCACGTCTGTAAAAAGAAAACATTGTTTTGGGTCATAGGTAAGATTTACCTTTTGTCCATTTAAGTTCTTTTCTCCTGTGTTACGTTTGCAGGTTTTTCACTTCTTTAAATTGCAAAAATAAATAAATAAACAACGCCCACTTTTGTGGTCTCATTGAAAATTTACAATATTTCAGTGATATTTAATAGCCTGCATTCTCATTTTTACCACTGTTTGTTACTACAAAGCTACTTTTACTGAAGTACAGGTCATGCAACAAATAGTTCGTCATAGAAATGTGCACGATTCGAAGAGAATACACGAGTTCTGTATCCGTCTAAATAAATAACACAAAAAAACATTGTGCAATTAGAATTTTAAGAAAGATTCTACCCTTCCCTAAAATGGTGTATTGAAACGAACCTCACCGAATCTAGACTGACTCCAGAAAAAGAAAATGCCTCGCTGTGGTGATTATTCAATAGCAAAGAATGGCTTGCACAATATGCTCTTGTAAATATTGTAATATAAACCGTGTGTTTGGAGGAAATAAAAATTCACAAGTTTTAAAATCTGCTGTCATTCTCTTTTCTTGAGAGTATCTCACTTTAAAAAAAATTCTAGAATTACGATAGTCACTTAGTAAGACTATAACTTTAACACCTTTCTACTTCTATTCCACTGGGTTTTTTTAAATAAATTTTTGACACATTATGTGCGGGTACATTTTGCAGCGGAATTGTACCTGGAGCGGGTGTTTTGCTAGTAACTTTAGTTATTCAGTTAAATCTCAATAGATCGAAAATTATTTCACTTTTTATTTCGTATTTTATATTGAAATATATAAACAAATATATATAAATACAAATATATATATATATATATATATATATATATGTATACATATATATAATATCATTTTCGCAGGGATAGATAAAAAGTTAATTTTAAATCTAAATTGATTTTTTTAGTCAGCCTTCCCGTTCTGTGGTTCCGCATCGACTGACGTAAAAACTAGTTTTTATTTGTCTCAATTTTTCCAGAATCTATGTCTTAGACAAGAACGTTCGGCTTCGTTTTCCTGTATATAGCGTTATTTTTGTACCCACATAAAAACCATGTTGTTACACTAACCCGAACTAGTACGTGAACCGCGCAATCGTCAGAAAACGTGCTAGTACGTGTCCAGCATGCAATGTGCTAATTTGAAAATGTTGTAAATACTACTTTGAAACAAATTAGTTTATATTTCACTTTCCCTAGATTGTTTCAGGTTTAAATATAAAATATTTTTAGAATGGTCATTATATATATATATATATATATATATATATATATATATATATATATATATATATATATATATATATATATATATATATATATATATATATATATATATATATATATATATATATATATATATATATATATATATATATAACTAGATAGAAAAATTTGAATATATATATATGTGTGTGTGTGTGTGTGTGTGACCAGTAACCTGTAAAATGGAAATTAAGACGTTCTCCCCTTGAATCATAAGCAAGACATTTCTGTTTTATAGATTTTGCTACTTTACTTAATTTTTTTAAAACATAAGCGACTGTGCTTTGCTTCTTATATTCAAAAAGATATCTTTGGAATTACAAATACAATGTGTTTTACATTTTGCACATAGTTTAAATACTTCACCCCATCTTCATATATCTACTTTTTAAAAGTCATCAGTTTTCATCTTCATATTTGAATTTGCGTTTTACTTTCGTTTTATATTGCTCTTATTTTTAATCTTTCACTTATATCATGTTTATTTCCCTTTGTCCTTTCCGCCATTATTTTAACGAACTAAATTTTTCTTAAAATTATTCCTGTGTTTGACACAATTTATTCCAGGAGGATGTAGTGGCAAAAACAAACTTTAACCAACCAACCAAATAATACGATATTTTCCTACGATAACTTCTAAAATACACAATGTGCAAAACGATGCATTTGGGAATACATATATCTACTTATATAGGCAAAGGTATAGAGAAACACACACATTTACCAATATAGAAATGTAGAATCAAACCCTGTTATAATGAATATTGAGAGGTCAAAGATTTTACGCCCTCGAAATTCTTCCTCTTAACCTAACTCTTAAAGTCAATGTTGCCTCTCCCAAAATATGAGTATAAGAGTATATGACATACCGAGTTATCAGTGTTTAACTGAATACGAATGAATAATAAGACTTGAAAATCGTAAATAAAATCTTGCAGCTCTTCTATTTGGAAATGACTGTCAAAAACATTTAATGTAGTTTGTAAATATTTTACCAGATAAGTCTTTACAATCATGAAAATTTTAATCGATATAAACAGCCAGACATTGTTAGAGTTATCAAATCAAGGTTAATGAGGTATCTTGGACACGTATTTAGATCAGAGAATAACAACCCCCAGTAAGCTATTAACTTTCAACAAACCTGATGGCATTAGGCAAACCTTCACTGAGATGGGCTCGTGGAAGATATAATAAAGTTAAAAGGTTTCTTCTTTTAAGGAACTACAGCCTGTTACAGGCCAAGTCTGTCCCAAGCAGTTTTTTCTAGCCGTTCCTATTTGCTGCAAGACTCCTCCAGTTTCCCTTTTTGACAGTAGTTAAGTCCCTCTCTACTGAGTCAAGCCACCTAATTGGTGATCTTCCTCGTTTCCTCTGCCCCATGGGATTAGTGAGCTGTTTTACTGGGTTTATGTCATCGAGTCTGAATAGGTGTCCAAGCCATCTCAGTCTATTGATTTTTATGACTTTAACAACACGAGGTTGCTTATATTTTTTATAAATTTCAAAATTGAATAAGGATTGCCAAAAATTATTCTCTCGAACTGCACCAAATATTTTTCTTAAGATTTTCCGTTAAAAAATCAGCAATTTATTTTCTTGCAATTTGGTTATTGCCCAGCATTCACTTCCATAGAGCAGAATAGGTCGAAGTAGATGTTAATTTTCGTTTTTAAACTTATAAATCGAGATTTTAATTGGTTTTTAAGACCATGATAGCTTTATGGTTACTAAGAGAAAATACATATCATCTGATAAACTCCGATAGAAAAAACGGATTGGGAAGGGCCTGGCTTGCTGTAAGATGTAATTCCAAGGAGACATTTTTACGGTGAGTTGGCAATTTACCTATAAACTGATTTGCCAGTATTACAAAGCCCATCGATGAGCTGATTGAATAAAAAATGCCTTAATAACAACACAATAAAATTATTAAAAAAAATCTTCCGCTAATAGACTCTTCTCGATTGGAGTGGAGTCTGAAAAAATTATAAGCCAAATCCTGCATCCTTTATATATATATTTTTTAAAAAGCACTGATATTAATCACATAACCGCTTTCCAATTAAATCTTCTTGGGGTTTATTTTAGTAGCTTCCACTAAAAAATGAAATATTTAAAAAAAAAAAATCCCCGTTTTTTGCTGTTCACTCATTAATTTCGTCGAGTCTTTCAATGCGACATAATTAACTGCATTCGCGACAAATCGTTTTATATACGTTAAAAATAACTTTGCTGTGGATTGAGAGAGGGGGGAAAAATAACAGATGCAATACAGGACGGTTTCGTTTAATTTAGACATCGTTTCCGAAAGGCTAATTGAGTTTTCTTCCTCCAGTCGATGAAAGTCGGTTATGATTGGAGCTTCCTTTTAATTGGCTGGTGAAAAAAAAAAATGAGAAAAACACATTTGGCGGGTGCGGATATTAAGTTAGTGGCTTTATTGGAAATATTTGATGCAAAGAAAAGCGGGAAATTTTCTAAACGGAGTCGGAAATGGGGAATTGATCAATGATGAGCTTAGCAACCACACCAAGAGAATAACATAATAATAAATGCATACTTCCAAGTGAGCATGGAAAAATCGCTAAAAAAAGTCTTTGTAAAATGCTTTCTCAATTTTAAATTTTAAAAAGGAAAATTCAAGTTAAAACAGCGATGCATGTAGCAAAAGCCCAAAAAGCAACACCGATTCCTAAATGCACCACATTCGAATGAGTACGGGATTTGGTTCAGAACATTACGGTCTACTTTTTTAAGACATGAGGGTCAGCGAGACTGCTTAAAGCCGATTCCGAACGGCTACGAACATCCATGCCCCAGTGGGATTCGAACCCATGATCTCCGGTACCGAAGATCAGTGTTCTAACCATTCAACCATTGTTCGGCTGAAGTGTATGAGGAAAAGTCCCGGAAAATGCATTCCCTATTTTAACTTACAAATTGCGAAATTCTCGTGTAAGCAATGATGCGTATAGACGCACTCCAAGAGGATAAGATTATCGATTCATAAATGCATATGTCAGAAAGAGTACGGGGACGAGAAAATGTTAAGAAAAGTGCTTGAAAATTCTTTTTAACTTATAAAACGGGAAATTTTCGTGTAAACAATGATGGACGGAAATATGTTATAAAACTTCCTCGAAATAAACAATTTTCTCAGTAGCTAAACCATAAATATTTTTTTAGTTCCCATATTCTCTAGTATGGACACTCTTTTGCCATTCCATGAGCTCAACCCTTTTTTTTTTTACAAACGGAATTCGAATTATATATTCGTTTCACTATTTCTGGCTGCTTTTCCATGAAGTGCTTGAACTTGAGGCCTTTTATTGTATTGAAAGGCCAAGTTCTGAATGTCAATCAAAAATTCGAGAAGACCTCTTAACCTTTCAAAGATTTTTAACAGATTTTTCCATTTGAAATTTTTGTACGGACCAGTAGAAGTCTTTCAGATGGAATAAAAATGGGCAAAATACGTTTGCCCCAATTCATTCAAAACTTATTGTATGCATTTTAAAAATCACCTCATATTACCCGCTGTTCTTTTGCAAAGCCGTTTTGAAAAATCGAGTAGTGTATCAGTTATAGTACCGACTCAACGTATCACATACAAATCTACGGATAATAATCAGCAGCACAGTAAGAAATTTCTTTTGTATACTCACATGTACAGATGTCGATTATAATGTTGGTCCAAATTAGTTCTGGAAGTGTTTCGTTTACTTGTATCTGGAAAATACTTCCCAAAATGACCTTTACCAATGACGTCAAGCCAAAGAGACAAGATCAGCGACTAACCCTGGTGCCAGGAGTGCGCAAAACGCGATTCGAGCGTTCTATTTCCTATATAGGATTCCCCGTGTCGATCGTGTCACACCTAACTTTAAAGTTCTGGCATGTCTAATAACGCAGGCATTCATTAAAATCAGTAAATCGTGTTTTTTAACGATATTGCACGAAAAATCGCATGGGCCTTCTAAGGAGACTTGAAAATGAATTCCCAGCTCGGCATTTATGCCGATTTTCAATTTAATCGAGTGTCAATTCGCGACAAGTTTAAGGGGGTTAAATTTCTGGAGCGGTCGCAGCACCTGTGTGTCAAAGAGCAGCGAGAGAGAGAGAAAAAAAAAAGAAAAAAATCGTCGTGTGCCAAATCGGGTAATTGGCGAAACAAGCGGATGCCTCCGCTCGTCCCGTAATGGCCCGTTTGTTAAATGGAAATTGCCACCGGAATGGCGTTTTGGAGAGAGCCGGATTTTCGCCACCCCTCCGCGCCAAATCACGTGAGACTTGTCGCCGCTTAAAGCCTCCCTAAAAGGTCGTTTTACGGCCAGCGATAAATTAGACGCTTGGCTGCGCTCGAATATAAATTGAAAGCGTTAGCGGCGGGTGCAGGGGGCGGGGGTGGATGTAATCAGGAAACTCATCAGCGCCGGGCAACCCCGGGGGACCCATCGGCCATGATTAAAGTTTGCTCTCCCGAGCGCAGCTTGCAGTGCTAATAAGTTGGAGACCCCGCTCTCGATGCGCGATCGCATTTATTTAACCGCTCGTTTGGCCGGGGAGCGTCATTAACCGTAACCGCCCACGTCCTCACCTCCGATGCACACACACACCTACCCCCTACCCCCCTCAGTCACGCGGAACCCGAAAAAGAGGGGGAGATAAGGGAAAGAGAGAAAAAAAACCACGTGACGAAGCTTCTCGCTACATGAGAATAAAACGTAAGCTATCTTTACGGCAGGTTTCGTTTTCAGGGGCTTGACGGGCTTCCGCAATTTTCATGGCGAGAAAATATCGAGGAGATTCTTTGTTTTCGATGTCAAATGCAGGAGAATGTCTAAGGAGATTATTGCCCACCAATCGGTGAACTGTAAAACCAACACCCAGTGGTCTCTTTAAGCGATTCGTAGGATCTTCCTCCGCCGAAGACGGTCGAATGGACATTTGAAGAGGTTATATCCTTAACAACAGTGTTACGGACCAGAGTCGTTCTCTAGTGAAGCTTCCGGATAGGAGTCTTCCTCCGAGGGTAGTATGCCAAACGATGGCCGATTGGTTAGGGTGCTGGCCTTCGGTACCGGAGTTCGTGGGTTCGAATCCCACTGTGACATGGATGTTAGTATCCTTTCGGAATCGGCTTTAAACTGTAGGTCCCGGTCTCATTAGCCCTCGTGTTGCAAAAAGTAGACCGTAGCACCCCAAACCAAACCAAACCGAGGGTAGAATGAGAACATTCTACGCAAACATTCTTCGGTCTATTAGCTTGGCTTCCAGCTGGTAGAGCTATCTACGATTTTCGTTGAGGGGCTTGATGGACTTCCGCAATTTTCATGATGAGAAAACATTGAGGAGATTCTTTGTTTTCGATGCAAATGCAAAAGTACCACCTCGGTGTTCGGAGCTCCCCCTACTCCCTTGTGTTCGGCTAAGTAGAGGCCTGGCGGACACAGTTGGTAATAAATAAGCCAACTTGTTGTACAAAACGTCATTACATAATTAAAAAAATATTGAAATTCCTTATCCAAAACCGGTAATGAAAAAATCTGAAAAAAGATAATATACTGAAAAATATGGAATAATAGTATAAAAAGAAGACATACCTTTCAAATTCAAAATACCGTTAATTTCGAATTGCAGTATAAAAACGTAGTCTTGATATGTTTCTTTTCTATTCGTACTATTTGAATACAATTGGTAAATTGAATACCCAGATGTGTCTGTGTCTTTCTAGGCATACCATTACATTATGCAAATGAATCTTATACATCTTCTCCGCAATATATTAAGAAAAGTGAAACTGAATCATTGAACCAGTACTTTAAACGTATAGAAAGTAACAATAGATGTTTGAAGATTTTGAAAGAAATGTACAATAAACTGTGAATGTTCATTTATTTATACACGTTTTTAATAGTTTGTTATTTTAAACTATTTTAATCAATTAATGTTGCGTAAATATAAACTCTAAATAAGTGCTAGGTTAATTAATAAGAGTTTTTTTAATAATGGAGAAAAAAATAATCTTACTATTGAAACTCATTTCACTTCTAACAAGTAAAAATATTGTATTTCTAAACTTTGTAATTTGAATTTTTATTTTATTTTTAATTTGTAAAATTATGTTTGTCTATAGTCTTTTGCCTTACGTAATATTATTGTTTGCAAAATATTTTAATGTTTTTGTTGATTGTGGATATGAATCTATCATCCCACAGTGGTTTCGGCGGTTGTAAACCTTTTATGTTAGCGGTTGGAGCGAGTGTTCTGTGTTATGTGTTCTGCCATGCAGCCGGACACTAAGCTTGCCACAGTTGCCTGCCATGTTGTCGGAGCACCTCTCATTTTTTAGGAGGAGACAACAGTAATATTAGTTTCTTTTTATCGAATAGTTACGAGTAAAAACAAATTCTAATGGAAATAATTCCGTGCTTAGGGCAATGAGGGAAGAGGACACATTGGAAAATTTTCATAGTTGAACTTACTATGGTCTATGGATTATAGAAGTCTATGCTGTTTGCTAGTGGGGCAATTGAAGAAATATCTGCGAAAGGGTTTCGTTCCTTTCGCAGCTATCAATCCGGCAGAAGCAGGATTCGAACCCTTAGACTCTGGTATCAGCATTTTATTCATTCAGACATGGCCTTTTAAATACCAACAGCATGCAGTGTTTCGAATGGTTATTCTCAACTAACCATCTCTGCTTGACCTTGTGATTGGGTTGAACTAATTTGCTGTTGTTACTCATCCCCTGTTGTTGGAAAGCCTAAATCCCGGCCTACTGGATTCCATCGCAATATGCGACTAGTCCATGGCTAAAAGTAATATGCAACTTTACTTGAGCAAGGAACAACGAGAGCTGAAGACTCCCTAAACCTCCAGTGGGTCTTAGTCACTGAGAAACCGGGACAAAACAGATGACCTCCCCGTGCGGCCATCACCCTCCTGAGATATACAATAAGAACTTAAAGGATGTTGTGAACACGAACCTATTTTACATGATACACTTAATAAACTCGGTGGACCTTTCGCGGGCTCGAGCCTCGTTCCCACTCCCCTCCGATTACTCGATGGCTGCCTTTGCAATTAATTATAAAGATGTCATATTAGTAACATTCTAATACTTCAGCTGTTCACGGGCAAAGCGGTGTGGGTATTTCTTGCATGTAATAATATGAAGGGTACTCAGATTGCAGATCTTCGATGCAAAGGATGTAAAATATCAGAAGGGGTAATTTTCTCAGTAAAGGAACACTTTGTATGGAGGCAGTAAAAATCACAAAATAGGATTTATTCGAGCTGAAAATTATGAGAAGACCATAGAAGGCAATATATAGTCTTCCCTTCCGGACGCAAACCTTGGCTTTTGTATATTCATAACATTAAAGGGTTATGAACATATAACAGCCATAGTCTTCCAATTGCTTGACGAGTTCCCATTTTCTCTCTAAATACATTAAAAATCCCATGAGAGTCACTAAGCAATGAGGCAGGCCAGATAACTTGTCTCTATTAAGCACGGAAACGGTTTCTGTTACTTACGGTTACTTCCGTCGATCTGATTAAAGCAATTAAAAAAAGTTGAGTCTTGCATATTTCTTCTTTGTAACAGAAAGAAATAGGAGCACACAGAAATTATATATATATATATATATATATATATATATATATATATATATATATATATAGGAAATCCATTGGGATTTTCCCGCGTAGGTTCGTATCGTACCGACTCTTGTGACGAACGGTAGCCGTCAAAACATCAACACCCACGGAACATCACACCACGGCATGCAGAGCCACTAACAGCAACGACAACAGCTTTGACTAACTTCGTTTATTCCTGTTTCACATAATTACAATGAAAGCACACATCGAAGAACAACGAACAACTCGAACAACAACCGAACCACACACAACAACCAGAACCACAACCGAACAACTCTTCGAACCTTGGTGCTCACCTATTTAAAACATTTCGAAACCGGAATCGACATCAAGATTGACGTCAAGAGACAGCCAATCATGCCCGCATAGAATGTTCTCGCGAATTCTAAAAATCCATCCCACTGACAGAGTGCCGTGTGCAAATCCCAAAACCAGAAAAACGCCGCCATTTTAACAATAATTGACATATAGAATTTTGAAACCAATACAAAAATATTTTAAGCAACTCACCCCATTTTATATATATATATATATATATATATATATATATATATATATATATATATATATATATATATATATATATATATATATATGAAATACAAAACAAGGCTTTTTGCTTCATCCCGAAGTGGAAGTTCGGGGGGGGGGGATTACCTACCACACTGCAGTCACGATCCATCGAATCATCTCTCGAAACTGTCGGAACACTTATATTTATAGTTTTAGGTACTATCCAATGAGCGATCACCACATGTCCCGTGGATCACGTAACTTAACTTAAGAGTCAGAACTCTATTTTTAGATATGAAACCAGAAGGAATTTACTAGGGAACATTGAGAACATTCGCAACGGTTGTTAGAAAAGAATTACCAGAAAAAAAGAATCTGAACCGAAAGTGACAAAATATCATTACTCTCTTCTTTCTCTCTCTCTCTTTAACACACACACACACACACACACACACTCATGTATATACGTATATATGTATATATGTATACATATATACATACATATATATATATGTGTGTGTGTGTATATATAAATACACACATATATATACTCACATATATAGACATATATACAAATGTATATACATATATATACATATACATATACATATATATATATATAAATACACACATATATACAAATGTATATATATATATATATATATATTATTTACTTTTTAGAGGAAGAAGCTCCTAGGCTATATCCTGTTCATAGCTATAAGAAGATGGGATCAAAACTAATTCATTATTAACGAAAAGACAATAGTAGAACATTAGAAATAATAGCTCTTAAATTGCAGCGATAAGATGCATCATTAATAGCTGCCGCCACCTTTGACACATTGATAACTATATCGATACCCCTACATCCGAACGATTCTTATATTTTATATTTATTTACTTATTTATTTTGTTGTTTGAGGGGATTTTGGGTATCATATACCACTTTCTAGGAAAAACCGTCAATTTTTCTCGGTTATCTAATTGACTATTTTCTCTTGTCGAATTAAAGTGTAATGCAATCTAATTCATTGAAAATATTGCAGTTAAATTAGTCAACGTACTTTTATCTTAAAATCTTGATCGTCTGCATCAGAATCGCAAATATTTGATTCATCCTAGTGTGGCGCACAGACGGCCGTCTCCTTCAAACGTCCTAATTTCTATCTCAATTGTCAAAAATTTCGAAGGTTCCGGTTTTATTAAGTTGTCTTGCAGACTTAAGGATAATACCAATGTTCAACAAGAAAATCGTTCTAGGATTAATGGTGTACCATTATCAGTAACCTTTGTAAATTTGGCTATGGAAATTTCTGTGAAGTTCCTTTCTCTAGATGTCCCAGTGCGTGTTTATTTTGTTCAAATTGGATTTGCACCTGCCGTATTGTATTCATCTCGCTCATTGTTAACCTCTCTCTCCTCGGTGCAACAACATATAGGGAGCCAGGGCCTACGGTGCCAATCTCCGTTTCCGAGACCAAGGATACTGGGGTGCGAAGCATATGTTCCGGTTAAGTGGTCAACCTTACGCGGAACCCCCAGTGTTTAGTTCTCAAGCATGCTTGATCCTCAGTTTGTCTACCCACTGAAGGGATGAAAGGCTGAGTCAACCTTGCCCAGTCCGGGGATCGAACCTCGGACCTGTGTCGTTGGAGCGCGAAGCACTACCCCAATGCCACTTGGCATCCATTGTTAACCTACGGAAGAAAAAAAACTTCTCTGCACGGCATACATTTTAAGAATTCTTTCAAAAAAAATTATACCACATAACAGCCAATTCTCTAGGATGGTATATTCAATTGAATAATATACTTGTTTTTAAATGATTTGCTTGAGACTTCGATAAACTTTTTTAAAAGGAAATAAGAGCATTTAACAGCCAGAAATTCCCCAGAATAAAAGAAAAATGATAGCATTCCAGAGATATCAAGATATATCATTTTTAACAGATAATCCACCTAAACGGTTCTAATCCAATTCTGGGGAAAATAATAGACTTCTGCGTAGCAATATGCATTCGTCTTGCCTTTAGCATAGATTTTTATTACTTTGAGGTAGGAAAAAACAGCTAAGTTCAATAAGATGCCGGAACGGACGCATATTTAGTCAGAAATTTGAGACACTGTACAGATGGCGGCATTATATCATCAGCAGGGGATCTCATGTTGTACGCTACCTATTCAAGTGTTAGCAGACTAATGCTACGTGAGTAAATCAAGCGGTCCAATCTAACTTTTGAATGATAACTGCACATAGTGCTATTTGGATTCTGTAGAGTCTTTCGCCGCCCTATAGTTAACCTATAGGTCATTATTAATTATGACTATTTAAGAACAACATTATGCATAGAAATTACTAATTGAAATTCAGTACGACGAAATATTGTCTCAAAAGAAACAAGTCGGTTTTAGGAAATAATTACGGAAACGAAATGGACCCTGTTAAGTTGGGACAAAAGTCATCATGAATGCTGTACCATGGACAAGAGCTGAGTTCTCCCTACCGATTAGCTTCGATTTTGTTTGTAGAGTGAGTCCACAAGTGTTATAATATGAAGGAAGATGAAATCACGCATCAAGCCTGCAAAAATATGTGAAAGGCTTGGGTACAAATTCCGTAGATTCAGAATATGGTAGGCATCATATTGAATAGACGCACCGATTCATACTATTTTACCACTGATATTGCGAATGCTGTGACACTTTATCCTAATGGATGATAATACGTGTCCTCACTCTATTTCACTAGACTGATTATTATTTCGAGAGACGAGGCATCCAGTCAGTAGGGTGACCCATATATTCTACAGATTTAAATCTGTTAGAATATAGGTAGCACTCTCTATGACGCCGACTTGCATCTTGGCAACCCCCACCTATCAAGCACTCTCCAGGATCTTTAAGGCGATAATCATCTTGAATATACTATGTTAAAACAAATATCTTCTGGATAATCTAATCAAGATAGTTTTAAAGCTTGCATTTAGATCAGGGGTGATCTTAATAATTTTTCCTGTACCCCTCTAAAAAGATGTAACAGTTAAATATCCTTATTTCACTTTATATCCCATATTCGTATGGGTTTATTTATTTATTTCAGAAATAGACAGTTCCGCATTTTGATTATATTTCAGGGATGACAAAATAATTATCTTGGGCAAATTCCACGTCTTTATCTGCCGAACCATTGTCTTTGCCGTCCTAACCATTTGGCCGAGAGATGGCCAAATGGTTAGGGTGCTGATCTTCGTAACCGCAGTTTGTGGATTCGAGTCTCTTTTGTGGTATGGATGTTCGTACCCGTTAGGAACCGGCTTTAAGCAGTAGGTTCCGGTCTCATTAGCCCTCGTGTTGCAAAGAAGTAGAGCATAAAGCTTCAAAACCAAAACTTGTCTACAAAATTATTCAAGTTAAATGAGTTTTTACAGCCACTCTTTTTATTTTGTTTATTAAAGAATACCCTCTAACATTTCAGTTCATACTTGATGGTCAGATGATTTGCACGTTTTTGTGTGATAAACATTGGAATCAAAAACACGTGTACCCAATAAGGGTTGAGTCAATAAAATACTCTTATTTTTCCTTCTTCGAGGAAATTTTTATTCGTTTAAAGGCCTTATTACTCGTTAACACGTCCCCGTAACATTATAATTCCTTTTAATGGTGGAGAATATGGTGATTTCTTGTATTACATGGAAATATGCTCAGCCGATTTATTTTAGTTCAGTTTCATCTGTGATAAGGTCTTTAATCGGTTCAAATGGTTTCTCTCTCACAGGAGAAATCCGCATATTCTTCAACTGGAAAAGGAGTCCTAAACTAAATCAACTGTCTTTTCAAAGCGTACGTGCTAACGTGAGACAAGGTCTTAAATGCTCAGGACATTGTGTTCGTTGTTAAACATTCTGTTTTCTGCTCCTGAAGGGTAAGGCCGTAGGCAGGAGGAGTGATTTGGGGGACTGGTCCCCCCCCCACCCGAAATTTTGAAAGACTATTTTCTAGATAGACAATGTCCCCTGTTTGTGTGTGTCTGTGCTATCTGCCTAGCTGTTCATGAACATAAACAGTTATTGTCTTTAAAAAAAACCGCTCAGATCATAAAAGTCCTCCTGGGCCGCTGGCCGGAAATACAGCACTGTATTCTGGAAATACAGTATTCTGGAAAAAATTTCTGGCTACGGCCCTGATGAAGGTGATACTTTTAGATGGAAATTCTTAGAGAGCACACAGGAAAACAGAGGGTGTTTTTCCATTCCTTCCAGTCAACAGCCGCAGTTTGGTGAATTGGTTTCCAAGTAAAACCCCGGAACTTATTCTGGGATGAGGACAAGTTTATTAACTAGTGCTCGGATGTAAGGCGAGCTGAACAATATTAGTAATTTGATTATAAAACTATTATAAGAGTACTCTACTCAGACAACATCGCTCCCTTGAGATGCGTAATCACCAATCTTTAAGATTTTATGATGGGCAGTTGGCAAAACGAAAGTAGACAAATCTTTTACATTGCTGCATAGTCGATGACAACCACCCACAGTTTATCACCGCCTAAAATTTCTTTTTTGATTTCTTCTTTTCCTGTGTGAGATATAATGTCTGGCCCTTTGCAACACGAGGGCTATTCAGACCGGGGCCTTTAGCTTAAAGCTGTCTTACATTCATGCCAGCAGGGGGATTCGAGCACACGAACTCCGGTATCGAAGAGCATACCCATTTTTTACCGCTGCAATTGTGAATGCTGTGAAACTTCATCCTAATGGATGGTAATGCGCATCCTCGTGGGGATTTACTAGTGACTGATTATTGTTTTGAGGACGAAGGCATCCATTAATGGAATAGCTTCCTCACATTTGAATCTGATAAACAATGTATGGGACTCACTATGACTCTCGTCTCCACTACCCTACCCAATCGGCCATCCTTCTGTCTGTGCCAATTTGCGAACTTCATGCTGCAATCACTCATTTATTTTGGTTGTATTTGGTGAATTAAATGGCTGTTTCACCCTTTTCACCTCGTTAGTTTCCTA
>CM063504.1:182825477-182827977 GCA_032207245.1 Pardosa pseudoannulata | reverse complement strand
TACTTAAATAAAAATGAAAAACTTATAAAATATTCTTGGTTATATGCTATTGAATTACAAGGACTGTTTCATTATCATTATCATTATTTTTATTGTTGTTTTTTTTTGTTTCCTTATCAATTACTATGTTTTCTTTAGCCGCGATAGCTTAGTCGGGAAAGGCATCAATCTCATAATCGAAGAGTTATGAGTTCGATATTTAGCTAGCCAAAGGTCCGTTGTGTTGATAAATGGCGGCAAGGATACGTCACATAGGTTCGTATTTGCAATATCCTCCAAGGTCCCAAATGATTTCTCTGGAAGTGGAAAGCCAAATTTGGAAGATTTCGGTTTGGTACCTGCTTCTGAATGTCGTAGAGCCTGCGAAGGCAATGTTGCTCGTGTCCGTAGCATTCCTTAAGCTACACATACTCTTCGGGTGATGCTGAATGAGTAACAACTTTGAAGCCGGGTTTGGCATAAAAATATTGGCATTTATTGACAGCTTCATTAGAAATAAAAACGTATATTCTCTGATTTCATCAAATCTAATTAAAATTTACAATTGACACTTTAAGGGCTTAAAACACGGAAATATGTACGTGCTGAAAAAGCAACTGTTTTAGTTTACGATATTTTTTTCGACGAAAAATACGTATTACAGTGGGATAGCGAAAAATGTTAAATCTATGAAAGGCCTTATCATTCGTCAAAGTAAACCAATAAATCGGTTGAAAATGTTTCGCTGTAACACGAGAAATCTCAACATTCATCATCAGTAATAGGAATCGTATGTTAACGTGTCAACATGTTCTTGTTAAATAAGCTGCAGATTCAGTTTAGGATTCCTTTTTCCATTCAAGAATTGGGGATATCTTGTGTGATAGACAAACATTTTCAACCGATTCAAGGCCTTTAACAAGTCAACCTTAGATAAAATAAATCCGTTGAAAACTTTTCGCTGTAACACAAGAAATCTGCATATTCTTCACCAGTAATAGGAATGATAAACTGACATGTCAACCTGTACGCGTTGAAAAAGCAACGGATTCAATTTACAATTCCTTTTCTCGATGGATAATGCTCAGATTTCTCGTTCAATAGAGAAAACGTTTCAACAAATGAATTCAAGAAAAAAAAATTAAGTTTTTCCTCGAAATTAATTTTTTTATTACTCAAAACCGTACTGTTTTCCCATACAAACGTACAATCTTACAACGGGGAAAAATCCATACAATGTACGACTAATCCTACAAGTTCGCAGGTAGGAAGTTATTTACAATGGAACTATCGTTCCCACATTGTTCATTCATTTAATTTAGTATTGAATTGATCCCCATAGAACCTATGCTAATTTTTCCTGTATTCAACGTTCTCGTTTACCCGCACCTTCGTCGAAAAGTATTTCTCCCGTTTCTTTTTTTTCCCGGAAGTATCATTTGTGTAGCATTTTGGAGAACAGAAAAAAAATTTCTTTTTTTTTTAGGATGTTTTAAGGTTGTGTTGACCTGTAACATTTTGTATATCTTCTTGGAAATGTATAGTGGGTAGTAGTTATTCTATTTCAAATAATATATGGCTCAAGAGATCAAGTTTAAAATTATATAATTTTTATAATGAACCTGACGTAATAAATTTCATCAAATTGCAAAGAATAAAGTGGGCAGGCCATCTAATGAGAATGGACAATGACCGAACAACAAAGAGGGTCTTCGATGAGGGACCTACAGGAACGCAAAGACGAGGAAAACCCAACCTGAGATGGACAGACTGCCTGGAAAGAGACCTTCATGTACTTAAATTAAGAAACTGGAAGAAATTGGTCTTCAGAAGGATATCGTGGTTTGGTTTGGTCTGGAGCACTACGGTCTACTTTTTGCAATACGACAGCTAATGAGACCGGGACCTACTGCTTCCGATTCGTATGTTCGCAGCCGATTCCGAACGGCTACGAACATGCAGGCCTCAGTGGGATTCGAACCCACGAACTCCAGTTCCAAAGGCCAGCACACTAACCATTCGGCCATTGTTATCCAAGGATGTCTTTTAAAAAGCTTATTGATGTCTTGGAAAAAAGCTTATTGAGAAGGCCAGGGCCCATCCTGGGCTGTCATGCAACTGAAGAAGAAATAGAAGAAGCAGTTATTCTATTTCTCTACATTTACGTGAAGTCCTATTTGTTTATTCGTTTTGGATTTAAAATCAATTATTGTTAGAGCAAACCTCGATGGTTTGTCCATTTAAAATAGAAATTTATGCAGGAACAAAGGGAACTGATATATCCCCCCTTGGACTGTCAATAATCTTCTGACAATTTTGCAAATCCTCTACAAGTAGAAGTAATTTTTGATAACGTTTTTGCTATTTATGATCTTATCTTGCAAGTAGAAATACTACATCTATCTGAACTGTCCGAGAACATCGAACTGAAAGATGTCCATGGATGTTCTCAATAGAGATGAAAAAACTAGAAAGCGGTTCATATGGTTACCAGAGTGATGGATCGGTGTTTCTGAGCCTC
>CM063504.1:182805477-182820477 GCA_032207245.1 Pardosa pseudoannulata | reverse complement strand
ACTCGATTTTAGACAATAATGGAGTTATAGTAGATATTTTTTATAACTAAATTTTTATCACCTGGTAAAAATTAAGGGACCAGTGTGTGCTTCATTGTTTTTGTTGCTATTAGGCGCTCGAGGGATTTTTCTGCTAATGTAACATTTAATACTAAACAAACCATGACCGGTCAATTGACTTGTAATGCATATGCAAAAAATGCGATGGGTAGTGGATTATAATAGAAATGAAATAAATATATATATGTATTAAGTGAATAAAATAAATAAAGAAAAGGAAAGAAATAAAACAAATACATATGTATTAAGTAATTTAAATAAATAAAGAAAAGAAAAGAAATAGGTATGTATTAAGGGAATTAAATAAAGAAAAGAAAAAGGAAATAAAAGAAATAGGTATGTATTAAGTGATTTAAATAAATAAAGAAAATAAAAGAAATAGGTATGTATTAAGGGAATAAAATAAAGAAAAGAAATAAAGGAAATAGGTATGTATCAAGTGAATTAAATAAATAAAGAGAAGAAAAAAGAAATAGGTATGTATTAAGTGAATAAAATAAATAAAGAAAAGAAAAGAAATAGGTATGTATTAAGGGAATTAAATAAAGAAAAGAAAAGAAATAAAGGAAATAGGTATGTATCAAGTGAATTAAATAAATAAAGAGAAGAAAAAAGAAATAAAAGAAATAGGTATGTATTAAGTGGATAAAATAAATAAAGAAAAGAAAAGAAATAGGTATGTATTAAGTGAATAAAATAAATAAAGAAAAGAAAAGAAATATTATGTATTAAGTGAATTAAATAAATAAAAAAAAGAAATAAAAGAAATAGGTATGTATTTAAGTGGATAAAATAAATAAAGAAAAGAAAAGAAATAAAAGAAATAGGTATGTATTAAGTGTTGGTATATTTAGTGTTAAATACTGTACATGCTGCGAAATACAGGCTGTCGTGAGAAAGTTAGGTTTGAAATAGAAAAAGAACTGTTCTTCCAATCATGTTATCCTCAAGGATGATATGCTAAAAGCCAATGCTATCAGAAATTCCTGAAGCTACAAAAAAGTTGAATTTTGATTCATCAGCCAAAAGAATATCCAAAATCCAAAAGTGTTTCCTCTGTATTCCTTTGCAAGAGATAATCTTGATTCTATTGAATTTCTTGTACCAAGCTTACTTTTCGAAATTCTACTATGTAAAGTATCTTTGTTAAGGTGGATATGCACCCCACCCCCAAATATCCCATTGATGCCTCTGTCGAATGTATATCAAAGAATATTGAGTTCTAATTTTCTAACATTGTGATGTTGCGTGTTTTGTTTTCAGTTTTAGAATTCTTGCAGTTCATTGTTTGTCATTCAAAGTTATGTATTTTAAGAGAGAGTTGAATTAATTAATATGAATCTTAACCCCATTGTGGAATGTAGGCCAAATCAGGTCGTTTTGAACAAAGATTATGGATTCACAAAAGAAATGTATTCTATTGTAAGTCATAATGGATTGCACAATATAAAGCAAATATGAAATTGAAACAGCTTCGGACGTTACAGCCCGTCTTAATGAGTGTCAACTGTCTAATATTTTGCTACAAGAGGGTTAACGAGACCGGGACCTGCTGTTTAAAGCCGATTCCGATCGGATACAAACATCCATGCCAAGAGCGGAATACAAACCCGCCGACTCTTTTTCCGAAAAGCAGCGATCTACCATTCAGCCATCGTTCGGCCACTGGTAAAGACGCTAAAAGTTATTTTCTATACCCGAGTAAATAACAATTAGATGAATTGAAATCGGATGGAAAAAATATTTCCAGCACTTAACTGTCTGAACAGAGTAATGCAAAATCGTTCTAAACCAAACTCAACAGTGCAACACTAATCCGGAAGAACACAGTAGCAAAAAAGAAAAAAATAATAACAACGCAAATCATTTCTCAATCAGCGCTTAAGTGTGTTTGACATATGTAATAATATCGCGAAATATAACATTATTTTTGGAAATCATTGCCGTTCTTGGATCATCACTTCCAGGTGAAGATGTCACACTGCACTAGACACGGGGAACTTTTTGGGGGCCATCACCGATTACGATATTTTAACGGGTAGCTGGTCTTCTTCTTTCGAAAGCCTGATTCCATAGCAGTTTTTTAAAACATTTTTAAACTGTCTCGGGGAACGTCCCCCTTTCCCGCAATTTGTTATTTCGCTATTTTTCCCACCCGTGAGAGAGTTATGTGAGATTTGATAGGAGGTGGTAAAAGAATGGAAACGCTTCTGGAAAATTTTCTCGTTTTACTCAATTACGCCCTCCATAAACACGAAACGACTGAGAAAGGGTTGAGATAAAAAGAAAAAGGCGGAGGATAATAAAAGCCGCCGTCTTTTCGAGAATCTTTTTCAACAAATGTGGGAAGAATCGCCTCAATTACCTGGGGAAAAAATCGGAGGGGTAGAATGGAATTCATAGCCGGCCATTTTCTATAAAAGGAGGGGGAGAGAGAGAAAAAAAAAGGCAGACCGAGGAGAGATAGATTTGTGGATGGAAAATACTGCGGTCCGCCCCTTCTGGGGAGCGACTTAAATTCCATCACTCGTCCATTCTCCACGCGTATGGGGGAGAAAAGGTCGTCTCCCCCCTCCTCGGGCCAATCTTATGGAAGGGGGGGGGAGAGGGAACAAAAGAATATTCCCGCTCCCTGAGGGGGTGTGGCGAGTGGTGGAAAGAGAGAGGGAAGATACAAGGCGGTCCAATCAGCTAGCCCGCACGCACGCACGCTTCATTCACCCCTCTGGCGCGGGGAAGGGGGTAGGGGGAGAGGAGAAGAGCTCATTGAATTTGGCCGAAATGGGCACTTAGATTTAATTAAGCGACATTTGACGTCGTGAATCGATCTGCCTCTCTCGCTCCGAAGCTGTATAAGTGGATTAAGGGGTAATGTGGGGTTTGCCTCTGATTACGCGCTCCGGCGGACGGTGCACCCCCTACCTCCCGTCCCCCGCTTCCCTCGCTCTCTCTGTTTGCACACCGGTTCACAATCAGGCTCCGTCCGGCCAATTAGAAAATTACATTAAGTATGTCGTGTAGAATTGCGCCGCGCTTCGCCTTTTCGCGGGAAAAATAGAGGGGGAGAGAAGCGTCGGTGGAAGGGGGGGGTGCGTCTGTGGAAGTGGGGCCGGGTACTTATTGCGACACTCGCGGCTGCGGATCAGAAGCGCCGATCGAGCGTTTCGCGAAATGCTGAAAATCATCGCAAGGAAAAGCGACTGACTTTGAGACTGACTTCAATGTCTACAACGGCCTAAATTATTAACCAGATCAATAAACTATTAATGTATGGACTTTCTTTTATACCATGTGGAGGGAAAGGTTAATAAGAGAATAAAATTCCATTCACACAACATAGAACAAGCGAAGCTATGAGCCACAGATAATGAGTGTTGATACTCAAGTAAAATAGACACCAGAAAATATAAATAAGAGATGACTTACCGTTGTGAAACTACATTTGAAAGTTTTACTTGAACATCCTTGCACATCTATTTATAATATGTTGTAAATATGTCCATTACACGTAATGTTAATTATTAACTCTTTGCATTCTTATGTAGTGTCGGACACCTCATCAAGTCCTTTGTTAAGTCTCATTCTACTTTTTTTCAAATGCAAACCAATAGATGCTCAAATACCTGGAGATACCTGAGATACCCGGAGAAAGAAAACTTTGTGTGTGTGTGTGAAACATATACAACTGACATTTTACTACATTTATCTCTTTATTTAATTATTTAAATTTCCCTCTTTTTTAGTTTAAGAATATTTCAAATAAAACACTTAAAAGCGTTTAAGAGCTGCTGCTAACAAAATGGAAATGTAATTCAGAGTACAAAGAGTTAAATAGATACTGCAAACCAGTGTCATGGATCAGAGACGATAGCATCCAGGGTCCTAAAAAATGATGCAATCAACCTCAGCTTACATTGATTCCTTTTTTACGCCCTTCCTTTGCAATGATATCCTGCTAACTGCGCTGAGGGGACAAACACTTCGGCAACCTTACTCCCTCACTCAGGAAGGGAGGAACCCGACCTGTCCAGACAGGGTCGGAGCAAAAGAGGACGCTGGAAACACTTGGCTTCTCCCTCAGTAGTCCACTGACAGCAACGAGGAAATTTATGGATGCAACTCTTCCTTACACTTTCATATACATTGCTTAAGTTCATAAGTACTTGCATACTACAGTGGACTCCGCTTAATGGGATCGCGGTTAATGTTATCAATCGCTTACTGTTATCGAAATCACTGGGTCCCGATTTTCTCTATTCATTTACATGTTAAAATGATCGCTTTGCATGATCGTTACATCGGTTAATGTTATCCGTCTTCGAACCTCATTTTAACTGGCAAAGGAATATTCACAATATATTCAGTAGGAAACCCATTCTTTTCGAATTTCCAAGAATTCTCCAATTCCCCCTAAGGAAATGCATAACGAACAAAGGAGTGGGCCCTGGAATTTTTCAGAAATATGCACACCCTGCTGGTGGTGAATGGTTAAATAAGCAGAAGGCAGTACATTCTTATCGGGACTGAGAGGAGCGTATTCACATTATATGCCTTGTTCTCTTACATACAGGTTGTCGATAGCGAAGCCAGAAAGCGAAATGATTTGACATTAAAACAAAAGATCGAAATTTTAAGTTGTTATGACAGGTTGATTATGATTACAAACAATTTATCAATGAGCTTCTTAGAAAAAATTGAAGACAGTCAACAAGTGATCACTTTTTTAATTATGTACATATTTCTTATGTTTTAAAACATACTATACAGTACATATATATAAGGTGTGTGTCATAGCACCCTGTTCCACAATATAATAGCACCCTGTTCCACAATATAATAGCATTAAAAATATTCTTCACCAATTAAACGGGAGAGGCAGGCTCTATTTTTGTTGCCAGGGACTTACTTGGCAATGTAACTCAGATACAGTCATCGTGTCAAAAAAGGATCACACTTCGAACTCAAGATCAAGCAAAATAATTAGTAAAAATCCTTTATTTCGATGTTAATGACAAAGAACTGTAGGACACGTCTTACACAGAAAACAGATAAACGTGCATCTATTTGATCTAAGAAAAGCCCATCCCAAGGAAAAGACTGTCACGTAAATGACTTCTCAAGACAAAGAATTTTTGATCGGCAGTGATTTTAAGGCACATTGAAACTTTATTGTTGAAACGGCATTAAAATTGTAAAGATCTGTTTTTCCTGGAAAAATAGGTGGATGGGTTAAAGAAGAGAAAGAAAGGGTCACACGTAGCACATTTTAATTCAAAGTATAGTTTGGGAATATATGGAACGGATACCAATATCAATGATACCTATTATATTTATATTTTTCAAAATACAATGACATGACATACAGCATTTCTGGTCATTTTTATGACGTATTTATGTATGCTTGCAAAGCTATGAATATATGTATAAGACACATGTATAAAATGTGTGTATGTACTTTGTGTATGTGCGTAATCTTTTTGTGAAATTGAAAGTACATTACACTTTGGATTAAGACTTTGTGATCTTCCCGAAAAAAATTTCTGCCTGCATCACTGATGAGAAATTTAGTGCATATTTACTGACCTTATTCCAAGTACGTTTCTTTCTCTTAGATAGTCCAAAAACCATAAAAGAATGAATCAGATAATTTATGCAAATGACAGACAGGTTTCAAATTTGGCAATTAGCATATAATTCGAGAGAGAAAGATATACTGGAGAACCATTTAAGATGTTCCCCGATAAAACTTCAATTCCTGTACGTACGTCTGATGTATATAGTTCATCAAAACATATTTACTTATTTAATTTATTTATTTTATCATTTTTAACCTTCATACTATATAAAACAGGATAAAGGTACTATTTATAAAATTATCATTGTTTTTACCGAAAAAAATACTGGTTATTCTCTGAATTTGTTCTTTTTTTCTTGTGGCATGCTGGAGTCACTTAGATGATGTTAATGAGAAAATTGAATTTAGAAGCCTCAGATTTTCTCGTAACATCTCATTGACACATGCATGTCAGGAGAAAAAAAGTATAAATTCGGACAATAGCCATTATTTATTTGGCTAAAAATTATGCATTTATATAAATAATTTCTTCATTTACATCCTATTTGATATAGTACATAGGTTAAAATGGTAAAATAGATATATAATCTAAATATAGATGCCTTGATTACATGAGTCATACGTACATGAATCGATGGTA
Organism: Pardosa pseudoannulata; assembly: GCA_032207245.1. Taxonomy (NCBI): domain Eukaryota; kingdom Metazoa; phylum Arthropoda; class Arachnida; order Araneae; family Lycosidae; genus Pardosa; species Pardosa pseudoannulata. The sequence goes on along the minus strand of CM063504.1, from coordinate 182,814,202 downwards.
AAATAGATATATAATCTATATATAGATGCCTTGATTACATGAGTCGTACGTACATGAATCGAAGACTCATCGATGGAAATTTTGAATAGTTTCTCCATACATCGTTCTCTCTCTGCAATTGCATACTGGTTGCCAGTTTCAAAACCCATTTTTGTGATCGAGGGAATAAATCTAGGCTTCCAAGTTCGACTCTCTAACCGATCCCTGCTCATCGCTTTTTCCTTTCCGACAGTACCTGTAGAGTGAAACGACATTTACAGGCCTGTGGCCGGAAAGGAGAACGAACACTCAACTAATTGAATGGACCTATTAGAGTGGACCACTGACTATGGTCCACTCTAATAGGTCTAAAATAATTGATCGTGGATTTATTCAGAAATATTTCTGAAGAAACTGGTATAAAGAAAGCATTACAGTTAGTCATAAAAAATACATGACTTTAAAACAACAGTAAAAGCACTTTCACACGTCAATATTTACGTGTTGAGACACTTCGACAGTTTCACTTTTAAAATGGCTTCGAAAGCAGTTATACGCCATAGTATATACATATCTAATGCTTTGCAAGCTTGCATATTCCATACGATGATACACGATGAACTGTGTTTTTAAATCGGAAAGTAATTTGGTGTATTTTTGTAGCGTCTTAATGTTAGTGAAATTTTCATTTAGGCAGATGAAATTGGAGGTTTTATATCTAATGCTTTATATCTTTATATCTATTTTCATCATATAATTACCCAAACCAAAAGTCGTACGCAAAGCAATTAATTTTTAATAAAATTATGAAACGATATCTTTTTTTATTGTTTTGTTTTGTTTTATGGTATGAAATTGTTTTATTTTTAAAAATATCTTTAATGATGGTATTAAGTTCGATCTAAAAACTGATATAATTTTTTATTAACCTTTTTCTCGTTTTGTACATCCTATATCAAATATACATCTAATACCTGATACGCTTATGTATGTGATACACAATGAACTATGCTCTAAACTTAAAATATAGACTCTTATATTTAGGAATAGAGTCTTAAATTTAGTTATACACTACCATTAGGCAGATGAAATCGAAAGCTTTATATCTTATATACACCATATAATTATTCTCTCACATGGGAACAAACTAAAAATTGAAAACAATTTTATATACTATCTTAGAAAATTGCAAGAACTTATGACTTGAATGTAGACAACGGATGTTAAAACGAAATTGATTAGTGGCATCATGAAACTTTCTGAAGAAACTGGTATAAAGAAAGTTATTCAGGTTAATCATAAAAAATATATAGCTAACTGTAAAAACGTTTTCACACGTCAATATTTAACTGCTGAAAAAGCAACAGATTCATTTTTGGATTCCTCTTCCCTTTGAAGAAATACGCGGATTCCTTGTGTGAGGGAGAAACATTTTTAAGGTATCAGTCTACGTTAAAAACGTTGTTTTTGGCCAAGACGTCATTTTTGGTTTTATTACTCTGTTGTAAAATTTAAACTTTTCGGCTTCTAAATCTGTTTTTGTTTTGTCTCTACAGCATTTAAAAGAAAAGTGACAGTTGTTTAAACATCAGTGACAGCTGTCAAAACAAAACAGAAGTAGCGACTTTGGAACCGGAAGTTGTGAATTTAAAGCCTTTTAAACAGCATTTTTTGGACAAAACTTTTTAAATTTTCTTGAAGATTAGTTTAAACATTTTTCTAGTATTTTTAATAATTAGCAACTTGGCAATTAGAAAGTTTTGAAGCAAGAAAGAGTGGGGAATTTTAAACATGTATTTTAATTTTTTAATAATTAAAGTTGCTTTCATAAACTTCAAATGGATTTTTCTCAGAAAGGTATTTTTAATAAAATGTTGAAACTTGAAATGTGATTTCTCAAAAGCTCTTAAAAATATTTTAGTTTTAAAATATTTTGTTGAAAATTATTATGAATGCTTTTGATAGTATTTACTAGAAAATGACCTAAAAGCTTTAAGTTTGGATAATTTTTAATGATGTTACACTCATAGTTTGCTATAAAGGTATTGAAAATTCGTTAAAAATTCAATGTGTATGATTTTGAAGGACCAAAATTTTTATCAAATGTAAATTAAGCAAAGATTTTAGGTGATTCACTAGTCCACTGTATAAGAAATGTGTTGCATCAAAAAATATTGAAATAATTTAATTTATTAAAAAATTAGACTTTTTAAAAAACCCGATTTCTTTACTCAATTTTCTTCATTTATTAGAAATTTTATAAAAACTTCTCCAGGAATAAATTTTTTTTAGTACAATTTTCTATGATAATATAAAAAATAAATCTAAAAATGCAAAAACATGAACTAGTTTTTACGTTTAAAGAAAAAAGTTCTCCCAATGTAGACGGATACCTTAAACAATTAATGGCTTTATCAAAAGTGATTCTGGACTCAAATAAATCGTTTGAAAATGTTTCGCTGTAACACAAGAGATCAGCATACTCATCACCTTTAAAGAAAATTCTTTAAAGTAAAAGGATTCTTAAACGAACACATACTGGTCAGGGCCCGATCAAGGCAAAGTTGGGACACCGGGTCTGGTAGTCTTTCGCACCCCCCCCCCTGTCCTGCTTTCAAGGCAAAAAAAGTTAGTTTATAAAAGAGGATACAAACGAATATTTTTGGAGGAAAGTTTATATTAATTTTTTTATGTTTACATATAGTTGAATTATGTTTACATACAGTATGAATACAGTTACTCGATTTAGTATAACCTGAAAAGCAAAGGAATTTTCTACTCAGAACCATGGGGTAAGTAATGAGTAAAAAAAGTGACTAGAGTGATGTAAATAAGTAAACTGGAGTATGTTTTAGATAAAATTGTCAACATTTTAACTATTTTTATTTAATTTCTAAATAAGGTTTATGAAATATTGCTTGAAGAATCTACAAAAAACATTTTCAAATTATGTTAATTAAATTATTTAAAATTTAAAAATTAAGTACCAAATTTTAGGGAGCCCCTAAAATTAAAGCCCCAGGGCTTTAATCAGGCTCTGGTACTGGTTGACAAGTGATAAGACAGTAATGTACACGATAACGATTCAGCACGAATTCACGTTTCATCAAATGCTGATTTTGAACCTCATAAAGAGGATGAAGCCGTGCTCCCTTTAACCAGGCAAAAAAAGAGAACATGAATTTTGGATTTGTGCTAGAGAAGGTGTAGATGGGAAAAAAAGGTTTGAAAGTTTCAGATCTTAAATTTAAATCTCAAATCTTAACCAGACAATGAGAAAGGAGTGATCCACAAAATTTATTAACGGCGATATTAAAAGTCCAAAAAAGAGAATTTTATCAGCTACGGACAAAACAAGGAAGACTTTCCCAGCAGCATACCACAAATTAGGATTAACCATTTATTTTACTTGATCTAGTTATATCAATTCGAGAATGTGTCTAGAAGTCAAAAATACCAGCAAGGACATCAGGGGGGTGGTTGGATCCTCCCCGAAATATTTTCAATATATGCAAGACTTTCTTAAACTTATTAAAATTTTTGCCCAAGACTAGTGTCCCCAGCAAGAGACAAAAGATTTTTTGTTTCAACCATGAAAACAGTGAAAACATTTCCTCTCAATAGAAGTGATCAAAACAGATTTAAAAATTTAGCATTACTTTCGTTGCATTTTAGACGCCAAATAACTGTTATTGAATGTTTAAACAAAGCTATTCTTAAAAGATAGAAGAGATAATTTATTATTATAAAGCGGTAGTTTATAAAATTACTGATTATGCTGCACTATTTCGTTTTCATACAAAGTCTGCAAATTTCTGTAAAAAAAGTAAGAGCATATGTCACCCCAGATAGCATGCATCTTGCCAGCAAGTTTGATTTTTTCTGGGTACTATCTTGTCATAACAAATTTGGTGCGTCAAAATTGCAGCAAATTTCCTTCAATTTGACTGAACATAAAGCGACCACTTCTTTGCAACGCTATTTTGCTGCAAAACTATGGCAACTTTGTCATGACAACCTTAAAGCAAGTGAAAATTCCTAGACTTGCTGCAGTCTTATTTCAAACTTGCAGACTTGCAACAGTGAACTTGCTGCAAGTTTGCAAGCTTGCAAAGCAACACTACTGCAAGTTTGTTGCAAACTAAATTTGCTATCTGGGACAATTACTTTCTCAACATATTTGTTAAATTTCCATAGTTATTTACACAATTGCTTTACTTTTAAATTGTGCTGCGCCGTAAATTAAATACGCTCCAGTATTTCCCAGGCAAATATAAACCTAGTAAAAACTTACAGCGTAAATTAAAAGACACAATATAGTTCCAAATATGTTTTGTAAGATACAATGAAATGACGTAGAGCGGTGCTGATCCATTTTAGGGCGTACTTACATATACATGTAAAACTATGGATGAATGTATAAGATTTATGTATGTATGCACTTTGTATATGTGTAATAAATTGGTTTTTCATGAGGTACATTCCATTTTCTTTAGACTTTGGACACCTCTCTAAAATTAATATCTGGCTACAACTCTGGATATCAGTGATGTGTTTGCAAAAATTAATTAAAGTATAATAACTATAAGTATAAGAAATCTGTCAAACTTTGTAATTCTAAATATCATAACAGTCACATCTGTCTAAATAAGTAAATTTCAAATGTGTAATAATTTGCAGCATTAGTAATAAACATTATTTGAAAAAAAAAATTCTCTTGAATACGGGTTTTGTTTGTTCTTGATGGGTCACTATATTGTGTAAGTTTTATTAGTGAAATTATTTTCTATGCTTAGGTCTTTCATATAGCCTTACATGTTATTCCTTTTTATAAATTTAGTTCAGGCTACATCAATGTAACTTAACACATTGGGACACGTACTAGTACGGGTTAGTTTAACAACATAGTTTGGTTTAGTCTGGAGTACTACGGTCTACTCTTTTGCAACACGAGGGCTAATGAGACCGGGGCCTACAGCTTAAAGCCGATTCCGAAAGGCTACGAACAATCATGCCACAATGGGATTCGAACCCACGAACTCCGGTACCGAAGGCTAGCACCCTAACCAATCGGCTATCATTCGGTCAATATTGTTTGCTTGTGGGTACAAAAACAACGGTATATACAGGAAAACGAAGCCGAATGTTCTTGTCTACTGCATAGATTCTGGAAAAATTGAGACAAATAAATCTAGTTTTTACATCACTCGATGCGTAACACATAATGGGAATGTTGTCTAAAAAAATCGTTTTAGATTTAAAATTAACTTTTTTTTAACCTTTCGAAAATTATATATATATATATATATATATATATATATATATATGTATGTATGTATGTATATTTATATATTTTATATATATATATATATATATATATATATATATATATATGTATATTTATATATTATATATATGTATATTTATATTAATATATATATATATATATATATATATATGCATTTATATATATATATTTATTTGTTTATTTGTTTATTTATATATTTGTTTATATATTTCAATATAAAATATGAAAAGGGGGTTAAAAAATTAAATAATTTCCAATCTATTAAATCTATTAAGATTCAACTGAATAACTAAATTTAAGCGCAAAACGCCAGCTCCCGGTACAATTCCTCTGCAAAATGTACCAGCACACAATGTGTTAAAATAACCCTTTATTGACTTTTCAGTTGTAAATTGCAAAATATTATTTTTATAAAATGGATCAGCAAAGCTGTAGTTCATTTCATTGTATCTTGAAAGGTATACTTGCAAACACAGTGTCTTTTAATATACGTTCCAAATTTTTACCGGGTTTAAATTTATATTATTTAAATTAAATTTAAATACTGAAGCCTATTTTATATTCTAGCTCTTGTATTTACCAGACGAATTTGAACTAAAGTAATTTATGAATAACTAGGAAAATATTTTTTAAAATATTATGAAAGGAATTATGGTAAATCATGTGTAACTTGTGTCTTTGTGTGTAGCCATTTTGCGTCTTTTAATTTAAGCTCTAAGTTTCTACTAGGTTTAAATTTGCTTGGCAAATACTAGAACATATTTAATATGTGACGTAGTATTTACTACATGAATTTAAATTAAAGTAATCTCATAAATAAAATTTAAAAATATTGAGAAAGGAATTATGATACATCTTGTGTAACTTGTGTCTTTGTGTGTAGCCATTTTGTTTCTTTTAATTTAAGATCTAAGTTTTTACAAGGTTTAAACTTGCTTGGAAAATACTAAAACATATTTAATATGTGACGTAGTATTTACTACATAAATTTAAATTAAAGTAATTTCATAAATAAAATTTAAAAATATTGAGAAAGGAATTATGATACATCTTGTGTAACTTGTGTCTTTGTGTGTAGCCATTTTGTGTATTTTAATTTAAGCTCTAAGTATCTACTAGGTTTAAATTTGCTTGGAAAATACTAGAACATATTTAATATGCGTAGTAGTATTTACCACATGAATTTAAATTAAATTAATCTCATAAATAAAATTTAAAAATATTGAGAAAGGAAGTATGACATATCCTTTTATTTTTCTTTTACAAAATGGAATATCTTGTATGGCAATAAAAATCTAAAACAGGATGACATGATCAGCCATTTGTAACCTACCGTTTTATAGTAAATTAATTCTTCTTGCTTTTAAGGCCAGTCTGTTCAATCCTTCATTCACATTTCTACTCCACCGAAAGTAATGCTATGTTTGTCAACTTCTCGTGATCAGTTCTATTGTGAAGAAATGCTTGGAATCTTTTCATGGTTGAAAACGATCCCTTGGCACTTTTAGTGGAAACAAAGGATGAACACATATTTTAATGAGTTTAAAATATTATGGGAGGCCTACACTGAAGGTATTCCGGGGTGGGCCCAGTCCCCCTCCCCTATAAATACGTCATTACCAAATAACTACAAAAATTGGTTCAAGTTTGTAAGAGTCGCGTCCGTCTCTGTCGGGGTTCATGAAGAACGTTGGTTAGGGCGAACTTTTGTTCATTGTAAGGCGCCGAACATTTCAAAACGTCGAACAATTACGGGACCAGTAAGGATCCTTTTGACGCACGGCCGATTAGAGGTGTCAAGTGGGCCGTTTTTGTCAACTCACCGACAGAGAAAAGAAATTGTGTTTTGTGTTACCGCGTCGGCTGGGCACCAAAGGGCGTTTCAGCTACCTCAAGGACAAAGGTCTAAGAGTGGGGGGGGGGGTCGATCTTCCCTAAAACCGAGGTTTCCTGTTTGGAAAAGAGAAACGGGAGGGAACTCCCGGCTGAACTTTGAGATGAGCAGGTTGTCTAGAATAATCTCCTCTCTGGACGATTTTACTTATACACTTTAATATTTCTTTAAATGCTTTTTTGTTAAATAAATAAATAGTTGTTAAGTTAGTAGTCATCTACGGCTGATTATTTCGCCTCCATACCTGCTCCTTTTACGATACCCATGCGAAATCATATCCAAGTGACTAGGATATGACTTACAATTGGAAGTAGAAACATCGCAAACCGCTCGGCGAGTTTACAAAGTTTCTGAAATATATAAAGCGAGGAATTCGCAAATGTGATATAGAGTGTCATAATGCTCCGGTTTAATTTTTATGTGTTCTCGTTAACTTCAAATGCAATTAAACGTAATATCAAAATGAATTCTTCGATGGTTAATTGAAACTCTACACCTCAACCGGTAAGACGCGTTTTTAGTTCTAATTTCGAGGCCCGAACTGTGACGTGCCAGAGATTCGTGCAAAATCCCGCTCCGAGTTGATGCGGAGAGCATTTTGTCGGCGATTTTCTATCGGACCCGGGAGGCATTCATCAGGAGGAGGCGGAGGAGGCAATAAAAAAAAGGGGCTCTTCTCCTCCGCCACGCTTAACGAACCTTCTTTCTTTCTTAGACCGCGAGGGAGATGACAGAACACGGGGTGATCGGCCATTCGTTCTCTAACATTCGCCTGATGAGGCTCTTATTGATTGTCATCATCGCGCACAGAGAGATGTGCGCGCTCCCCTCGAATCGATCCAAACGCCGCCGTCCGCGTGAAATGGAGCGTCTAATCTGTTGCAACCTCCAACGCCGCCAACGACCGCCAACACTCGCCAACGCTGGCGAGCACAGACCGCGTGTTTAACAACCTATTAATGGCACATGCGTTCTCATTACCGCAAACCCGTTTCAATATGCCCTGCTTTAAAGAAGTCCCATCATTTCCACCTCATTTCCTGTTAACCCTTTCGTGGGCTTTGGAACTATTAGTTCCCACCTTAAAATATACCTGCGGAAAGTGCAAAGCCCACTACAGAACTGATAATATTCTGTATTGTATTCTGAAGAAAAAGGAAAAATTGTTCTGCTAGCCTCCTAGTAAAGATGTGAGGGATACCGAATGGTGTGCATCTGGCAATTATGAGAAATTATAGGTTAAAGTTGGTTTCCAACTGTAAACAATGTAGGAAATGTGGACCAAAAAAAGACGACCCGCTACGTATGCGTAGAATGTGATGAATCCTAGTGCATTGTAGTATACTTTCCCTCTTTCCAGGGACTTTAATCCCCATTAAGTTGAATTTTCTATATGACCAAAAATGAATATAGCATACTCCCCGTTCTCAGAACTTAAATGTAGACATAAAATTAGGCATAAACAAAGTAAATTTCTTAAAATTTTATTGTTTACATGATAATAAAGCACAAATCACTGGAAGCATTCAGTATATTTTTCTATC
>CM063504.1:182797977-182802977 GCA_032207245.1 Pardosa pseudoannulata | reverse complement strand
TATTCGCTCCTTTTAGTAAGTGGTTCTCAAACTTTTTCTCCAACCGAACCATTTCTTACCACATACATATCAAAGGATCCCTTGAATAAATATCACTCAAGAAAAAACTAACGGTGTTTGAAGCATTTATTAATGTTTTGTCTTTTGTTGTGCTGTTTAACCTCGAACTCTATATTTTGCATTTTGTACTGTTATATTTCATGCTCAGTGTGCTGTGTTTTGTTTTGTAGTTTAATTTAGTTGCATTTTGGTGGCAACACTCTTTGTTGTTAGAAAGAGAACAACTTATGTGAGTGGTGGCATTCTGATCATTAAAAATAATTTTTAAAGGCAAATGTTATTCTTGTGTACATTTGTGTATTTGTTTTTGGTCCTCGTCGACAAAGGATCTGTTATTTATCACTCCTCAGATAGAAACATAAAAACCAAACAATATAAAACAATATAAAAATGTAGGTAATACTTACAACAGGTGACGTGAAAGTAAAAATTTTATGAAATTATGCAAGTAGAAGGAAACACTGATGAATATTTCACCCCATTTTGTGCTGTATTGACGCGATAGCTTTGAAAGGACTCATTGTCCCCTATTGTTGCGCTTCTGGGCTGTTATAACTTTTATTATAACTTCTGTTGCTATTATAACTTCTCTATAAAGCATTACAGAAAAAATATTCCAATGTAGCTGTCAATACAAGCACATATTCCTTTATATCAATACAAGGCTGAGAAACTGTTACCTACTTAGTATCATCCAAATAGCACGCGTAGCTTAAGATAGCTTAGACTAGCCCACACTTGGAAAAAAGTCTCAAAAATATAGTTTTTATTGTATCAGTGACCAAAGTTCTATATTTTTTACTTCACCTTTTGCATCCTCGTTATTGCCCCTCTATTGTAAAATAGATATATTGACATTATTGATTGTTTATTTTTATACACTTAGCTCGATTGAGATCAACATAAAAATAATGTATTCTAAAAGTACGAAAAAAAATTTTTTAAGAAAATTATTTATTTTTACTAAAGTCATCCAAGATATTTCAGTTCAATTAGAATATATCTGTAACAATGAAATACTTCGAAATAGAGCTCAAAAGAGAAGCTATCAGCGTCTTTGTTTCCTAGAAAGGTGCATCCCTCAATTAAATGTCAGTCAAAGATGTTATAAGCAATCGACCTGACCCTCATCAAAACTCCATAGCACTGTTAGAAATATACAATACATCTATCGGACCATTTTTGGATCGAAAATTGTCATGACAGCCCTAATTGTACGTGCAAACCGCTTAGCTTAAGGAATGCTACGGACGCGAGGAACATTACCCCAGCTAGGTCCTCGTAATTTAGAAGCCGCAAAGGATTGGTCTACCAACCCCAGACTTATCGTTTGAAAACTTGGAGAACGTTGTGACCATGAACATATTTTACATGCTCCAGTAACCTTTAACGAACACGGCGGATCTTGGGCCAACTCTATCCCCGAACCAGCAACCTTTCAGTTATGAGATCTCTGCCTGTGCTGATTGAGATATCACTGCTCGATTAGAGAAAAATTGGAGAATGAAATTATGGATTTTCCTGAAAGTTTCAATGGTGATTAAATTTTTTTCAAGGAACTCCTGAAGGATTATTATTCCTCCTAAAATCATCCTACTTCCCTTAACAAATCATACTATCATTTTAGAAAAGTCTGTAAAGAGACTCAAAGGCCATTTAGAAACCGGACAGCCAATCACGAAAGCAGTCAGATATCTGAATATTCCAAAACTGAGAACCTTAACGCTGTGGAAACAACTTCAAAACGATGGAAATGTTGTCGAAAGACCTGAACAAAGTCCTAAACAATTGATAGTTGCTTTTGAAGATCGAAAATAACTGCTCGTCCTAACAGTAAGTCTAATTATCGCCAGTTTATTTCAGAGCTTGAAGCTCCAACTGGAACCCTGCAAACAGTATACAGAAAGCTAATAAAAAAGGCTTTTGTGCCAGAAAGCCATGGGTATGATGGGCTTTCTAGTCTTTACAAAAAAAGAGGAATCGCTTTAACCCTTTCGTAGGCTATTTGTTTCTCTCACAAGGTTTTCAAACTTTCAAAACAGAAGAGCTAATTATAATCAATCGATAAAACAATAGATGAGCACACTTTGCTATCTGGGTATAGCTTGAGTATCTTCTATTGTACGGAGATATTGATTCTTTTATTCTATTTCAAATACAGGAATAGTGTCACTTCATTCAGAGATGACACCATTCTCGTACGGTAAGTAAGATGTGCAAAAAATTGTAATTGTATTGATTTATTATTATGCAATTTGGTATGATTTATTTATTTCTTTTTAGCTTTGATATGCAAATGGATAGAATCTCAGACGTTCTAAAACCTGGACATGATTTAAGTTTCGACTCATTTCGTGTTGCCCATATCATGAGTGCAGTTCTTGATATGGGCAGCAACAAAACGCTCATGGCTCAGTAGGCATCGATATCATAACTGGAAGGTTGAGAGGCTCGAGCTGACTTTCGTATTCATTAATGGGCTTGAAAATAAGTTCGTGGTCTCAATTTACCAAACGGTAACTCCAGAGGTGGGAGACAAAACCTAAGGGATCAGCTGCCTGATCCTTGCTTCTAAGTGACAAGGTTTCACTTTGTGTTGTCCAAGGGAGTAATGTTGTTCAACTTATGTTGTACTCCCATGAAAAAATGACCATCAAAAATCTGTGACTTGGTAATGATTAATGCTATAAGAAACAAGGGCACCAGCTTTGGAAATAATAACATAAAGTGTTTTCAAACAGACTCCCAGCCCCCTTTTGCGATCGAAACTCTCATCAAAAGCCTAAAAGATAGGAGGTGCATCCAGAAAGCAAGTTTCCCGATGTTTTCCCATTTAAAGTAAACGTAATTAGCAGTGTCAATTGACCATGCGTAACAGATCTATGACGTACCAACCATATGCCAGCTGGATAGGTTCCACCTCGTGCCAGTAGCAAGGTAGCAGTGCTCCGAAATGGAAGCTCTAATTCCTTCTCCCGCCGCCTGCAAGGTTCGGTCGGTGATCTTGAATGCACAAATCATTGCGACAATTGAAATTCATCGTCAGCTCTATCAGGTCTATGAGCCGAAACTGACACCCCAGCACAAAATTCAACGCTTAGGAGAAGCACTGACATTTCTGCAACGGTATCACGATGACGGCGACGAGTTCCTCGACAGGATCGTCACGGGAAATGAGACTTGGATTTCGCACTTTACCCCGGAAGCCAAGCAGCAGTCAATGCATTGACGTCATAGTGGATCTTCGGTCAGGACCCAATTCAAACAGACGCTGTCTGTGCGGAAAGGGATGTGCACGGTGTTCTGGGACAAGAGGGGCATTCTGCTCATTGACTTCTTTCCACGTGGTGAAACAGTAAACTCTGACCGTTAATGTGAAACACTGCGGAAATTGCGACGTGCCATTCAAAACAAAAGGAGTGGAATGCTTACTGTAGGAGTTGTGCTTCATGATAATTCTCGTCCACATACGGCTCGACGCACAGCAGCTGTTCTGACGGAATTTGGCGGAGAGTTTTTTTATCATCCACGCTACAGCCCTGATCTTTCTCTCAGCTATTTGTCTGTTTATTTGCACTTCAAGAAATTCCTGTTTTCCGGAGAGTGTTTTGGCAACGATGAAGAGCTGAAGACGTCTGTCACACGCTGGTTCTATTCACAGGCGGCAGAGCTCTACGACAGAGGGATACAAAAGTTGTTCCCACGGTACGACAATTGCCTCCATTCTGGAGGTGGCAATGTTAAAAAATAGCTGAAACATTGCTGTACTTGTTACCAATAAATATGTTCCTGAAAGTGTGAGTTCTTTTTTTCTTTTAAATAGGTAAACTTGCTTTCTGGATGCGCCTCGTACAAAAAGTTCTCATCAGCACAAAAGAACAGACTTATGAAGAACAAATGGATATTGAACACAATGTCCAAACAGAAAAAAACTTCCCATTAAATAATCTTGACTAATTATTCAATGATAAATTGAAGACAATGTGCAAACAGAAAATATTTTCCATTGAATAATCTTGACTAATTATACGATGCCATTGGAAGAGCATGGGAATTCATTGAAGAATATTATCACAAAACAGAAAATTCCTTGAAACAGTGCAAAAGCTTGAAAATCAAATTCTCTGTTATCTTCTGAATCACATGAAGATAAAAAAAGAAAAGAAAATTGCGCAAACAAATTTCGTTAATTCGAATACCACGTCTGTCATAGATATTCGTAGCCGTTCGGAATCGTCTTCAAGCAGTATGTCCCGGTTACATTAGCCTCATGTAGTAAAACAGTATACCATAGTGGGCAGTTAGGTGATCCACACCACTATTCTTAGTCAAAATGTTCTTTTTTATATCTCTCACTCATTCCATATATATGTAACAAATCAAAATTATTTCACTTCAATATCTCTTCCATTCGAATTCCTTCAAATCTATTTTTCCTAGCCACAAAATGTCTTAATCAAAAAAGTGTCCTTGACTGAAAACACATTTACAAAGCTTTTTCTGCAATAGATGTCAATTTTATGTCCATTGGACGCATTTTCCAGCTTTCGCCGGCAAATGGCTCAGTTTCTCTCCAGAATTAGCGTGTTAAATTTGCTGACTATGTTTCTTGTCCTTTGGGAAAATCCTATCTGTACACCTCTGTTCCAGCAAAGTGTTTTCTGTATCACACCCTTGTCTGCCGTTGATTGGCAAAGATGTCTTTTCAGTAGCTCCTCAATAACGATTTGAGTTGTTCTCAAAATGGTGCTTCTTTTCAATGTGCCCCGACTATAACATTATTCATTAGTCTAGCTGATTACGCTTCTGCTTGCCTAGTGGCTCGGGCAAGTAAAAACAATAGGGGCTACAATTTTTTATAGTAATCGGCAGTGATTTTTTGCTGGATTTCAAATATACATGTGTGTGTAATATATCAAAAAAATTACACCTAAAATATC
>CM063504.1:182782977-182792977 GCA_032207245.1 Pardosa pseudoannulata | reverse complement strand
TCGACTTCTTAGCAACAGAGACGCTGGCGGTCTCTAATCAAGCAAACTCCAGAAGCGGAGATACAAGCGGTTCTTCTCGAGCTACAAAGGCTCTATCAGGAAGAAGCCTCAAGAAGAAAAAGGCCCCTACTTGGCATCGCCACACTTCTTTTATAGCGGTCCCGGTTCCCTTTGCGCGATTCTTTGGGAAACTTCCAGAAGCAGGATGATGCAATCTTGCGGTCACCTCCCCGCCGGAATCAGCTGTTTCGTTTCCATATGTGGCCGAAAAGCCGTCTTCAGATCAGCCGACCCAAACAACTTAATTGCCTTTTTCGCTACCACTAATGGACGCACTGTAATTATTTACAATCTTTTCACAGAGTCTTTCCATTCAACAGTCCCGCAAAGCCCCAGACGCGCTGGCTCCAGCACACGGACAGTTTTCAATTAAGTATCCACGTGTATTTTAGACCACCCGTTTCTACCTGCCGCTAATCGTAAGTGTCCGCGGCGAAAGTTCACCTTCGGGCTCCTCGTTCTTTAGGGTCATGTAACGGATCGTTACAGGGGTTATGCAGCAAATATCCAACTGAAGATAAAAGAAGAAACATGTCAAAGATCCGGATTGAAACTCGGATTTATTTGCAGCTTCAACGATTAACTAGGATCGCAATCAAGGACACTGAAAAAAAAATCTTCACCCGAAAGATACAAATTTTGAAAAAAGTGTTACCTCTCAAGCCAAAATATTAAAAACAAATCCCTAAAGTGTTTTCAAGATAAAATTTCCTATGGAAAATGATACTGCTGAGCAAGAAATTAATTCTGATAAGTCTCAAAGTTTTATGCTGAACGGTTTTCACCTTCTGTATATCAGTCTCCCTTCGTCAGACTGCAATTAAAAAACTATTATTAATGTACCACGGAGTTCTTCTGACGGACCTCAAAGTTTTATTCTGAACGATTTGAATGATTATTCTGAACTATTTAATTAAGAATGCTATTATTAATGTGTCCGAGAGCCGTTCTTGGTAGACCTCTGAAAGTTTTATTCTGAATGGTTTGTTACTTCTGAATATCCCCATAATACAATTAAAAAAGCTATTATTAATGAACCAACGAGTCCTTATTCTGATCATATTGTACCTTCTGAGTATCAGCCACCCAGTCCCATACTGCAATTAAGAAAGCTATTATCAATGTACTAGAGATCCCTTATTCTGAACGGTTTTTAGCTTCTGAATATCACCCGCCGAACCCCATACTGTATTTTAGAAAGCTATTATTAATGTACCACGGAGTTCTTCTGACGGACCTCAAAGTTTTATTCTGAACGTTTTGAATGATTATTCTGAACTATTTAATTAAGAATGCTATTATTAATGTGTCCGAGAGCCGTTCTTGGTAGACCTCTGAAAGTTTTATTCTGAATGGTTTGTTACTTCTGAATATCCCCATAATACAATTAAAAAAGCTATTATTAATGAACCAACGAGTCCTTATTCTGATCATATTGTACCTTCTGAGTATCAGCCACCCAGTCCCATACTGCAATTAAGAAAGCTATTATCAATGTACCAGAGACCCCTTATTCTGAACGGTTTTTAGCTTCTGAATATCACCCGCCGAACCCCATACTGTATTTTAGAAAGCTATTATTAAGGTTCCACAGAGCTCTTCTGACAGACCTCAAAGTTTTATTCTGAACGTTTTGAATGATTATTCTGAACTATTTAATTAAAATGCTATTATTAATGTGTCCGAGAGCCGTTCTTGGTAGACCTCTGAAAGTTTTATTCTGAATGGTTTGTTACTTCTGAATATCCCCATAATACAATTAAAAAAGCTATTATTAATGAACCAACGAGTCCTTATTCTGATCATATTGTACCTTCTGAGTATCAGCCACCCAGTCCCATACTGCAATTAAGAAAGCTATTATCAATGTACCAGAGACCCCTTATTCTGAACGGTTTTTAGCTTCTGAATATCACCCGCCGAACCCCATACTGTATTTTAGAAAGCTATTATTAAGGTTCCACAGAGCTCTTCTGACACCTCAAAGTTTTATTCTGAACGATTTGAATGATTATTCTGAACTATTTAATTAAAAATGCTATTATTAATGTATCAGAGAGCTGTTCTTGGTAGGCCTCTTAAGTTTTATTCTGAATGGTTGTCACTTCTGAGTATCAGCCACCCAGTCCCATACTGCAATTAAGAAAGCTATTATCAATGTACCAGAGACCCCTTATTCTGAACGGTTTTTAGCTTCTGAATATCACCCGCCGAACCCCATACTGTATTTTAGAAAGCTATTATTAATGTACCACGGAGTTCTTCTGACGGACCTCAAAGTTTTATTCTGAACGATTTGAATGATTATTCTGAACTATTTAATTAAAAATGCTATTATTAATGTATCAGAGAGCTGTTCTTGGTAGACCTCTGAAAGTTTTATTCTGAATGGTTTGTTACTTCTGAATATCCCCATAATACAATTAAAAAAGCTATTATTAATGAACCAACGAGTCCTTATTCTGATCATATTGTACCTTCTGAGTATCAGCCACCCAGTCCCATACTGCAATTAAGAAAGCTATTATCAATGTACTAGAGATCCCTTATTCTGAACGGTTTTTAGCTTCTGAATATCACCCGCCGAACCCCATACTGTATTTTAGAAAGCTATTATTAATGTACCACGGAGTTCTTCTGACGGACCTCAAAGTTTTATTCTGAACGATTTGAATGATTATTCTGAACTATTTAATTAAAAATGCTATTATTAATGTATCAGAGAGCTGTTCTTGGTAGGCCTCTGAAAGTTTTATTCTGAATGGTTTGCTACTTCTGAATATCCCCATAATACAATTAAAAAAGCTATTATTAATGAACCAACGAGACCTTATTCTGATCAGATTGTAACTTCTGAGTATCAGCCACCCATCCCATACTGCAATTAAGAAAGCTATTATCAATGTACCAGAGACCCCCTTATTCTGAACGGTTTTTAGCTTCTGAATATCACCCGCCGAACCCCATACTGTATTTTAGAAAGCTATTATTAAGGTTCCACGGAGTTCTTTCTTCTTTCTTTTTTTTTCTTCTTTCATCTTCCTTTACTTCTCTTCTCTCTTTTAGCAGACGGGACCTCAAAGTTTTATTCTGAACGTTTTGAATGATTATTCTGAACTATTTAATTAAAAATGCTATTATTAATGTATCAGAGAGCTGTTCTTGGTAGGCCTCTTAAGTTTTTATTCTGAATGGTTGTCACTTCTGAGTATCAGCCACCCAGTCCCATACTGCAATTAAGAAAGCTATTATCAATGTACCAGAGACCCCTTATTCTGAACGGTTTTTAGCTTCTGAATATCACCCGCCGAACCCCATACTGTATTTTAGAAAGCTATTATTAAGGTTCCACAGAGCTCTTCTGACAGACCTCAAAGTTTTATTCTGAACGTTTTGAATGATTATTCTGAACTATTTAATTAAAAATGCTATTATTAATGTATCAGAGAGCTGTTCTTGGTAGGCCTCTTAAGTTTTATTCTGAATGGTTGTCACTTCTGAGTATCAGCCACCCAGTCCCATACTGCAATTAAGAAAGCTATTATCAATGTACCAGAGACCCCTTATTCTGAACGGTTTTTAGCTTCTGAATATCACCCGCCGAACCCCATACTGTATTTTAGAAAGCTATTATTAATGTACCACGGAGTTCTTCTGACGGACCTCAAAGTTTTATTCTGAACGATTTGAATGATTATTCTGAACTATTTAATTAAAAATGCTATTATTAATGTATCAGAGAGCTGTTCTTGGTAGGCCTCTTAAGTTTTATTCTGAATGGTTGTCACTTCTGAGTATCAGCCACCTAGTCCCATACTGCAATTAAGAAAGCTATTATCAATGTACTAGAGACCCTTATTCTGAACGGTTTTTAGCTTCTGAATATCACCCGCCGAACCCCATACTGTATTTTAGAAAGCTATTATTAATGTACCACGGAGTTCTTCTGACGGACCTCAAAGTTTTATTCTGAACGATTTTGAATGATTATTCTGAACTATTTAATTAAAAATGCTATTATTAATGTATCAGAGAGCTGTTCTTGGTAGGCCTCTTAAGTTTTATTCTGAATGGTTGTCACTTCTGAGTATCAGCCACCTAGTCCCATACTGCAATTAAGAAAGCTATTATCAATGTACTAGAGATCCCTTATTCTGAACGGTTTTTAGCTTCTGAATATCACCCGCCGAACCCCATACTGTATTTTAGAAAGCTATTATTAATGTACCACGGAGTTCTTCTGACGGACCTCAAAGTTTTATTCTGAACGATTTTGAATGATTATTCTGAACTATTTAATTAAAAATGCTATTATTAATGTATCAGAGAGCTGTTCTTGGTAGGCCTCTTAAGTTTTATTCTGAATGGTTGTCACTTCTGAGTATCAGCCACCTAGTCCCATACTGCAATTAAGAAAGCTATTATCAATGTACTAGAGATCCCTTATTCTGAACGGTTTTTAGCTTCTGAATATCACCCGCCGAACCCCATACTGTATTTTAGAAAGCTATTATTAATGTACCACGGAGTTCTTCTGACGGACCTCAAAGTTTTATTCTGAACGATTTTGAATGATTATTCTGAACTATTTAATTAAAAAATGCTATTATTAATGTATCAGAGAGCTGTTCTTGGTAGGCCTCTTAAGTTTTATTCTGAATGGTTGTCACTTCTGAGTATCAGCCACCTAGTCCCATACTGCAATTAAGAAAGCTATTATCAATGTACCAGAGATCCCCTTATTCTGAACGGTTTTTAGCTTCTGAATATCACCCGCCGAACCCCATACTGTATTTTAGAAAGCTATTATTAATGTACCACGGAGTTCTTCTGACGGACCTCAAAGTTTTATTCTGAACGATTTGAATGATTATTCTGAACTATTTAATTAAAAATGCTATTATTAATGTATCAGAGAGCTGTTCTTGGTAGGCCTCTTAAGTTTTTATTCTGAATGGTTGTCACTTCTGAGTATCAGCCACCTAGTCCCATACTGCAATTAAGAAAGCTATTATCAATGTACTAGAGATCCCTTATTCTGAACGGTTTTTAGCTTCTGAATATCACCCGCCGAACCCCATACTGTATTTTAGAAAGCTATTATTAATGTACCACAGTTCTTCTGACGGACCTCAAAGTTTTATTCTGAACGATTTGAATGATTATTCTGAACTATTTAATTAAAAATGCTATTATTAATGTATCAGAGAGCTGTTCTTGGTAGGCCTCTTAAGTTTTATTCTGAATGGTTGTCACTTCTGAGTATCAGCCACCTAGTCCCATACTGCAATTAAGAAAGCTATTATCAATGTACTAGAGATCCCTTATTCTGAACGGTTTTTAGCTTCTGAATATCACCCGCCGAACCCCATACTGTATTTTAGAAAGCTATTATTAATGTACCACGGAGTTCTTCTGACGGACCTCAAAGTTTTATTCTGAACGATTTTGAATGATTATTCTGAACTATTTAATTAAAAATGCTATTATTAATGTATCAGAGAGCTGTTCTTGGTAGGCCTCTTAAGTTTTATTCTGAATGGTTGTCACTTCTGAGTATCAGCCACCTAGTCCCATACTGCAATTAAGAAAGCTATTATCAATGTACTAGAGATCCCTTATTCTGAACGGTTTTTAGCTTCTGAATATCACCCGCCGAACCCCATACTGTATTTTAGAAAGCTATTATTAATGTACCACGGAGTTCTTCTGACGGACCTCAAAGTTTTATTCTGAACGATTTGAATGATTATTCTGAACTATTTAATTAAAAATGCTATTATTAATGTATCAGAGAGCTGTTCTTGGTAGGCCTCTTAAGTTTTATTCTGAATGGTTGTCACTTCTGAGTATCAGCCACCTAGTCCCATACTGCAATTAAGAAAGCTATTATCAATGTACTAGAGATCCCTTATTCTGAACGGTTTTTAGCTTCTGAATAATCACCCGCCGAACCCCATACTGTATTTTAGAAAGCTATTATTAATGTACCACGGAGTTCTTCTGACGGACCTCAAAGTTTTATTCTGAACGATTTGAATGATTATTCTGAACTATTTAATTAAAAATGCTATTATTAATGTATCAGAGAGCTGTTCTTGGTAGGCCTCTTAAGTTTTATTCTGAATGGTTGTCACTTCTGAGTATCAGCCACCTAGTCCCATACTGCAATTAAGAAAGCTATTATCAATGTACTAGAGATCCCTTATTCTGAACGGTTTTTAGCTTCTGAATATCACCCGCCGAACCCCATACTGTATTTTAGAAAGCTATTATTAATGTACCACGGAGTTCTTCTGACGGACCTCAAAGTTTTATTCTGAACGATTTGAATGATTATTCTGAACTATTTAATTAAAAATGCTATTATTAATGTATCAGAGAGCTGTTCTTGGTAGGCCTCTTAAGTTTTATTCTGAATGGTTGTAACTTCTGAGTATCAGTTACCTAGTCCCATACTGCAATTAAGAAAGCTATTATCAATATACTAGAGATCCCTTATTCTGAACGGTTTTTAGCTTCTGAATATCACCCGCCGAACCCCATACTGTATTTTAGAAAGCTATTATTAATGTACCACGGAGTTCTTCTGACGGACCTCAAAGTTTTATTCTGAACGTTTTGAATGATTATTCTGAACTATTTAATTAAGAATGCTATTATTAATGTATCAGAGAGCCGTTCTTGGTAGGCCTCTTAAGTTTTATTCTGAATGGTTGTCACTTCTGAGTATCAGCCACATAGTCCCATACTGCAATTAAGAAATCAATGTACTAGAGACCCCCTTATTGTGAACGGGTTTTAGCTTCTGAATATCACCCGCCGATCCCCATATTGCAATTTAGAAAGCTATTAGTAATGTACCGCAGAGCCTCTCTGGTAGGCCTCAAAATTTTATTCTGAACGGTTTACAACTTCTGAATACAAACCGCCTATCCATATACTGCAGTCAATGTGTTAAATACGTACACACACACGCACACACACGTACACGAATAAAAAAAAGGCCGAGGAAATCCGAATTTTTCCCGATTTTATAAAAAAAGAGGGGAATTGTAAGGGGAGGAGGGACGCGCCAATGACATAATTGACTTAGATTTATTGAATTGTTCAGTGCCTTTTAATCACTTTACAGGATAGTAAAGTCCTCATTCAATTAAAAGCGTTTTCTTCTTCCCCGCAGCTCTGGGCGAAACTCGCCGCTCCTTGGCGCCTGCTCCGCCAAGGAGTATCGGATATAATCCGATCGACCGACAAGGGCGGTGGGC
The DNA here is from genome assembly GCA_032207245.1 of Pardosa pseudoannulata. NCBI lineage: Eukaryota > Metazoa > Arthropoda > Arachnida > Araneae > Lycosidae > Pardosa > Pardosa pseudoannulata. The sequence goes on along the minus strand of CM063504.1, from coordinate 182,785,649 downwards.
GGTGCGGGCCGCTGATTGCCCCGGCGACGGCGGCAAACAATGGCAAATGAAGCCGCCCCGCGCCGGAGAGTGTCAATTCACGGGGAGAAGGGGCGGCGTAATTCACTTAGGACAGTCACAAAAATCACGGATCGCAGCCCACAGTCGAACACCTGAATGCAGAAATCGAATCAGCGGAGGCATTCGCTCCGCGTGTACCTCGGGTCGCCCAGAAAAGAGAATAGACCTCGCAATTAACGATCTCTCGCAACCTCACCTCCACCCCCCTCCATACATCGATATCTTCGCCAGCCGCCTTTCGTTCGGAAAAAAAAATGAACTAGGCCGACTCTAGAAGACGAAAAGATATATCCTTCGAATATTCTAACGGCCTTTCAGAAATGTATGCAACAAATAAAGGAGAGGTTCCAATAAGCCTCTTATTTTAGCTCCAGCTGATTCACTATTGTTATCGTAGTTCCTTCCAAGAAGCATTGACCCCAAACTATGCAGCTTACTACAAAATTGGAATTTTTAAGTTTTAAACATTCTATTCCTGTTTATCTACAAACTTTGAAAATTTTACAATTTTAGATAATAAACGCCGAGGTAAAAATCTAGATTGAAAATGCATTTACAAGTTTATATATATATGGGTGTGTTGTGTGTGCATATATATATATATATATATATATATATATATATATATATATACATGGTCTCAAACCCTAGTGATCAAAACAATAACACCTCTCCAAACCAAACCAAACCAATAGATATATACATATATTATAATATAACATACAGATACACACACATATATACACTCAAGAGAAAAAACATTATGACCACCTGTCAATAACGAGTTGGCCCACCTTTAGGGCGCAAGACAGCTTCAACCCGCCTTGGCATGGATGCCACAAGTCCTTGGTAGATAGCTGGAGACAGATTGTGCCAGATGTTTAAGCAACGGTGAAGCAAATCCGAGATATTGCGAATGGGTGGTCATTGAACTCGGAGCTGCCGTCCCATGACATCCCAAATTGAGATCCGGATTGAGATCGGGTGAGTTAGGCGGCCAAGACATTAACTGGAATTCAGCATCATATTCCTGGAACCACTCCAAACCAATTTTAGCCTTGTGACACAGACGTTGTCCTGTTGGAACATTCCATTTCCAGCTGGAAAAACAACCCACGAGTCGTGCAGTTTTGGAAATACTTGTACCGAGCCTTCGAGCCATTACAATCTGCCCTCTATCAAAATCGCTTAGATCCGCAACCTTTCCCATCACACACAGAAGTAAGTGAATTAATGATTCTTCAGACTCTCAAGCAGCAATTAAATACCACTTGCACCTGATCACGTGCCTTCCACGTCATCCAGGCGAGTTCATTGCAAAATGTAGGGGTGGTCATAATGTTTTGACTCTTGAGTGTATATCTATATTGGCTGATTCTCTTATTGAAAACAAAATGGCTAGAGTGGAATATAACATTCGAATAAAACGATAACGCCTGAAAGGGATGCCTTTCTTATTTTGGAGGTTGATTCTTTCCGACAACATGTCACCAACCCATAAGATTTACTGTTCTCTCCTGGTACTTAGTGCGCTCTGCTCCTAAGTAGTGTAGTTTTACCCCCATATTATTACGCTTCACAATGAGTTTCCTCTCTTTTCTTTAACACTAAACATAGCATATAACGGGCCAAATGACCCATAAGGTTTATGTAAAAAATGCGATGGAAATTAATTAAAAATTCTTATTTTTTGTGTTTGCAATACATAAAAATTGACAATATTCAATTTTGTTTAATTATAATAAAGTTTATTTGTCTATTTCCTTCCAATTTTCATATTTCATTCATTTATATTCAGAAAAAATAAAGTTCGGTCATTTGACTGGTTATGGTAGAAATAGGTATGTATTAAGTGTTGGTATGTTTAGTGTTAATTAATACTTTAATTTCGAACTGGAAAATTCCAAAACCCCTTTCTGTCTGTCTCATACACATACACAGAATAAATCACTCCGTTTCTGCACGACTGCAAGAATTGAAATGTTTTCCGAATGCTTACAACACACTTTATATATCCGTCAAATTTGCTGATGACACGTGACTTCTGGTTATTTAACGGTAACATCAAAAGTAGGCGGTGATCATATTAATATGACTGGAATGTGTAAAAAGCTGTTTTTCCTTCAGTTTTTCTCGAAATTCTTATTTTCAATTAACTCAAAACTGTATTATTTTCACAAACAGAGATATAAGCTTTCAGTGTTATCCAAATCCATACAATTTACGGTTGAACCGTACAATTACCAGATATGACATTCTAAAATTTCCACAATTTACTGCCGTTTCAAATCATTTAAAGTTTTTCGTACTTCATCAATGACAATAACTACAGTATTTTGCAACTCAATATTTCTGTTTAAACTGAAAAACTGAAATTAAACACAATTGTTTTTGTGAACAAACACCAGTTTGTGAATACAAAGAAAGTTAAATAAAATATTCTACCTTTCTACCTTAGTAAACTACCATCTACAAACTTTCTCAAGTACGAAAGTTCAGTTTCGTATAAGTTTGTTTTTTAGTAGGAGCATGACCGAACACGTTTTATATAAGAGATGGCAACAAGTATTATATCAAAATGCCAAAATCAAACATTTTAGTACCAGTATCTT
>CM063504.1:182760477-182780477 GCA_032207245.1 Pardosa pseudoannulata | reverse complement strand
GTGACAGCCAATTAGCGATCACTACATATCACGTGGATAACGTAACTTTAGCGTCAGAACTCTATTTTTAGATATGCAGCCGGACGGATTCTACTAGGGAACAATCGAGAACATTCATTAGGGTTGATTGTAAAGAATTATCGAAAAAACAGAATCTGAACCGACCGTGATAAAAATATCATTACACATATACACACATAAATAATATTAATATATACATATATATGTACACACACATATTATACATATACATAGATTTATGTGCATATATATACATACATATATACACACATTTATACATATAAAAATATCTAATGGCCCTGTTGTATTTTGTTCCTTGTTTTTGCTCTAAAAATTTGACTTAATTGTTTAAAACTAAGAACTGTGTGAAAGGATCGTCAACCAAACCAAATTGCATAATTACTCGCCTCTGGAATTTAGTAAGAGAAAAATGCCACATCTCTGCTTTGACAGTAAAGTTGCACAAGTTGCCATGGCAACAAGAACCCCCCCTTCCCCAGATCGCTTTGTTCAAGAAAAAAAAAATGATCATCTTCGACTCGTGAGAAAAAAAATCAAGTAATGACTGCTTTCTGGTAATTTAATTTTAAATGAACGGATGATCCTAGTACGCTTAATTACATCTTAAACTGTATAAATTTTAAGACATAAACAATTTTTGTAATGACACCCTTTCATTGCTTCATTTGGACCCAACACCGATAAATATATACATGGTGCAAATAATTAGCGATATGAACTTTTCTGAAAAAGGCTCTTGCAAGTCCTCCATGCTCCTAGTCATATTGGCTACCTAGATGCCATAACGTGCTTGTTACAAAAACACCTGTCGATATCATCGCAATACCAAGAGAACACTTTTCTTTTTTCTAAAATCAGCATTTCTATGTTTATGTATACGTATATGTGTGTGTGTGTGTGTGTAATATATCAAAATTATTTCACTTTAGTATCTTTTAACCCATCGATTAAAGAAAGTCTCCAAAAATAAGCTAAAGATTTATTGTGTAAATGGACAAAGCGTTCTAAGATTTTTTACTTCACCCTTTGTCGACTAGAATGAAATACGGGAAACCCACCCTCGTTATTGTCCCTTTACTTCCGGTTAAATAGATATATAAATAAATATTATAGATTGTTAATTTTTAGTACACATAAAGCTCGTCAAGTCTCGAATATCATCCCATAAGAAATAATAGATTCTAAAATTACAAAAATAATATTCTTTAATAGAATTATTTATATTTTTTACGAAAGTTATCGAAGATATTTAAGTGGTGGAATTAGAGATACATCTGTTACCGCAAACGAAATACTTCGAAATAGAGATTTACAAAGCCATGAAAGACTATCAACGTCTTTGTGCCTCAGCAATAAATGTCAGTCAAAGAGGAATGCAGTTTCTAAATAATTGACCTGACCCTCCTACCTCAAACACTGGCAGAAATGTACATTACATCCAATTTCGGAACGTTTTTGGAGGTTGAAAATTGTACGTGACAACCGCTTTGAGGACATCATCGGTTTGGCGGAATTGTACGTGCAAACCGCTTTTAAAAGGCCTAATCTCTCCCATTCTAATTCCTTAAAATCTATTTTCCCAGCTACAAAATGTCTTAATCAAAGAATTGTTTTTCGACCTAAAATTCTTCCAATACATTTCTCAAAGCCTTCTGTGCAATAGGTGTCAATCTTTTGTCCATTCGATACATTTTCCAACTATCGCCGGCAAATGGCTCAGTATTTCCCCTGATCTAAGAGTTAAATTCGCTGAATAAGTTTCTTGCCCCTTTAAAAAATTCTATCCGTCTAGCTCTGGTGTACACCCCTGTTCGAGCAAAGTGTTTTTCGTATCATTCTCTTGTCTTCCGTTTTCAGCAGCTTTCAATAAAGATTTAAGTTGTTTTCAAAATTGTGTTTCTCTTCAATGTGTCCCGACTGCAAAATTACTCATTACTGCTAACTGATTTTCTCCTTACCCAGTAGCCCGGGCAAGTAAAATAGGGTCAATAATCAAATATAACCGCCTGTTTTACAATTTCTGTGTTATATATATATATATATATATATATATATATATACACACACACACATGTGTGAGCTGGGGAAAGTCAGGACGGCTGCACTGAACTGACAAGAATGGCGAAATATGTTGATGGCCTCATCCTCCATATAGCATAAAAAGAATCATAAAGAGAAAGATATGTGCCTATGTACATATATGTCAGGTCTAAAAAAGGGGTAGTTGGAAATTATGCAAGTTAAAAACGATTTTAAAAAGAGAACTCTTTTATAATAATAAAATAAATGAAAGCCCCAAGCTCGCATAAGCTTTCAGGATAATCCGGTCAGGCGGAAGCATTTTTGGAAGAATTTGATGAGACTGCAAACATATAAGTTTGAATTGGCGCGTGGACATGGAGCGGTCAACACCTTCACGCATAGCTCCGCCACGAACAATGAAAATGGCTCATGTTGCTTTCCTTAACACTAGATTGCCCAAGGCAGTCATTTTGACTGTTTTTTAATTTCAATTAGAAAAACAATTATGAAATAAAATGACACAATTTCTTAGAATTTGGTGACTTTTTCTATAACATATAAATGGGTTTATGAATAATTGTAGTTACTTCCGCCCTCCTTTATTATATAATATTAAAAATTAATTTTAAACAAATTTCTTTACATGTTTTTTATTTTTTCACAATGCAGTCATTTTGACTGTTTTGGGGCAATATAGGTATACAAGAAATCTCGGGCAATCTAGTGTTAAGAACGATTAAAACTTATTATTATCAAGAAGACTGTTTTCCATTCGCCTTAACTCTGGACCACGGCATGCCATATATATAGAGAGAGATAGAATGAAAAGTTATGATACCTATAGTTATTCAAAATTCTTTCAATCAATGTTTTAAATTTGTCTTTACTTTTAACTTATAGCCAGCCAAAATAATCAAGGATGTGTATCATCGAGATCGGCATTCCTTCCAAATTTCCCAAAGACGATAGAACGTCGAATGATAGAGCGCTGATCTTGAGGCACTGGTGTCCACGTATTCGAATCCCGTTGGTAGCATGGATGTTCGTAGCCATTCAGAATCGACTTCAAGCAGTATATTCCGGTATCATAAGCGCTCGTGTAACAAAATGGTAGATAATGCAACTCAAACCGATCCACGTTTCCCAAACCTCACTACTGAATTAATAATGGCTACGCATACCCCACTTTTATCCTCTTCTAATCCAACTGTCCATTCTCCCAGAGAAAGATCTTTACAATTTTAATGTCGTTGTTAGCAATTTCGTCACTCAATTTTCGACATGCCACAAAAGAAATGATGATATAAACTCTTTCTTATGAGAAGTCATCTACATGTTTTTCCTCTCCTCGGGACGGCCTTTTCTCTGACCAAACAGATGCACGCCTGTCTGTTGTCCGTGTAAGATGCATCCGTCTTAAAAATAGAAATAAAGAATTATTTCTAAGCATTTCGCCTTGTTTGAATCACAACCTTTATCTCGTCACGATGACTGCATCTGAGCAACGTTGCCAAACAATTAAAAATAGAGGCTATTTCTTCCACGGAATTAGTGGCATTCTCTGGAGACATAGATTGTTGACGGTCTTCCAAAGTTTCGGTAACTATTCAAAATTACCCAAAATTCTGAAGCCCGAATTAAGATCACCGATACTAAGCTGGGCAAAAATGAGGCAAACGATGAATCGATAACTTTAAATATTCATTTTATCTATAACGTCTTCCACCAAAGTCGGTTGAAAAAACAAAGCCTAAAACTAACAGAAACTTGACTACCTCAAACAAGATGGTAGTACGTATTCCCATGAAAATAAAAAATTCAGAATTCCTGTCTGTCAGCGGGCCATTTGGTCACTTAAAATTGCAAAATCAGTGGTCAAGGTCCAAAAGGTGCAACCGAATCTCATGAGATGAGATGTGAATGAATTAGAACTGCACGTTAAGATTTGATTAATGGGGTAATGGAAAAGATTGCGCTCTAACTGAGGGAGTTTTTTTTCCATAACGAAATGGAATTAAAACTGAGGAAAACAATCGAGATAATTTAGGTAAGATTTTTAATACATTACTATTGGTCTCCTATGACATTTAAAGCAGAGTGGCAAGTACGGTGAGTGAAGAAAGCAAACAATTAAACAAACACGCCATTTATTTAACATGCATAAAAAGCAGTAGCATTATAAATTTATTTCATGATCAATAAAATAAAAAGACAATCGTGACACCCACGCAGTGATTAAAATCAACCACCAGAGTCCGCCAACATAAACTACAATTCCCGTTTATATAATACTGGGATGACCAGATACACGAGTAAATTTGCATTAAGTTAAAAACAAAATACATGAAAAAAAGCAAAATACACCAAGTAAATAAAGAAAACTTCATTATAAATGCTAACTAGTACAATTAAAAACTGTTTACCATTTCAAATCGTCGAAAATCGGATACAAACTAACAAACCAGTTGACTTAACCACTGGTTAAGTCAAGGTAATCCCATCAAGTGGCCCGCCTATACAATTTTAGACATTTAAAATAATTCGAGTTATAATAGGTAAACAGTCTTATACTCATTCAAAAATAAGTTATATTCAAACACTCAATCCTAGTCAAGGCTTCAAAGGGATCATAATAACAACTCAAAAAATTAACATGCAAATGAAAACTGTACTAACTTTAAATTCAAAACTTTAATTCACACATTTACAGCAAGTTATAAAACACAGTATAACTTAATCTGTCAGAATGTGGAGAAAACTTGCTCTCCCCAAAAATATTTTTAACATGAATGACAAAGTTTTATGAACATCTTACAAAATCTTAATAATACAGCATATCAAGGAAAAGAAATGACTACATTTCTTATTCCGATTGAAACAAGATAACTCAAGTATATACAAGCAGTACATTAACAAAAATATACATACACAAGCCTATAAATATCGTAGTAAATACAAAGTAAAAGAAACATTTTTATGAAATTTAACATATGCAAAAGTTTTGCGTTTAAACTCTGTACACACAGTCCATGAATTTCTTTAGTTGCAGTTTAGTCACTGCTCCCATGAAAAAATCAGCAACAATTTTCTTTTTTTGAACATATTTTCAAACAACTATGTTATCGTTTATCAAATTTCCAACAAAATGTAGTTTAACTGATATATGTTTCGGTTTGTGGTTTTCTGTGGGAGATTTACAGACACTAATAGCAACTTGATTATCACAGAAAAAGTTAATTTCTAAAGGCTTTGAACTTAATATTCTATTTTAAGTACACTCATCAAAAATTCGAGTAAACCAAATCAGTTCTTTCGTTGCTTCTACAAGTTGCTTCTGTTCACTTTCCATAGTTGATAAACAGACATTCTTGCTAAAGAGTCCTCCATGAAATTGGGGTTTTATCAACAAGGAATACAATACCACCCATAGATGTTCCGTCATCCCTGTTTGATGCACAATCGGCATCACTAAAGCAGTTCAAGAATAAATTTCTTACACCCGATAGTTCAAGCTTATAATTATCACCGACATACACTCTGGAGCCAAAACATTATGACCACCTGTCAATAACGGGTTGGCCCACCTTTGGCGCGCAACACAACTTCAACCCGCCTTGACGTGGATGCCACAAGTCCTTGGTAGATATCCGGAGACAGATTGTACCAGATGTTTAAGCAACGATTACCCAAATCCGAGATATTGCGAATGGGTGGTCTTTGAACTCGGAGCTGCCGCCCCATGACATAGCAAATGTGTTCTATCACATTAATATCCGGCGAGTTATGCGGCCAGGACATTAACTGGGATTCAGCATCATGTTCCTGGAACCATTCAAACACAATTTTAGCCTTGTGACACGGGACGTTGTCCTGTTGGAACATTTCATTTCCAGATGGAAAAACAGATGCCAAGTATGGGCGCAACTGGTCCTCAATGATGTTCAGATACCCCGTAGCATTCATGGTATGCTCTACCACAACCACGGATCCCATAGATGCCCAATAGAACCTCCTCCAAAGCATAATACCGCCACCACCGGCCTGTGCATGACCTACTGTACTTTGAGGGAGCAACTGTTCGCCTGAAGACGACGTATCCTGACACGGTCATCGGAGTGATGAATGACAAACCGCGATTCATCTGACCAGGCAACTCTCTCCTACTGATCCATGGACCAGTCCGATGTTCCAGAGCCCAGCTAAGGCACACGAGTGGGACGTTTGCTGCGTAGCCCCATATCCAACAGTGTCCGCTGAACATTGTGCCCTGATATTATTCTACTTGGCTCTGCATTGTATTGAGTTGTCAGTTAAGCCACTGTCTGGCTCCGGTTTTGCTTCACCATGCGAGAGAGTCTCCGACGATCTTTTTCTTTGATAGCGTGTGGACGTCCAACACCATGTCGTCTACTGCTGGTTTCATCGTCATTCATCCACTTTGCATAAGTACTAACAACTGTAGATCTCGAACAATCCACGAGCTTAGATCCACAGCCTTTCCCATCACACACAGAAGTAAGTGAAAGAATGATTCTTCAGCCACACAGAAAGATATGGTTAACGGAGTTACCTGGGCCGAGCCCTCTAACTCCGAAAAACTATCTTACAGGAAAAATGGGAACTAGCGGTGATGAGACATCCTAGTACCAGAGAAAGAAAAAGTTAAAGAATATTTTGGACAGCGTCCAAAATGAGACGATGACGATCACTAGGATCAGTAGATGTTTTTAAATTTATCAGAAGATCTTTAATTCTATTTATTAGGACTTTAACATTACTAATTTTAAGCATTTTAACAATTTCAAAAATTGATTTACTAAATTCAATAATATCATTGATGGACGAATTATTTTGCATTGCATTATCATTATTTGGGAGCTGAGTATTTTTAGTTTCCTCGAAATTATTAACCGATTGAGCATAAGTTTTTTTCAATAAATGAGTTATTACTTACAGGTTGGGTATTAGGAGTTTCAGTTAGAGGTTTACTATTTTTAGAGTAATTTGGGAGTTTGGGGAATTTGTCACAGCCTTTAAAGCTAGCTGGATGATTTCCGTTACAATTGCAGCATTTGATAAAATCATTTTTTACATTAATTTCACTAGAGAAAGGGCATTCGCTGGTTAGGTGATTTTGTGCACATTTAACACATAAAATGATTCTTCAGACTCTTCAGCAGCAGTTAAATACCACTTCCACCTGATCACGTACCTTCCACGACATCCAGGCGAGTTCATTGCAAAATGTAGGGGTGGTCATAACGTTTTGGTTCTTAAGTGCACGTACCCCAGTAACTTTACAACTACATCCCAATGCACCCTACCTGAATTTGATTGGAACTGAAAAAGAATATCAGTGGCGTATGGTATGTCAGGCCTAGTTTGAGAAGCTAAAAATGACAAACAGCCTATCGCACTTCTATAAGGAATTGCTTTCATTTCTTTCTGTTCTACCTCAGTACTTGGACATTGGACTTTAGACATTACACTTTTCTCGACGGGAAGTGATGTTATTGGGAGTTTAAAACTGCTAAACATTACGTATTTTTTAATATAGCCTCTGGTGTATGTATAGTTTTCCATTAATTTCCTCAAATTCTACTCCAAGCAATTTTTTAGTGCTTTGATAATCAATTCGACACTCAAAATACCTATCACTAAGTCAATTTGCTTACTGGTTTTAGCAAAAACTATTAAGTCGTCAACATATAACAACAGCACTACATTTTCATACGTAAAAACACAGCTTGCCAATGATAATTTACAGAAGCCCCTTTCCTTCAAGTTTATTACTAATTTTGTGGAACCATTCACGACCACTCTAATGAATTTGGTTCAACGCTTTCTTTAAGCGACAATCCTTGACATTTCTTAACCCGAAAATTACACGACTGTCCTTTCCAAAAACTCTTATTTGGCCGTTTTTGCCCTCAAAGCTAGCCCATTGCTATCAATTAAATGGCCGGCTCTTAAACTGCGTCTAAGTCTTGGCGAATACAAAACGTTTTTAAGAGTAACCTCCTTCCCTATTTTGGTGCTCCAAAATCATTGACTTTATCCATTCCCTCAATAGGACAATTAATCCCATCTACAGCCATAGAGGTCCCAGGAACTTCATTAAAATCTATAAAAAGTGACCTATTACAACTAAAGTGGGAACTTGCTTCTGTATCAAACACCCAGGCAGTCTTTCGATCAGTACTATTACTCGACGAAGTCTCTACGACAAAACTACCCTGAATTTTTTTTAGAAATTTTTCGACGGGGTTTGATTTTCTGTGCTATTTCTGGTTCATCTGGATTCAACGGTTTGTTTAAAATTTTAACTCTGTAGTTTGCTATTAGATCACCTTTTTTACCAAACCGAAAACACTTGCGATTTTCATAACTTTTAGAACTCACACCTTGGGTTGTTTGTAACGCAACTGTTGGTCATCCCTAACCCAATAAAGTCTAGACTCCTCAACTAAAAGCTCATTTTGAACTTCAGATTTAAATTCGCTGTCGGAATATCGGTATATAGACTGAACAATGCTTGCAAAATCACTTGGTGTCTAATAAGTTGAAATGCAACAAACCAAACATCAAGAGGTTTACCTGCATCTTTCAATTCGTTAATAATATCTGTTAAACGAGTAGAAAAGAGTCCTATACTTTCATCTTCACAGGGTTTGCATATAAAAAAAACTTATCGGTCAACCCGATAATGCGGGCACGGGAATCTGGCCTAAAATGAGTTTGTATCTTATCCCATGTGATACAAGTATCGTCTATTCCAGTTAAGAGTGTTCTGTAAGGTTTAGATTAAGTATATGATACTAAAGGCTTTTGCATTCCTGACCTCATAATTCTTTACATCCTTAAGATCAGGTACTACATCTTTTACAACAGGTTTCACTTCACTTTCACTCACACTATTCCAACAATTTTTGTTCATTAGAAGAACCTTTACGTCTTTCGCCCAAGTGGCATTATTGTCAGCAACAAGCGGATCAATGGTAATTTGATCCATTGTTATAATATAGAATAAAGTACTTACAAAAGGTTGTTTTTGGCCCGTCGTCGAAGAAAAAGCAAGATCCAACCACGCTCGTCGACGTAGTACGTACTTAATTCAAATACTTCACTCAGCAACAGTCGAAAAAAGAGAAAAGTCTTTCATAACACTACACATAGCAGGAATCAATACTCAACTTTTACAGCAACGACGTAGAAAAACAAGTCCAATACCATCAGATTGTATAAATTCAAAAGCTTCCGTCATCAGTTCTAATTGATGGTATATTCAGAGGGCTTTCTTCATCTGTCGAGACATCCAGTAGAAAAGGATAATCCACTTTTAAAGCAACAGTGAAAAAGATCTAAACAGTTCCAGCAGAAAATATACTATAGACGGATTTCTATCGTAACTAATTTCTACCCCACACCATACTATAGGCAGCTGGCCCATAACCAAAATGTCATCACAGTTAAAGCAAAGAGGCAAGTATGGTGAGTGAAGAAAGCAAACATAAAAAACACGCCGTTTATTTAACAGGCATTAAAAAAAAACAGTAACATTATAAATTTGCTCCACGAGCAGTAAAATAATACAACTATCGTGACACTCACACAGGGACTCAAATCAACCGTCAGAGTCAGACCACAGAAACTACAATTACTGTTTATATACTACTGGGCTGACCAGATACATGAGTAAATTTGCATAAAGTTGAAAACAAAATACATGCAAAAAAAAAACGAAATACACATTAAGTAAACAAAGAAAAGATCATTAGAAATGATAACTAGTACAATTAAAAACTGTTTACCATTTCAAAACGTCGAAAATTGGACACAAACTAACAAACCAACTCTTAACCACTGGTTAAGTCCAGGTAATCCTAACAATTACACACACACACACATATATATATATGTGTGTGTGTGTGTGTATGGGAGATTTATTCCCACGGTGGAAAAGATGCACAGTGCTTAACTAACATGAACTTGTTTAATGAAACTATTTACAAATTATTTACAAATTATATGGTGTCTAGGGACAATTAAAATGAAACTGGACATCAGTGCCCGTCTGGCATAACATCAGCGCCCGAGAAGAGCCGTCTGCACTCGGTACCGTCCAACTCACGTCAGGCCTCCGTCAAATGTTGGCGTTCCACTCGGGAGGGTTGTTGCTATACTGTAAAAGTAGAACTTCGCTTGCTCGATGCACGCATCGAACCTCGTGTTCGAAGTCAGCCAGGCTACCATATATATATATATATATATATATATATATATATATATATATATATATATATATATATTTTTTTTTTATATATTTATATTATATATATTTTTATATTTACATTATTATACATTATATATATATATACATATTTTATATAGACAATATATTTATATATATACAAAATATATATACTTTAATACATTATATATAACATATATAATATATATATAAATATAAATCACATTATAATTCTAAAATAAAAATCTTTAATATATTTATATATCTTTTTTAGAATTTATTTTAAATATACATTTTTTTATATACTACATTTTTATACAAATATAAATTTCTTTTCATACTTATATTTATTTATTTTTATTATATTTTTTTTTTTTCAAACTTTTGCAAAAACGAGACAATCACAGTTTAAATATCTATAAAAATTGCGATATTGTAAAACTCTGATCTGTAGACGTCATATACTTCAATTTATATAGAAATTTTAGGACCTGATAACTGGAAGCACGGGATTTCCTTGAAAATTTTAAGACAGTTTGTGACAAGAGCGGAAGAACAAGAAATGTGACATCACATATTTTAGCTAAACTAAAAACCTTTAAAATCAGCAGAAAGGGAACTAAATTTGAAGGAATTTGCTTAATTGGGACGAAAGCAAATTTCGTGTTTTTATTTATTTTTTTTTTTTTTTAAGAACTACATTTACATATTTTCGGTTCGAACGTTCATTGTGACGTCAGCTTTATCGTTTACTAGCAAAATGTCCGGAAGCTGACTTCAAAGTGACGTCACAACGAACGTTCGAACCGAACCGCAACTTCCAGAGTAAGGGCCTGTGAGTAGAATCTCAGAATGGGGTAGCAGCTGAAATTCTTTACTGAAAAAATTTTCATGATGTCTACTAAAGTTCCATCTGTTTTAGAATATTTTATGTTCGTAAAGTAAAGAGAAAATTTAAAGTAAAATACATTAAATTCCCTTCATACCAAATTACTACTGCTTTCAATTGCTCTTTAATATTAATATTTTTTCGCTATTGTGTATTATTATTATTATTAATTTTTTGCAAACTTTTACTCGTGTTTTGTACAAAATAAACACACGAATCATTATCCCTTATATAATAATAGCCTAAGTTATCTGTCCGTCTGTCCTTGAATTTATGAAGCGGTTGGACCTGGAATGGATACAGACATCCATACTGGATTCTAGATGAGTTAAGGTTAGCAAAATTCAAATTGAGTAAAGTTTATCTTCTCCTAAATTATCGATCCGATCTAAAATAAATTGGTATAAATATGCTTCATATCACAGCAAACAATACTGTCGTCTTCAAAACGTTCGAATTCCACCCCTTCCCCCATTTTCGAGCGTTTAATATCATTATTTCAAGCCCTATTTTTCCCGGTTAAGAGCAGGCGATTCAATTTATCAATTTATCACACAATAAATAGGTAAAAATAATATCTTTTTCTAGCATTATGACGTCATTCCTTTACCCTCTCAATTAATCATTTCTTATTTTAAACTATTTAAATATCGTCCGCATTATTTTCATAAGTTTTATCCCTGAACTTAGATTTGACGTAAATAATTTTCTTTTATATTTGGATTAAATAATAGATTAGGTACATATGTGGTAATTTTAAATTTGATTATCGATTATTATTTTTTATTGACATGAAAATTTTATCACCGATATTAACGACAAATTCTTTTCATAAAAGTCTAGGAGTCTATTTCACGGATTCATAAATATCTAACTTTTAAGTTGTATATCTTTAAAAATTAAGAAGTTTGTTCGTTTGTATGATTGTTCTTTATACATAACCACACAGTTTGCGATCGATTCTCTAAATTTTGAACATCCTTCATATATACCGCGAAATAATCATTGTCAATATTAAAACCTCTGCAGTCCCTAATATGACAAGATAAATTAAAGTTGGCAACTAACATGCGGTCAGTAAAGATAATCAAGTAATTGAGCGTGTACCAAATTATTCTCAGCCAAAATCAAATCATTTTATTACCGTTCTCATAGGGTACTTTACAATTATGGAAAATTAAAAATTTTACTGATCCCGCCCTATAACGGGCTATATGCTAGTTATTTATTATTGACATATGTAATTCAAACACATTGTTAAAGTTTAAAAATACAATTTGAAACAAGACCTACAAGATCTGAACTGCAAGTATGCATATGTTTGAGTATTATTGCTTGAAATATGGCAAAGGGAGGGAATAAGTGTATTGAAATGGGGTTCTTTATGATCAGGATTATAAAGGTATAGGGCCCTAAAATATTTTTAAAAAAGTGTCACATCATTTAGGGACAGCCCCTATGTAAATATATAGACATTTATTCCCCTTAATTAAATCTGAAAAGAACACATATTCTGTCATCTATTACCGGAAGCCTAGGGTTATATATCTTAATATCACGTTAATATCGATGGTAATATTTTTCTGCCACAATATTAAATAACTATTGTGCAAAATGGGAGTTTAGAATAAACCGTGTGGATTTTCTTCCTATAAAGAATTTCTAAGAATATTTTTGTTTCGCATTTCCCTTATCGGAGACTAATTTACTTACATTTTTCATGGAGAACACGTCATTTCCATATCGTTCGGGGGAATTAAGTAATTGTTTGCTTTTGTGTTGCTCGTTGTATCATTGCGATACTCGACAACACACATGGGTTACATGTGACTTGACACACCCTGTATATACACTATATTGCCAATGATGACCGGTCAATTGCGATTTTACACATTTTGTTGAATATCTATAAAGATACACGAGGAATCATCCTGAAACCTCAGGCGTTTAAACAGGATAGTAGACGTCATCTATTTCAGCTAAGAACTTTACCCGAAACCCCAGAAGGAACAAATTGAAGAAAAACGAATGTTTGGGATAACCCTGTAAAAAGTAATGTATGAAAAGCGTCGAAACTTTAGCACATTAGGATGCTTCTTATAAATTTTCTACATTGTTATGAGGATACCACGGATATTCGTAGAGATATTAATATTTTAATAAAAACAATCCCAAATTTCTCCAAGTGTTTTGCTTATAATTTGCAGAGTATCCAATAATGCTATTTTCAGTACGCATGTCAGAAAACATTGTACACAATACCCTGCAATCGAAATTAAAAAATAATAAATATTGGATGAAAGATGAGCAAGTTTACTAAATTCAAGGACACAATGAAGTTGCAAATGTATTTTTTGAGATACTACGAAATAACGCTCGACGTTGAGGATCCGTTTTAACCCTTTAAAGGTCACCAAAATAAATTCATTGGAATTTAGTGTAATTAGTTTATAAATGCTATCTATGAACCTTGTAAATGTAAAATATATGATAAGTTTTCTTTACATTCCTTAGGAGGGTTTGCCTTAGAGGATACCTAAGGAGGGTTTGGTTTGGAGTGCTACGGACTACTCTTTTGCAACACGAGGGCTAACGAGACCAGGGACCACAGCTTAAAGCCGATTCCGAACGGCTGCTAACATCCATGTCCCAGTGGGATTCAAACCCACGAACTTCGGTTAACCGAAGGCCAGCACCCTAACCAATCGGCCATCGTTAGGCAAGGAGGTTTTGAAGAGTGGTTTAACTGACTAACCCCTCCCCTTGTACAGCTTGAACATTATACTTTTTAAAAGTTTAACTGTACTAGAAGAACAAAAAGTAAGAATCCTTAAAATGGTATAATAAATAAATAGCTTAACAATTTATAAGTGTTGTTTTTTATAGATACTTTTATTTGTGGTCATAAGAAGGATAAATTTAATTACTGACTTCTCAGGTACAGCAAGTTTAAATGTATATACTTCAAACGAAAAAATAAATTAAATTTAGATCTATCATCTGTTGTAAATTCAAAATGTCAAAACCATAAAAAAAAAATCGAAAAACCATCCATGTCTCTAAAAAGTTTTTTTAATTGCAGAAGCTCTTGATTCTACATTTTAGCCCTCGTGTTGCAAAAAGTAGACCGTAGCACTCCAAACCAAACCAAACCAAACCTTGATTCTACATTATTGGCTTCCATACATCACATATGTTTGAGATTGGAGCTGTAAATAATTATACAAAGATAAAGTAAAGTACTCCAAAAAGTAAAGTTTAAAAGAAAGATGTTTGATAGGTGGTTTCGGTACCTCTAAAGGGTTAAGACGTATTTATGTAAGCATGCAAAACTGTGGATGTAATTATAAGCCTTATTCACGCATGTATATATGTATTTTCTATGTGTGTGTAAATTTTTATTATGTGATTGAAGTGGCACTATACTTTGGATTACGACTTTAGACACCTTTCGGAAAAAAATTCTGGTTAAAGGACTGACCTCTGTCATACAAGAATTAACTAAAATCATTTTTCTGTGTACTATATATAACCTATTGTACATAACATGTAAATTCTCTAAAAGTCATTCCGACTTTAACAGATGTCAAAATAACATCAGTTCGTGATTTTACGCCAATTTACAACCAGACATAATTTCTTTTCTGCAATTTGGCTACATTGTGTCTCAGAATTAAATGAAAGTTTAGAGGTTTTCTGTCACAACGCGTAAAGATTAAAATGAAAGACAAAGAAAATTACAGAAATCCGACGAAACGAGGGAAAAATTTTTACATTTTTTTTCATCTCGAAAAATAAATTAAGAAAAGGAGGGGGGAGGTAAAAAATTCCGCAAATGAGTTTTTAATTTCCCCGCCATTCCTCGCATCCAAGTACAAAGAAAATGGCGACGCCGATTTCATTGTATCGAGTCTCCTTAATTAACTGAGCACAGAGGAACACTCCGCAATGAAAGAAGCATTGGGAGTTAATTGCATTTTTTAATTAAGACACTAATAAAAATTAAATTGATGAAACACTGCTTCCATGTGTACCTCTTTATAAATGGCGGAGAAATTATTTGTAATCCTTTTACACATTATTTTTTTTTTCTAAACGGTGAAAGAAAAGGAGAGAATCGAATTAGGACGTAAGGATGTTTTTTTTCCTCGGGAGGAGGGAGGGTATGAGACAGATGATGGGGGTAAAAAATCCAGCCATGAAAAAGGAAGAGAGAAAGAGAAAGGGGCTTAGCTGCCTCTTTCGGAATTGCTATAGCTTCGGGATAAAGATTCAGTTGACTCGATTTGCTGAAGTTGATTTAATCAGACACCTTCCCTACCCCCATCGATTCGGAAAAGGCGGCGAATGAGGAAAGAGCACCGAGAGAAAAGAACCTGCCGACAACCCCCCACCCCCTCAGGTTTGAAAGGGAAAGGGACAAAAGGAGGAGGAGAGGCGAAATTTCATTTGCCTTCCTTAAATCGTCATGGCTTTTCGTGTCGATACAAATATATACAAGCCGATGATAGGCCTGCGATTTTCGCTTTCAGATTGAATCTCTTATTTACAGAACAGATAGATTTTTTTCCCCTTCCTTTCTTCCCAGAATTTCAGCTTTCATCCGAATTTTGCTGCAGGTCAAAAAAGATGCTGAAAGAATAACACATCGCTTGAAAGAAATGATATCGCTGGTCTATTACTAGAGCCTAAAATGGCACCTTGGTCATGGAGATCATATTCTCTTACAGTGACCTAGCTAGAATTTTTTTCGAGAAAACTCCGAAATCTTAATCCAAAGTACAATGAATTTTCAATCTCATAAAAAAATATCATTACACGTACACATACAATGTACATAATAAGTTTTCTACATCCATACATAATTTTTCATGCATACATAAATACGTCTTAAACAGTTGCGTGGGGTAGGTTTTCATGCAGGGTGTGCAGAGAACATGGATTTTCCAATAAATCTTTAATTATTGAGACATCTGAGTTCTCCATTCTGAGAAGGGTTATTTATTATGAATATAAATTTAAAGAATACAATAAATAAAATATTTACCTACGAGTAGTCGAGTTATAACTATAAAGAGAGCTAAATTTATGAGAATTCTACTAGCACTGAAGCAAAAATCATGTCTTTTGTTGTATGGTGTCATATCGGCGTCGAAAAAGCAACTATTCTGGCTTCACGAAAAACTTATATGTTCAGCAAACGTAGCACCACATGGCGCCCGCAGCTGAGGTGCCTCCGGATGCTCATTGGTGCCGACAAACCTAACGTCTATTCCAGGTACAGAGGATTTCACTGCACGCTGGCACAATAGAACGAATTTTTTCTTGTTCGGTCAGTGGATTAAATTATATTTATTAATGTTTTTGACATTTGGAAATCATACAGTCTGCAAAAAGCATCTTGACAATTTTTACAAACAAAACCAAGGATATGGTGTTACAGATATAACTTATATACTGTCTGTAAGACACAATGAATGGTAAAATTTGGACTATCCTTTTAAAATTCGTTTCTTTAAGACAAAATAACATTGTTTTTCAGCAAAGTATTTCAATAAATATAATACATCACCGAAATTAATTTACGACTCTAAAACATTTCACTTTATATTGATGACATACTTCTTTTATATATCCATGAAAACAAAATCTTACAATATATAAATTTAAACATTAACCGTCTGCAAAATCGTATGGCCAGTTAATCAGTTAAAAAACTAAAAGTGCTTCAGCACGTAAGTCCCCGCTCTAATACAACGCTTAATAAACCGTACCTTCGGATGATTCTGAATGCCAAGTGCAGAAAAAATAGCTGCACTTGCCTCAGTGCTATAGTATGCTGTGCTTCTCCAGTAGCCCGTGCATATAAAGCATGATTTTCTATTAGTGCGCAGTGCGTACACATAAAAATTTAGTATGTTTGTTTGCTTTTGAACGCGCTACGTGGTGCAGCACTTAGTACCGCACGCACTGCGAGAATACAAGCAAGCAAATCAACATAATATTTGAATATATTATAAATAATATTTATTATGTACCATATAAAGATAGGTAGACATAGGTGCATAAAATTATTGTCCCTCATAGTTTTGCTAGGGTGTGCAGTGGACACCCTGCACATATGGATCGCACGCCACTGGTCTTAAAATACATCAGCAACGCTGTGCATAATTTCAATGCCTCCAGATAAATATATTTGAAGCCACATTGTATTTTTTTTTATTTCGTTTATCGTTCGGCAGTTTTATGAATTACTAAAAAAAAACAAAAAAAACATTGAAAAAGGAATTAGAACATATACTTTTATTTTTTCTTTTACAAAATCACATATATAACAACCGAAATTCGAAAACTGCTTGGCATAATAAGTCAATTATACATTACTGTTTGATAGTAGCAAATGAATTCTTCAAGCCTTTAAGGTCATCTTGTTAAAACCTCCGTACACCAAAAGTAATGCTAATTTTGTCAACCTCTTCTAACCAGTTTTACTGCGAAGAAATGTTTTTACTTTTTCCGTGGTTTCAAACGAAATTTCCCTACTTGTAATAAAACTAGTAATGGACACACATTTTAATAAGTTTTAAAAAATAATACATACGTTGAAAATATTTCGGTGAGGATCCAGGAACTCGGATTGCCTTATAAATTCGTCCTTTGAGTATTGAAGCTCAGAAGAGGTTTTTTCATAATTCAACACCTGAATCTGTGAAATGGGGGTTGAAACAAAAGCGATAATATTAACTGGAATAGCCGTAGCGAAGTCCAGTCAAAAACCTAATCTCCTATATAATAATAGCCTAAGTTATCTGTCCTCCAATTTATGAAGCGGTTGGACCTGGAATGGATAGAGGCAAAATTCAAAGCGAGTAAAGTTTATCTTCTCCTAAACTATCGATCCGATTTTTATAAAAATTGATATAATTATGTTTCATATCACAGCGAAAAATACTATCGTCTTTAAAATGTTCGAAATTCTCCTCTTCCCCTCTTTACGAGCGGTTTATGCCATTGTTTCAAGTCCTGTTTTTCCCAGTTAAGAGCAGGCGATTAAATTTATCACATGATAAATAGGTAAAAATAACATTGTTTCCTACCATTATGACGTCATTCCTTTAATCATCTCATGTAATCATTTCTTATTTTAATATCGCCTGCATTATTTTCATACATGTTATCACTGGACTTAGATATTACGTCAATAATTTTCTTTTATATTTGGCTTAAATCATAGATTAGGTACAAATGTGATAATTTTAGATTATTTTTTGTTGCAATAAAAAGTTTTCACTTTTATTAATAACAAATTCTATCTACCTCCAGGGTGTAGTGGAAATAATATTCTCATTCCTTTATTTCCATTAATTACTGAGGCAAAAAAAAAGATGGGGAAGAACTGAACGATAATCTCGACGTAGCTGAGAAAACTTTGAATTATCTTTCTAAATGAATTCGACGTGATTCTAAACTGCATTCACAGTATCAGGAGAAGTTAGAAGAGTACCAAGATAAACAAATTATTGAGCGTCTACCAGATAATTCTCAGTCAAAACACAAACCATTTTTTACCTGCCTCATAGGGTACTGTAGAATTCTGGAAAATTAAAAAAAAAAATACTGATGCCGTCATATGACGGGCTATATGCTAGTATTCAATAATAAGTAAAACCAAACAACTAGACTTTTTGGGATTGTCATCCATTAGAATCAAAACTTTGTGCATATTTCTGAAAAATTCTAGGAACGTGTGACAACCCACTCCTTTGATCATTCTCAATTTCTCTAGTTTGAAGAGGAAAATTCTCGGAAATTCAAACAACACCGAAAGAAAAGAAAAGAATGGGTTCCTTCTGAATACATTGTGAATATTCCTTTGCCATTTAAAATGAGGTTCGAAAACTGATAACATTAACCGATGTAACGATCCCATAATATACAAATGATAATTTAAGTATACAAATGAATAGAGAAAATCGGGACCAAATGATTTCGATAACAATAAGCGATTGATAACATTAACTGCGATCACATTAATAGGAGTCTACTGTATTTGTAACGAATTAATGCCAAGTGCATTATGATGTCATCAAAAGTTTTAGGAACAAATATAAAAGTTCTTATATATGTGTGTGTTACAAATTATTTAGTGTAAAATATATGTAGTGTTCCATATGGCCCCTTCCTATTCTATTCCATAATACCTGCAATAAACAATTAGAATTTTTATGTAAAATTAATTACAAATTCAAATTTGTTCTTCCTATTATTCTTGATGATAATCATAATTAGTCAAATTAGGATGCTATTACATATTAACGCGACCCTATATATCTTTAGGAGATGCTTGCCCACATTTTAAAACTAATGGATATTTTTCAAATGCCCCCAAAATAACTCAAGGCCCTTCCACACTATGGTCCACTACAAGCCATTACCATTGTGTGGAGACACATCAAAGACAGTGAGCAGTATCGATACGCTCGATTCATTGAGTGACCCGGTGTGGGAATGGAACCCGGAACCGTCGTCTCCACCAGCGCCAGTACTGCAATGGTGATCAATTGGCCGTAGTGTAGACAGCCATCCCAGCGCTCGGTTTATTGAGTGCGGATGCAACCATCTTATCAGCAATGAAGTGGGCAATAATGGGCCATGGCATGCAACTGTTGAAAAGCTTCTATTTGTTTACATTTTGGATCCATGTCACCCAGTCATCGTGATGTTCGATTTTCGTTACGTGTTTCCCAATCTGCTTCTAATATTGACTTCGTCATTGTTGTTGCCCCATTTCACACC
>CM063504.1:182745477-182752977 GCA_032207245.1 Pardosa pseudoannulata | reverse complement strand
ATTATTTCACCGTAAAATAAGTCAGTTATTTTAGTCACGCCGAAAATCCGCTCCCGTTCAAAACGTCAGCCTTCCGGTAACTCCGCGCAAAGGAGTTGGCGCGATTGGCGCCATTACAAAAATCGCCAAAAATAGCAGGGGGAACCCAGTTCCTAAGTAGACCCCATTAGTTTTTTAATAATTGTTATTTATGAATAGTAAAACTTAATCATCTGACTCATCAGTTTCCTTATTCGTCTGTTTTCCTATGACAATCTGACAGACTTCAGATTCTGTAAATGTGTGTATAATATATATACTACTACTTTGACTTATAACTTAATTTTTACCTTCTATTTATTTTATTTTACTTTTGTTTATAAAACCTTTTAATTTTACAATACACTCAAACCTGTTTTTGTGCGGTCTTGTTTTGTGCGGTAAATAAAAATTTCAATCAAATTGAACGTAATTGACGAAGTTATCAATAAAAAAATCAGTAGGATTGATCGCTCATTTAGTTTTTTCGATTTTTTATATTAGTAGTCCATTTCCAAAACTCTCTATTCGACATTGAAAAAAATAATTATGTCATATACAAGCTCTCTCTCAGACTCATATGCGAATGTATTTCAACACAATACATAAGTATTTCGTCAGCCAATTACAAGAATAATAGTCATTAATAGATGTGCAACCGAAAACACAATGTTAACAGCATAAATCGTGACGCTAGCACATGACATCGGCGGAGATGGGTTTAATAGTTTTAGTGAAAATGATCTTTTCGAAATGATTCAGGATGACACCGTAAGGGAAGATGAAATTATAAATTACGTAACAGATGTTACTGATGGGCAAGAAGAACCCGATCATATGACAGCAGATAAAATCTATGCAGGACTCCAACTCTGTCATAAATTTGAATGTCATTTTCGTGCAATCGATGCCAATTCTGAAAGAACTTCAAAATTCCAAAAGGAGCTTCAGTCGTGCATATCTGGCTACAGGGACATATACAAGCGTCTAGTGAAACAACAGTCATCGCAAAAACGAATCACTGACTATATGGTACCTGAAAAAAAAGTCAACTCTAAATGAGTGCGAGATAGTATCTTCAAGTGACGAAAGCGATTTTGAACCAGTTTATCACAGGAAAGTTCGCGTATTGTCAGACTGCGAAGGATAATGTTTATACGTTTTGGAAAGTTTTGTATGTGTACAATAATCACATAATATGTAAATAAAATATTTAAAAATGTTCGCAAGTGTATTTTTTAAATCAGATTCCAAAACGTTTGGCGAAATTCTAGGTATGTACTAGTTATTTCGTAAGGTTTTGAATTATTTTAAACGTGAGACTTTTTTATGCGGTCCCTATTCACAGCATAAAAAAAATGTTTAATTGTGTTCCGAAAACTATATTTTATAGCTATTCGTGAAATTTTGTGCAATTTTTTTATGCGGTCCCTATCCACCGCACAAAAACAGGTTTGAGAGTATATTATTGGTCTTTTTATAGCTTATAGCCTCAACAAATATAAATCAGATAAAATGTTTATGAGGAATGTTTTGCCGTTCTGCCCCCCCCTCCCCAGATAGGACGCTACCTTTAATTAGTAGAGTTTGTGTTCGAATCCAACAATTTATATAGATTTTTACTATACGTTACTACATGTAAATTCCACATTTAATTGCCCCCGTCTATTATAAAGAACAATATAACACCAGTCTACCTACTGACCATGATTTAAACATAAATTTAGTATGAGTTCAAGCAATAATATGAACATACACTCTTATATCAAAAGTGTACAAAATTTAAGTTTTCGCAGAAGATAAAAAAAAAAGAGTAATTTGTAAATCAAGAACTGAAAATTTACTGAAACAATTTTTAGTATAAAAAATCTAACAGTTCTACAACACAGAAATTCCGGAAAAAGTAATCAATACAAAATTTTGAGCATTTTAAAAACGAAAAGTGAACCGTACTGAACAGTTCATTTCCTCTGTCCCATCCAAATAACGACTAATTTTATGACTAAATATTATTTTGTTAATAATCCATATAAAGCACAAAATTACTTTGCTTATTTTTAAAATGTTTTCTTTCCCAAATTTTCATTTAAACAGTTTTTAATTTTTTTGCCTCATTTTAAAGAAATTTATATTTCAGCATTTGTCCGAAACCATCGTTAATGAAGTTGAAGCAACAATAAAAAATTGGCTTGCGAAGGATCGTGTGAATGGACATCTTCATCATAGTTTGGTTTCGAGCGCTGCTGTCTACTTGTTTGCTACAAGAGACCGGGACCTACTGCTTAACCCTTTCACAGTCTCAGTTTTTTCCAGAATTCGGTCAGAAAAATGTCACATTTTTTTATCGCATTTTTTTGTTCATTTTACATTTTTAAGTAAAGATATGTTATTAAGATTAACATTTCTAATATTTTTAATCATTTATTACAATTTTTTTCTTTCTATGAAAGCATCATAGAACTAAAGTTTACCTTTAGTCTCGTCGATATCCAAGTTAATTTTTGGAATTCCATTGAAAGCAAATCTAGGAGGCGGATCCGAAGGATTATCACAATTAATTTCAAGATGTTAGCTTGCTTGACTGGTTCCATCTGTACTATTATCAGAGTCACTACTATCCAGGTCATCTAGTAAACTTTTGCTACAATCTTTTACAGATAATTCAGTTTCTGATTCCGAGTCGCATTTCGAATCGCAAGAAATTAGTTCCATACGCTCTGAATTATCCATTATTTAAAAGTAAAAATATATTATTCAACTCTTACATCAATAAAATTATCAGGCGGTTAGTAAAATATAACCAGAAAGCTATACACGGAAAGATAACAATTCGTCTTCTGATACAAAACATGCGAAAAAACCAGCGCTTTTGAACCAATCAGAGTAGAAAATACAACAAAATGCAAACTATCATTTACTGGACATCTATACGAATAATTTGTTACTGCGTACGGGCAAATCAGTAAAGGCCCGAAAGTTATGCCCGTACGGCGTACGGGTAAAACAGGGAAGAAATTAATGCCGATTCCGAACGGCTACGAACATATACTGAAGATCAACCCTTTAACTATTTGGCCGCAATTCAAATAATAAAAATATTGTGTGTAACGCTTGATTTTTAATGTCTTTGTCAATAAACTTTGATTCTCTACTTTTCTAAATGTTTTATTTATGCTTTTATCATGTTGAATATTTACTTACTTTAGTGTAAATATTCTTACAGAACATATACAACTTACAAAAATTTTTTATTCTGCTTTTATAAGAAATGTAAAATTTTATTTTTTGTGGTAGTTTGGAAATAATGAAATTTACGTTAAGTAATAGTCCTAAACTATTTATTTGCAAATCTAAAATGTTTGTAATTAAAAGTTAAGGACAAAAATTTAAATTTTAGTTTTTGAAACATTTGTTTATAGTTCACATTTAATAATAGAACAGTCTAAATTAAAGCATGCTTACTTTATCCTTTAAAAAAGAAATATTTCATTCAGAAATTATTGAAATAAACTTGTTAAAATATAATGTTAAAATATTTACAATTATCACAGATTTTATTACAAAGATTCAATAATTCTATTTTTCATGTCAGGTACATGACTTAAGTGTGTACATTTTTGTTTATATCTGGTATATATTGGTTTTAAATTGAATTTTTGCTTTGAAGAGCAGACACACAATGAGAAAGTTTTAAGGTGTGCCAAGGTTACTGCTTTAATAAACATAAGTTACTGATATAAAGTCAAAATTTTATGATAGTATTTTGGTGTATTTTCAAGTTCTACTTTTTCAAGATAATATTTATGCAAAGCAATAGTGTTTATTTTAGCTAAAATTTCACTCTTAGCCTGAAAATGAAATATTAAGTTAAAATCATTATTTTTTTCTTTACTTGTAATACTGCAAGAGGAAATTATTTGAAATATTGTTTTGAATTAAAAGACAGTTAAATTTATTATGTAGACAATATGGAGAAAACTAATCTAGAATTATTAATTTTTTAATTGTAATATTGCAAGATAAAATTATTTGGGATTTTTAGAAGTAGGCTTTTGAATTAAAACAAATTCAAATTTATTCAATAGACCAGTGGTTCTTAACCTTTTTAAGCCGCGACCCAAATTTGAGAAATATGTTCATGTCGCGACCCAAAAAAAGTCAAAACTTTTTCATTGCTTTATTTTAGAGCGTTTTTTTAAGAAATCTTCAATCCTACGATGATGATTTTTTTTAACTTTCAAATTTTTTATTTATTTTTTTAATAATAAAGATAAAAAAAATTACTTTTCGGACCAAGGAAAATTTAATTAATAATCAAGTGTTTTTAACAATTTTTATTGACCAAATTAAAATATATTTATAACTTTTTGAAAATAATGGACATTTTAACTTATTCCTAAAAAAAAAAGAAATATCAATACATATGTTAAGTTTTTTAAATTTTAAATGCAAGTCATACAGTTTTAATGAGAACCTTATGCTTGAATACATTTTGAAAGATATCCAAACTTCGGTTGAATGCTTGTCAAGGAGCACCTTATATCTATTTCAGGATTTAACTTGTTCTAGGAGGTGTTGGTATTACTTATTATTTGGTGTATTACTAACTTTTTTGGTTCGACTCAGCGCGAGCCAAGAAATATCCTTCGCGACCCATAGGTTAAGAACCGCTGCATAGACAGTAGAGAGAAAACTGTAAACTATTAATATATAATTTTTTACCTGTAATGTTGCAAGATAGTTATTTGGAATTTTTCAAAACATGCTTTTGAATTAGAACTATTCAAATTTCTTATACAGTATTGAGGAAACTAGACGATTTATAGAAATATTTGCTGACGTTGTGATGCTACAGAAACCAGCGTTATTAACATTGAGACAAGAACTCGGATCATTGGGAAAAGTGAGCAGACAGACTTTAAGAAACTGGTTTGAAAGAATCTCCTTTAGGTAAGATATGAGAAATAGCAAAAGGAGTGTAATAATTTGGATGATTTTTAACCAACGAAATGATGTCTATCTTTAAATAATTTCCATCATTTTCTAACGATCTTGTGTTTTAGTAATCATCGCCAATAATTTCAACAAATTCGCCAATCAGCACCCTGTTCTTCAATATTACAGATGTTTTGAATTAAAAGACAGTTAAATTTATTATGTAGACAATATGGAGAAAACTAATCTAGAATTATTAATTTTTTAATTGTAATATTGCAAGATAAAATTATTTGGGATTTTTAGAAGTAGGCTTTTGAATTAAAACAAATTCAAATTTATTCAATAGACAGTATAGAGAAAACTGTAAACTATTAATATATAATTTTTTACCTGTAATGTTGCAAGATAGTTATTTGGAATTTTTCAAAACATGCTTTTGAATTAGAACTATTCAAATTTCTTATACAGTATTGAGGAAACTAGACGATTTATAGAAATATTTGCTGACGTTGTGATGCTACAGAAACCAGCGTTATTAACATTGAGACAAGAACTCGGATCATTGGGAAAAGTGAGCAGACAGATTTAGCTTTGAGAAAAATGACGGAATTGCAAGCCTGATCGTCCAAAAACAATCTGAAAAATGCAGTCATAAAACACAACCTAGTTGACGGATCTCTCGTCGTACGGATGTACGACGAGGGATCTTAAGGTAGATCAAGGTAACTTTAAAATAAGAACTTAGGAGTTTCACACTCTGATAACGTTTGCATAGGTACAGCAATCGTGGATGCTTAGTAATAAGTCAATTATAAAAGGCAGGAAATTGAAGATCAAAAAAACGCAAAAAAGAACAAAAGAAACAACAGGAAAATCTAGTTATCAGTAGCTAGTGCATTTTGCTGTACCTGAAAGATGAGTACCTGAAAGATGACACGCCCACAATTGCCAATAACGATCCTTCTGAATTTTCAGTGCAGACATGAATTAAAGGCCCCTCCCCACTACGGTCTACGGCCATCACCACCGTCTGGAAGGGGTATGGCTTATGGTGGTCGATGGCAGCAAACGATAAAACAGCCTTGACGAACGATGGTCTCGGAGGTAGTTTTTCTCCAAAGGTCAAAGCCAGCCAGATGTGCAATTAAAGTGCGCAGTAGACCCAATGGATGAATCTATGAGCTCGCTCATTGAGTGACCCAGCGTGTGGATGCAACCCCTGAACCATCGTTCAAGGTCCCCATTAGGAAGTGGTAAACAATTGGCCATAGTGTGGAGGCTACATAACATCTTGCAGGGACTTGAAAAAGAAAAATCAAGCACCGGACCTTAAATTCAATGACCTCAAAGAAAATTCAAAAACTTTTAAGGCCTTAAAAAACAAAAAGAAAATTTAAGCACTTTTCAATGACTTTTCATGACCGTGGGAACCCTGCTTTAAGAGACTGGTTTGAAAGAATCTCCTTTAGGTAAGATATGAAAAATAGGAAAAGGAGAGATCTAAAGTGTAATAATTTGGATGATTTTTAACCAACGAAATGATGTCTATCTTTAAATAATTTCCATCATTTTCTAACGATCTTGTGTTTTAGTAATCATCGCCAATAATTTCAACA
This sequence comes from Pardosa pseudoannulata, assembly GCA_032207245.1. Lineage (NCBI taxonomy): Eukaryota > Metazoa > Arthropoda > Arachnida > Araneae > Lycosidae > Pardosa > Pardosa pseudoannulata. The sequence continues at coordinate 182,746,405 of CM063504.1, read as the reverse complement.
AATTCGCCAATCAGCACCCTGTTCTTCAATATTACAGAATTATGCATTACTATTATTGAATAAATAAATAAATAATATATATATATATATATATATATATATATATATATATATATATATATATATATACAGTGGACTCCGCTTAATGTGATCAGCTTGGGACACCCTGATTTTGTTAACAATAACCGATTGATAACAATAAACGATATTCAAAATTAGATAAATACAGGGTATCCGCCAAAATAAAATTTTTCAAATCCATGACTTTCCCTGATTTTAGCAGATCATTTTCCATGACTTTAAAAATATTTTGTTAAGGTATATATGAATAAAACTTCTGATGTACATACAAATAAAATGTATGCTTTAAGAGAAATTACAAGAACTTATGATAAAAAATACATTATAAATGTTTATAAACTCATTCATATATATATATATATATATATATATATATATATATATATATATATATATATATATATATATATATATATATATATATATATATATATATATATATATAAATTGTTGTAGTACCTGCATACCTAAGTTTAATCATATAGCAATTTTCTGAATGCAATGAAAAAATTTCCAATTTGAATTCAGGGTATTATCGAGGTGACCATGAATAATAGCCAAACACAATAACCCTATAATGTTTATATATAATAGCCCTAAAGATACTTATATTTTGTACAAAAGTCTTAGCTAATTTTCTATAATTTAAGAAAAAACCAGAATAATATACTTATACATTTACCCACAAATTAAGCTTGCTTTTTTGAGTTTACTTGGCAATATGGTCAGTGGGATAATACATGAGTACCAAACTCAGTAACTTTAGCCAAATGACAAGTAAAAATATTATTAAATAATTCAATGCAATGATTTTGCCAAAATATTTAGTGCCTCACCTTCAATAACA
>CM063504.1:182544400-182745377 GCA_032207245.1 Pardosa pseudoannulata | reverse complement strand
GTCCTGAATCTCTCCTTAACAACACACACACACACACACACACACACATATATATATATATATATATATATATATATATATATATATATATATATATATATTCAGTACTCATACTTTTTAATAGTGACGAATTATCGGGAATTTCTAATGATAAACAAAATTCTTATATACTTACAATGCTTTTTTAGTAAATTAAGTATTTTAAAATAACATCAATCTTCAAACTAAACATAAAAAATTATTCCAAGCAGTTGAAATTTTACTGTCCACGAGCAGAGTCCGAACGCTGGCCGATTGGTTAGGGCGCTGATCGTCGGAACAGGAGTTCGTGGGTTCGAATCCCTCTATGGCATGGATGTTCGTAGCCGTTCGGAATCGGCTTTAAGCAGTAGGTCCCGGTCTCATTAGCCCTCGTGTGCAAAACAGTAGACCGTAGCGCTCTAAACCAAACCACGAGTTGAGCAGCATTTTATTTCATCCACTTTATGGAGTCTGTCGTTTGCTTGTGACTCAAATTTATTAGCGTAAATTTATAGGCATTTTGAGTGCTACTCTACTGTACTGTAGTTAAGCTACAGGCGACCACCGCGTCACAATAAAGACGCGGAAGATAGGGAAATCTCTTGCAATTTCTAGAAATAAATGTAAAAGTGCACCAAAATTAAAATCACAAGTAAACCTGTACTTAAGAAAATCACTTATTTGTTGATTTAGTTTTATAAAAATAACATTTTAAGTAACAATACTTACAGCAATTTAAAATATAATATTTACCAAATAATGAAAATCTAGTTTAAAATATAAAAAATAACTGTTTGTTTTTATTTAAGAAATGGCAACTGAGAAATACAAACCAATAAATTTAGAAGTAGAATTCTCAAATTATGACAATTCTGGCTTTCGTTTGAAAAGTTTATGAGTTGAAAAGGAATATTATAGTAGTTCTATCGACGAATTGCCTTATTTGATAGAAATATTTTTAATTATAAAATAAAAATCTCGCCAGAAAATAAATTAGATAAACAAAAAGTGACTTTCTAAAAAAAGATGAGTTTAGCGTTATGACATCCTCGGATCTTTTCCGTCTTTTGGTACATTCTGCGTTGAGGACATAGACGCATATACAAATATAGTTACAATCAGATTATAGTTACAATCTGCTTCGTCTGAAGATTTAATACCCAGCCTTCGGTCTGGGTAGTAAATGTTCCCAAGTAAAATTTTAGAACCACTATTAAACCTAAATTAATAGAAATATTGAATGAATCTTGAATAAATTTTTTGGATAAATCTGCAGAATGTTGACGAATATGATTGTTAATTAACAATAGGCAATTCTAGTTTTAAACATGCACGTGCACAAAAGTGTTTAGGAACCACTAAACCAAAAGTGTTTAGGAAAAGTGTTTAGGAAACATTAATTCCATTATTTTCTATACTACAAGGAGTCAGACCGATGTCTAGACAATTCGCACCCAGCTTTCGGTCTGATCACAGATCATTGATAAATGATATACTAGAAATACATAATTGCAATAAGAAATTTCTATATTCGCTCTGTTGCCTATGAATACAAACACTGTGCGTGTACATATAATTAAGAAAAGTAATGAAGCGAAATTCCTCGCCTTTCTCACCTACCGTACTACATAACACATCCTTGGTACCGATGGAATCCGTTGATTTCTATGAAAGACAAAGGTAGACATAAATCTTACCATTATAAGAAATATGTAGTCAGGAATCACTTGATCTGTCTCGAATTATGCATCGTCCAGGCTTGCAACTGCTGAGGTACTTTCAAAAAGGTGAGAAAAGTGACAAATAATACAGAATAAGTAACTAAACATTGAAAAAAAAAGTGATTTTTTTTTCTCCTCTCGATTACAGATGCTATTATTAAGATTTTTCTATTTATTTTAACTCTAAATCAAATGATTCATGCACGACATGATTTTAGCGTCAAATACAAAAAAGGTTAAACATTTTGTTTAACACTACTCAACATTGCCTTTTATTCAAGAAAATCTATAAATTAGATTTGAATACATACAATACATTAATTTTATAATCCGAATTTTCTGCATATATTAAAGATGTTTTGAAATATGTACATAGCTAGATTAGAGTATCTAAACAAAAATTATGAAGAAAAAGAAAAAAGAGAAATGTGTGCTTTGACGTAAATTACTTTAATCTATTAAATGTACATTTCAGTACAAATGTAGATTTCAGGAACTTCTTTGCATCTTTTTAAAATCACTAAATTCTGAAAATAATATGACTAGTTACATTTTAAGAAGAAAAATAAGATTAGAGCAATCATATTTTTGGTCTTTTATTAAAATATTTTGTTATTAATTCAGATTTTCTTTTTTCAACAACAGACTTTTGCTGTGATACATCATGAAAAAAGTGACTAAAAGTGATCAATTGTAAAAAAAGTGACTAAAGGTGAGAACATGGTTCCCACTCTTTTGCTTTTGAAAATTTCAAGCACTTTTCAATGACTTTTCCAAAACCTGATATTTTTTCAAGCATCTCTTTGATACACGGTTCATAAATGAAAAAAAATTAAAATAACTTCCCAAAACAGTAGAACTACTCTTTTCCCAGAAAAAAAAATCAGGCTTTTGAAATGATGTAAAAAAAAAAAGACGGGCTATAAGCACACGAATACTGGTTTAAAAATATGCAGTTTCTTTTTAAAGAATTCCAAACTTTTTATTTATATATATATATATATATATATATATATATATAATATAATATGACATCACTAAACAGAAATAAGCAATCAAAGAAAATAAGTCAAACTGTTCTTCGCTACTCAGGCATCCAGATACAAAATGGCAAAAAAAAAAAAAAAAAAAAAAAAAGCAAAACAACACTAATGTAGTCTAAACACTATGGCCAATTGTTCATCACTTCCTGATGGTGACCTCGAACGATGGTTCACTGGTTGCATCCACACGCTGGACCACTAAATGAGCCGAGCGCATTAATTCGTCCATAGGATCTACTGCTCACTTTAGTTGCTGACTGCCTTTGATCTTTGGAGAAAAACCGCCTCGGAAGCCATCGTCCGCCAAGGCTATTTAATGGTCTGCTGCCATCGGCCACGATAAGCCAAAGCCCTTCCAAACGGTGGTAATGGCTTGCAGTGGACCATAGTGTGGAGGGGACTTATCATCTGCTGCCATCGGCCACGATATGCCAAAGCCCCTCCAGACGGTGGTAATGGCTTGCAGTGGACCATAGTGGGAGGGGCCTTTAAAAAATCTCTTTCAAAGCCCTTAAAAGCAAGAATTTCTAATTCGGGATGACATTGAACCCTCAGCTTGTCTCCCCCTCCCTCCAAGCCAGCGACAGTTGCTAGTGCAGTTTGCAGTGCATGAAAGATGAGTCCCGTGAAACGCCCACAATTGCCGATAACGATCCTTCTTATTTTTCCGGTGCAGACATGAATTAACATTTTACAGGGACTTGAAAAAGAAAAATCAAGCACCAGACCTTAAATTCAATGACCTCAAAGAAAATTCAAAAACTTTTAAGGCCTTAAAAAACAAAAAGAAAATTTAAGCACTTTTCAATGACTTTTCATGACCGTGGGAACCCTGGAGAAAAATGACGGAATTGCAAGCCTGATCGTCCAAAAACAATCTGAAAAATGCAGTCATAAAACACAACCTAGTTGACGGATCTCTCGTCGTACGGATGTACGACGAGGGATCTTAAGGTAGATCAAGGTAACTTTAAAATAAGAACTTAGGAGTTTCACACTCTGATAACGTTTGCATAGGTACAGCAATCGTGGATGCTTAGTAATAAGTCAATTATAAAAGGCAGGAAATTGAAGATCAAAAAAACGCAAAAAAGAACAAAAGAAACAACAGGAAAATCTAGTTATTGATACATAAGAGTGAGGCACTCATTTCCAAATCCACCACGGAGGTAGAGTGCATTGGACTCGTTAACCACTTTAGAATATAAATTGCTGAATAAGGCGGGATCCCCTGGAGGCCTATTTCCTTTTCCAGCAAGTTCGTCTTCTCCAGGTCACCTCCCCCACTCAAAGGGTCGGATCCGGAACAAAGACGTTGATATATGTCTTATCCAGGTCACCTCCCCCACTAAAGGGGTCGGATCCGGAACAAAGACGTTCATTTAGACCTTAAAAGGACTGTTTTACGTGGTCTTCTCCAGGTCTCCTCCCCCACTCAAGGGGTCAGTTTCGGAACAAAGACGTTCATTTAGCCCTTTGTATCTTCTCCAGGTCACCTCCCCCACTAAAGGGGTCGGATCCGGAACAAAGACGTTCATTTAGACCTTAAAAGGACTGTTTTACGTGGTCTTCTCCAGGTCTCCTCCCCCACTCAAGGGGTCAGTTTCGGAACAAAGACGTTCATTTGTATCTTCTCCAGGTCACCACCCCCATTGAAGGGGTCGGATCCGGAACAAAGACGTTCATTTAGCCCTTAGAAGGACTGTTTTACGTGGTCTTCTCCAGGTCTCCTCCCCCACTCAAGGGGTCGGTTCCGGAACAAAGACGTACATTTGTGTCTTCTCCAGGTCTCCTCCCCCACTCAAGGGGTCGGTTCCGGAACAAAGACGTTCATTTGTGTCTTCTCCAGGTCACCTCCCCCACTGAAGGGGTCGGATCCGGAACAAAGACGTTCATTTAGCCCTTAAAAGGACTGTTTTACGTGGTCTTCTCCAGGTCTCCTCCCCCACTCAAGGGGTCGGTTCCGGAACAAAGACGTTCATTTGTGTCTTCTCCAGGTCTCCTCCCCCACTCAAGGGGTCGGTTCCGGAACAAAGACGTTCATTTGTGTCTTCTCCAGGTCACCTCCCCCACTGAAGGGATCGGATCCGGAACAAAGACGTTAATTTAGCTCTAAAAGGGACTGTTTCACATGGTCTTCTCCAGGTCACCTCCCCCACTCAATTGTCGGTTCCGGAACAAAGACGTTCATTTGTCTCTTCTCCTGGTCACCTCCCCCACTCAAGGGGTCGGTTCCGGAACAAAGACGTTCATTTGTGTCTTCTCCAGGTCTCCTCCCCCACTCAAGGGGTCGGTTCCGGAACAAAGACGTTCATTTGTGTCTTCTCCAGGTCACCTCCCCCACTGAAGGGGTCGGATCCGGAACAAAGACGTTCATTTAGCCCTTAAAAGGACTGTTTTAAGTGGTCTTCTCCAGGTCTCCTCCCCCACTCAAGGGGTCGGTTCCGGAACAAAGACGTTGATATGTCTTCTCCAGGTCTCCTCCCCCACTCAAGGGGTCGGATCCGGAACAAAGACGTTCATTTAGCCCTTAAAAGGACTGTTTTACGTGGTCTTCTCCAGGTCTCCTCCCCCACTCAAGGGGTCGGTTCCGGAACAAAGACGTTCATTTGTGTCTTCCAGTCTTTTTTCTTTAAATAACATTATTACTTCTTTTGTAGTTGTTAGTTATTAATCAAAAAGGATAAAATTTTTAAGCATAATTAAAACTTTAGCACCTAACAGACAGTCACTATAGGCTTGGGAACCTAATAGAAACCCATTAAAGGCTTGGGAACCTACTAGATACCCTTATTGTTGTGGAAAAGTATGCAAGTATTTTCCGCTCTTGTAAATATTAATTTTTACTTATATATATATCTCTTTTTATGTATTTCTTGATTTTCACTATTTCTTTTCATTTAAACTTCTGTTGTTGGTTTGTGTATTAGAATGGTATTATTGTATATTTCATGATTTTCTATTAAATTTATTTTAGCTCTCTGAAGGTTTGGGCATCTGAATATTAAGTACAAAGTTCAGTGAAAAAGGGAGTTTCGGTTGTTAATTTTTTTCAGGAAAACACTTTTTTTTTCTATTTTATTTTCTTGGCGAGATTTTAATAGCTCGCCATGTTCTATGAAATTTGTTTTTATTTCGCAGTTGCCATATCTTAAATAAAAATTAATGTATGATTATAGGTTTTGTTATTTGAAACTCAAGTTTTATTTAAACATTTTATGCACGAGAGTAAAAATAGGCAAACGATGTACTTAAGTACAGGCAACAAATAAGTTTTCATTTTAGAAATGGCAACTATAAAATATTAACAAAATTGAAATTATTTCCACGTATGATTAAAGTTTAAAATGTGTTTTCATATATTATAATTGTTGTTGGTGTTTTAGCCTTATTTATTTATTAAGTTTTATTAATATTAATTTGGTATATTTATTTCATTTTCAATTCAGTTGCGCCATTTTTGTTTATCCAGTTTTAAACGCCGATCTTATTCCACTTATTCTTGCCTAGGCTTGGTGGTATTCGGAACATATTTTATGTACATATTTCTTTTAATTACGTGTTATAAAATAGAAATCTTTTAAGTCTTTTAAAATAAATTTTTCAGATGAATTAAGTTAAAACTTAATTCATCTGAAAAATTTGTTTTCAGGTAATATAATTGTTCTCGGCTTATGAACTTATTTACTTATTTCGTTTAATCCATATTGCTTTGGTATATTTCTTTTATTTTGGATTCAATTGCACCATTTTTATTTATCCAATTTTGAGATGCCAATCTTTATTCCACAGTTCTTTAATAGACTTGGCGGCATTGCTTAGGGAAGTCATTTCTGTCATTCGCGTTCCATTATTCCAAATTGTTCGAAAGATATTAATAAAATACGAACCAAAACACCGTTTTAATTATTTAATCAATTTTAAGATTTTTAATTACCTTTATTCCCGCTTTTGAGTTAGTGGAAAAACAATGAATGGATTTTTATTGTTGGCGTCATTATGGCCAGATATTTGGTGTTCTGTATAACGTACACAACTATTAAACCAAATATCTGAACGTATGCAAAGTAAGTGTGGCTTAATTCGCATTAACCGCTGTTTAATTTATTATTTGTTTTAAATCGAAAGATTTAAATCTTTTTTTCTATTTCATTTATCCTTTCTAAGAAAGTATTTTTTTTCTCTTTTATCTCGGCGAGATTAAAAAAAATCGCTTCAATGTATCTTCAATAATTATAAAATTTCCATGGTACATCAATTTTTTATTAGCAGTTTTCATTTCTTACATTATTGTTATAGTTTTTGTTATTTAAAACTGGATTTTTATTTTAAATTTCAATACGGTAGAAAATAAATAAGTACATTTTAAATAATTATAAGCTCAAAATATACTATCATACTTGTTCTTACTTCATAGATGACATTTTTTAAAATGAAAACGTCTTCATTTTAATAGGTATGAATAGCTAAATTTTTAACATATTTTGCATTTTAAACATTAATAGAAAAAATCATCAATAGGCGAATGGGAAAAAATAATTTTCACTTAAGAATAGGTCAGCATGAAATGAAAGTAAAATTAAAAGAACACGGCTATTTTTCATTTGTAATATCTCTGTTAGATTAATTTACATTGAAATTATAGGTAGTTACTTTTTTAGTTAATGTAAGAATAGTGTGTATTTATTCTGTTTACATTTTGCTAATCCTTTCAATACAACTATACTTTAATATAACTGAAGTTTTGGTTAAATAGAGATACAACATAGATCCTCATTCGACTGTTCTACCGTTGGGGACCAATACGTCAGCAAAATGACATAAATAAACAAGAAGGTTAATAATCCCAAAAGTAGCAATAAAAAATATTTAAGGGCAAAAACATAAAATTTTCAAAAATTTTTAAATTAAGAAGAAATTTAAAGATCTCATTTTTTAAGCATAAGATGCATTTAATATATAAGAAAAGGGTTGTTCATGGAGAGTATAATACTAATATAATATAAATCAAAATATTGATATAGATTGCGTGGACACGGAAAGATCAGGAGAAAATATTAGGCTACCATGCTTAGACCTTTATCGCCAAGTTGGCTGGTGTATACTGTTCATGGGTCAAGATCAATTGTTTAGCCAAGTGACAAAAATGTCGCCACGTTAAAATATCGCCAATGGGGTTTGTACGTATAACTATTCCAAACATTATTGAGAGTGATAAAATAAATATATGAATAATTGGAAATTTATTACTACTAACTGTATTATTTTTCAGGTATTTTAAAGGATTTTTGTTATATTTTATTACATATTTTAAGCTAGATTTATTATATTCATGGAATTTCAGTTAACATCCAAAAATATTTTTGAAGTTATTTACGAAAGTAATTCTTTCCAAATTTTTATTATTCCTTTTTGAAAACAGTTTCGTGTTTCGTGAACAGTACAGAAATTAACATTTTTGTTTCAGCTCTATTTTAGTAAGTATATCGTGTCAATATATCTATATCAATATTTTACGCATTTTTTTAGTAATATACTATTTATATATTTCAAAAATTTAAAAACAGAATTGTGTATCATTTTGGTAAACATTTGTAAATGTCGCCATCTGACCAAACTACTAATCTGGGATTCTAAAAGCAATTGTAAAATGATAAAATATATTTAACAAACTGAAAAGTAAAAATAATAAGCAATTTAAAAATATATTACAAATTTTCATTTTTAATTCCCAAATTTAAACAAACCTTCGAAGTATACATTTGAACAAACATCTTTCGGCAATAAAATGTAAGTGTGCAATTTAATATCTGGTTTGAAAAAGTTCTTTTGTGGGTATAACAGTTTAATTACCTTAAACAAATAATTTTTTGTCTAAATTAAACCACGATCAATTTCAGGCAGTCAGCGTTTTTCAATAAAACCTTTAAGTTATGATTTTTTTCGTAGAGTGCCCGTTACAATTATTCACAATTTATGATTAAAGGAATTCTGAAATTGAACGATGTGATCAATTACGAAGAATATCACCTAATAAAAATAGATCGCCAATAGATCGCCAAAGCACGTCTTAGACATTACATTGCAGCAAATATATAGAAATATCAACTGAGTAATAGAAACATACTTACAATTTCATGAAATACACTTTCGAAATCCCATATTAATCTTTTGTATGACACATGAGAGGAAATGATTTAATAGTATTTGAAAGAAATTGCGGCCATTTTCCTTCAAAATAATGGTGCCTTCAATAGTTAATAATTTAATAGTACTTAATTCAATAAAAATATAATTAAGCAAAGATAATATAAAAGTAAGTAAAAAAAATTGTTGGATCTTCCCCTTCAACTTGCATCAAAGAAGCAATATTTACCCATATATATCTCGGTGGTGGTGTAGGGTTTCTAACCTTCCATAATTTTGGTTTAGCTTGGAGTACTACGGTCTACTTTTTGCAACACGAGGGCTAATGAGACCGGGACCTACAGCTTAAAGCCGATTCCGAACGGCTACGAACATCCATACCAATGTGGGATTCGAACCCACGAACTCCGGTTCCGAATGCTAGCACCCTAACCAATCGGCCATAGTTCGGCCTAACCTTCCGTAAGAATTGCAGTATACATTCATGTCGTAATTTGGGACGCGAGCCCCGGTGGATGACCTCAGATCTTTGATCAGGAATCCATTGAGGAAGGTTACAAATCTCACTCCCATTCTCTCCGATACACTATTGTTAATTAACATATTCATAGGAAATTTGCAACATAAAATGTTGTTCTAATATTTTATTACTACATTTATCTATAGTAGTTGTTCTAAAACTATATACTTGGGCCCTTACTTACCCAGACCGAAGGCTGGGTGCGAAGCAGCTAGTTTTTACATAAAAATTGACGTTTTGTTTGCTTCCAGAACTAAACTTTTTAATACAAAATCCAAATTTAGAAAATATTTAGAAAGATAAAAATGACAGTGAAATATTAAATTAAATATATTGGTTTGGAGTGCTACGGTCTACGTTTTTGCACACGAGGGCTAATGAGACCGGGACCTACAGCTTAAAGCCGATTCCGAACGGCTACGAACATCCATGCCAAAGTGGGATTCGAACCCACGAACTCCGGTACCGAAGGCCAGCACTCTAACCTATTAAATTAAATAAGAAAATCTTTAAAATGTCTCAAACATATTAAAATTTTAAGATTTTTTTTTTATTTACCATAAGAAACTTTTTTTCCTGTGTTAAAAATATCTTTTTTAGAATAGACAAAGTATTTAATAAAACCTTAATTAAAAAAAATTAACGGGTTATGTATGATATCTTGTCTTACGTCCCCTTAAAACACATAGAAATTTTAACGCTAGGATAAAAAAAAAATTAAAAATTATTTGTCAATATATGCCATGAAATGAAACGGGCTAGAATTGACTTGCTTCAAATATAAAATTACTTTTCTTCAAAAATCTATTTAAAATACACATTAAAGGTAATGCGTAAGAATTTAAATTGTTCTTAACTTTTCAAATCCAACATCCTCATATTAATAATGCAGAAAATAGTTGAAAATCTAGAATAAGAATTTTCAACTATTACTTTTAATAATGAAATTTATGTTATAAATAAGCATTAAAGCTATAAAATAACAAAAATTCCAAGTCAGATCTGAAACACTTACAAAGAAAAGTATAACAGTGATATCTCAGAAAATACTCTATGCATTAAACCCTTCAATTCGTTCCACGTTAACTATACAACTCCCATCAATATGTTGAAAAATTTTAATTAATGTAATATCTTCCAGAAAGCATAAACACACCTAAAATACAAACCACAAAGAAGTCAAATTCATTCTTAACACTAGAAGCGCGCCAAGGTTCATTTGAACCCAAAATCTACTTTGTGTACAATATTCTCAAAATGTTACTAAAGTAATTGAAATACATTTCTTGATTTTTCTTAATTTTATACCCTTAAAATTCTACGAAAATATAATATTGAAGAATCTGTGCCTATAAGAAACATGGTCATAAAAACGAAGCTTCCAAGTGTAGAATTGAAACAGTAGATATTGGTTCTACTTGTACACTACACTAATGTAGAAAATGAACCATATATATACATATATATAATTCTTCCAAACTGTGGAAGAAACAGTTTTCTAACTATTTATACTTTCCAATATTGTAATATCTTACTATTTTTAATAATTATTACAATTTGATGTCTAAAAATTAATAAAAGCTATTGCGTATGAATACGGTGCATTTTTTTGAATAAAAACAGTTTCATATTTATCTGGGTACCGGTAGAGATTATGTGTACCTATAACGCGGTTCTTGATATCAACATTGCACGGATCGTTAAAAGTTTCAAAAAGTAAATTTTATTGCCATTTTTTAAAAAATACCTAAAAATTATTGGTCAATATACTTAGAACTAAAACGAAAAAATAAAGATTTATGTCAATTCTCAAAATAACATTTCCTATTCACTGCGAATAATGAATTTAAAAATTATCAAAATAAATTTTAATTTTCTTAAAATACGCATTGAAGGTAAGTGAACAGTTCTAAATTTTTTTGAACAGTTTTTTGCATTTTCATATTAAATATACAGATAATATCAGAAGTTTAAAAAATAACTTTTTAAACTTAATTTAAAAAATGAAATTCGTGTTAAATACGCATGAAGGTTATAAAATAAAATGATCAGAATTTCAAAAGTTTCTAAAATAGATGAAAATTGATAATACAAAAAAACATTCTAAATATTAAATTTTAAAAATGTTCCATGTTAACCAGAAGCAAATATATCAAGAAAAATAACTAAACATTTAAATAAAAAAAAATCAGAACATACACATAATTATACTTAGAAATAAAAATTAAAAATAAAGAACAAGTTTATCTGCTTAAAAAAGAACATGGCATGGAATATTGAAAAATAAAAAGAAATACAGAGATTTACAAAGTTCGATTTCGTATTTACTTCACGAAAATTTGCATTCGCATTGTCTTGATGAAACACAACAGGAATTCGTAAAAGGATATTTGTAATTTAAAAAAAATTTATTTACAAAAAGGCATTTAAAATAAACATTAAAATTACTTGCCGAAAATATAAATGGAACACATTCAGGAAAATTCTCCTTAATCCTCTTGTTGAACTTTTCAGAAAAATACACGAATATTACATAAGTTCATTCATTCAAACTTAAAAAGTTGTAACGGATGTTTGAAATCGACATTAGAAAGTAACAATCGGTGTCAACCCTTTAACAAAATATTATAACTATTAAATTTCGACTTAAGGGAAGAGCATTTATCGAAAAATAAATATCAAAAGTCTTTTACCCTTTCACCTTCCAGTTCCGTGGGACGCACTGAAAAAGATATTCTTCAATCACGATTTAAAGATGAAGCCTTTCGTAACGAATAATATATTAAGTTAACACGACGAAACACTAAAACACTTACATTATAGGGGAGACCGGGGTAAAATGGACCATCCCCTATTATTTATTTTATTTATTATTTTTAATGTTTAATACTTTGATACATAGATGACAGCACTGCAGTCTTGAAAATGAATGTGTAATTGTGTGTTTAGCCATTTTATTCTAGAAAGCTGATTTGTGGTAGTCAGAAGTAAATATTTTCATCATAATATAACTTCGTCTCTTCATTTAAGAATTGTGATTTGGAGGATTTAACTTCTCACAATAAAGAGCTAAGATGATGTATTATTATATTTAATGTAGCTAAAACAATTTAATATAAGATTAGTTCTTTTTTTCTGACACTTTTTGTCAGAATTACACATGGGGTAAAATGGACTACCAGAACCTGGGGTAAAATGGATCATGGTCCATTTTCCAGGTTGTGTTTTTTTTTTTTTTTTTCTGTAATGCTTTCTAAATTGATTGTATGTGTGATACTTTAAAAAACATGCAGGATTTAAAGTATCAGATATATGGCAATTCAATGAAAATGTCTTTGAGGATATCCAGTATCTCTCATCATATGTGACTGATCAACCGTCACCAGATTTTGAATTAACAAGTACAGCTGATCGTCAACCAAGCACAGGTAATCAGCAACCAAATACATCACAATCAGTATAAAGTGAAAATCATCAGTTGAAAACAATATCACCTTTTGAATTACGCCCCTTGGCAAAAGCTAGCATGAGCAAGACAACAAAGAAACGAAAGAAGGGTGCATCAAAAATTCTGATACATCAGTGAAAACAATGATTGAAAAAATGTCAAAAAGAAGGAAGAAAAAAAATTAAAACAGAAAAATGCTGCTTTAGGTAAAAATAGGAAGAATTTAGAAAAATTTTAATCTTAACTAAGCAGAAAAATGATAAAACTGTGAATTTTAAAGCAAATAAAGAAAATTTATGTGGATCAGAAAGTTCGAGTGATTCGAAAAATATGTCTGTTTATAGTGATACTTAACACAGTGATAAAGAAAGCAATTTACAGCATGATGCTAATTCTGATAATGAATTAAAAGTTGGCAAGAATGTTTTGGTTAAGTTTTTGACAAAAAAGAAAGTGGTTCATTTGGTTGGTTTAATAACAGGAAAAAAATTATGAAGATTACGCTCTTGTGAAATTTATAAGGCAAAAACCTAATCAAAATGTGTTCATTTTCCCTGACAATGTTGATGAATCGCTCAGAAATGTTCAAGATATTGTGATGAGTCTCCCAGATCCTACTGCTTCTCAAGAAAATAGCAGACTTTCAGTAACACATAAATCTTTTGGTGTATCATACATTAACTTCAATATTCGCTAATATTATGCTTTATGTGTACAGATTGAAGCTATAGAAAATAAATATAATACATTTTATGTCTTGTACTATTAAATAATGTACTACATTTAAGCTATCTGTAGAATTTTTTTGTGGTCCATTTTACCCCGTGCCATGGACATTTTTCGGGGTAAAATGGTCCACTTTGTCACTTGCTATTAAAAAAATTATAATAAAAAAAGTAATTATAACAGTTGGTTTTGACTGAGTGTAATATAAAGCCTAATATATAGGCAATGTGCATATATATTTTCAGATTAAAAAAAATCATTAGTTTGAGAGCAAATACTCAAAATTCACAAAAGCGGACCATTTTACCCCGGTTTCCCCTACATAGATTATAAGAGAACAGGAGCTTCTGCACAGTGAATCGGTACCCAGCTATGTGCGCATGCTCGCGGACTTATTTTTATGCCGTTTTCTACCTGTTCTGCTTCAATGCGCATGCGCATGGACTTGAAAATCTATTTCGGGTACCGTTTCACCGAAAGATGCTGTGGCAACCCTTGATACGCTTGGCATAGCAAATGCCAAACTTAATCATAATAGTAACCATATTGGCAACGTCAAATTAGTAGCCAAACTGTCGCCATGAATTGTGTGTTTATATAGCTGGTGATTAAATGCCGGATTTCTAAGTTTTGTCGATGAGATCAGCAGATTTATCTAAAGTTTTATTAATTACTTTATTTATAGATCAGATTGAAAGGCGGAATATGGTAAAATCTTTTAAGAACGGTCAGTTTTTTTTTTTATAAATTCATGCTAAAAAAGCGGAATAAATATGCTGTTTCCCGTTATTTGTCTTAAGAGTTTTGAGAAATTGACTAATGCTACTTCAGGTTCCAAGAATTTCAGATAAGTAGTAAAATTAATATAGTATTAATAGGAGTGAGTTGTATTAAAGTAACCAAGATATTCTATATAATAATAGCATTATTGTATATATTTCATGTGTAATTGTATGTATTGTGTTTTTATTTAATGTCCTGTTATTTGAGATTGTATATGTTATCTCTACTCTATAAATATATGATAACTATATAATAACTATATAATAACTGTATAACTATATAATAATAATATAGCTATGAGATAACTATATAATAATAATCTCTTTATTAATAATGTACGCAGTTGTTTTAATGTAATTTATTCCAAGGTTCTCAGCTGTATTTCCTCAGATTTCTGTAAAGTTTTACAACTTAATGTAGGCAGTACTTAATGTAATATAAATCTAAAATCTAAGTCTTCAATACCATTTAGTTTTACCTCTTAAAAGTAAAATTTTAATATTATTTACAAATTTGTAAGTTCAATGTAATTATGAAAGTAAAAAGTTTAATTTTGCAAACCTGATGCATTTTGTTTATATAATGTATTCAAAATAGCTGAAATGTAGTTTAACAAACCAACAGTAACTTATTCCAAAATTGTCTTTATAAATTATGAACTTTTCTAATTTATTTTCTCGAGTATATCATTAAAAAATTAAAATTCAGAACTTTGAAAAATATTGTAAATTAAAATTCTAGTTTTATACATTACCTATAAGCTCCTGTGTGTATAACTTTCAAAGATTAGAGGATGGTGAAGATAATTTGTTTGAAAATAATTCTGAGAAATATATTAATTTATAAAAGAAAAATACCAGAAATCATTTTTCTCTTTTCAGTAGTATAAAATAATATCTGTAATATTATTTTATCATTGTTTTGAAAAGTGACCCAAGTAGTGAATGGGATAAAATATTTTCAATATTTGCTTCAATGAAATATATATATTATTCATACATATGACAATATTAATAATATTTTATTTCACATATTTTCACATGACTAAATCTTTTTGTGAAAAAAAAGAGCTAAATGAAACTAATTCAATTAATATGGGAAATATAAATTATTATAATAGGATTTATGATTTGTAAACTGTTTAACTGTAAGGCTGTATATTGAAAAGTATTATCAAATTTAACTCTGAATTTCTTTGGAGTTGGTCTGTTTTATAGATAAGTATTCTGAACAAAGTGTAGTGAAGGCTATATTATTAAACGATCAGCAATTTATTATCATACTTTATTATATCTTTTCTCTTTTTCAGTTAGTTTCTCATTTTACTGGACTTTATTCTGGGAAATTTACTATTTCCTTTATCATAAAGTATTTCTTTTCTTCCTTGTAAAATATTTATAGTATATATTTCTAATGGTCAAGATTTGGCCAAATTTATTTCTGAAATAATTCAAAATTATATTTTGTGAAGATATTATTTTAGTTATGTTAATACCTAAAATGTTTTGATGGTGGAAAAGCTAGATGAATACTTGATAAATACTGCTATAAAGAATATAAGCAGTATTTATTTGAGTGTTTTTTTGGCTATAAAAATTCAAAGCAGTTTTCACACATTTATTATTTTATATTATGTTGTTATTTTTATTTGTCAACTTTGAATTGTGAACCATATTAATTAAAAATTTACTATCAATTCAATTTTCCTTTTTTTTTATTTTTACAACAAAGTATCATAGAGGAGAGCTAATTTAAACTCATGAACTGAAAACTAATTGCAAAATATGTAAGACTACAGAAAAAAAAATTATATTATGAATGTGGATAATTTGTTAAATTGTCAGTATAATTATTTTTGCCAATCTCATTATATTTGTATAAACTATTATGATTTCTTGAAATTTTTCTAATCAGATATTAAAAAATCATATAACTTAAAATTTTGTAATCATTAAAAAGTATTCAACAAGTATTTGAGAAACTGTTTTACGTAATACATAATAAGTAACGTTAATATGTTAAGAATGAGTAATACAACAGAAAAAGTCACAAATAAAATATGTGGTTAGTAGAAATGTTAATTAGTATTTACATTCTTAAAGGTTTAAAAAAAAAGGTGAATGTACATTAACAGAATTGAAAGAAAATATATCAAAAGTTGAACATTTGTTTTCCACAGCTGTTCAAAACCATAAAAATAATTTCATAATTTTTAACTTAATCATATCACATGACAAGATGAACTCTTGTGTAGTTCCTATGGCATTTAAATTGTAGTTCCTCTGTCAAGCGTGCATAGCATTTTGCAAATTTATTGAATTCAATTTCTAGCTAATACATTGCTCTTAAATAAATTGAAAGCAAAACAAAGATCATGATGACTGAAATATATTTTTTGAATACTGTAAAATATTAACACAATGTATATAATGTTAAATTTAAAAATAAATTAAATCTAAGCATGATACATTAATGAATAAAATTTAGATACTTTCCCAATTGGTTTCAACAAAAGTTTGTATTAACGAGATGATAAAATGAGTTTGTATTAAATAAGAATTAATTTTCAAATCATGCGTCAAGCCAAAATGTTTATGTGTATGAGTATAAAATATGTATAAGATAAAAACAATGCTACTGGCAGTTTTTAATTATTTTTTGTGCATCTCACAATGGATGAAAAATACAAATTTCAATGAGAAAATATTAAAAATTATCTTATGCACAATTGTAAAAATTTAAATTATGAGATTGCCAATAGTAAAATCATTAAGTTCTTATCAAAATAAGTCTTGTTTTTATTTTTGCCTAAACATGCTTTGTATTGAATTATTGTTGGCCAACTTGAGCGATTAAGATAACAATATAACAACCTTTATCTAACTTTCTCAAAAGTAAAATTAATAAAAATGCGCCAACGTCATCCATATTGCGCCAACTATTATAAACCTGAACTTGAACTAAACAGCATAGAAATAAGTCAAAGTCCGTGAGCATGCGCAGATAGCTGGGTACCGATTCACTGTGCAGAAGCTCCTGTATGGTTCATCGTGGTCGATGGTAGCAGACGATGGCTTCTGGGGCGGTTTTTCTCCAAAGATCAAAGACCGCTTAGATGCTCAACTAAAGGGCACAGTAGACCCTATGGACGAATCCACGTGTTTGGCTCATTTAGTGACCCAGCATGTGGATGCAACCCGTGAACCATCAGGAAATGGTGAACAGTTGGCCACAGTGGGGAGGTTACATCAGAACATGGCTAGTTTATAATTATTGAAAAAAGAATCTCGCCAAGACGAAACAAAAAAAAATAATGCTTTTCATAAAAAAGATAAATGAAATATAAAAAGATTTACATTTACATATGGTCATATATTTCGTTTAATATATGACCATATGTAAAACAATGGAAAAAATGCAAGGGATGTGACAACTGAACTTTACTTATTTTTAGTACTGATTTTGAAAAAAAAATCATTAGAAATGTCTTTCACGTCACATTTTCTCGAAAAATTCAATTTTATGTGGGGTTTTATGAATATTTCTCACTTATTTTGCTTTTCGGCTTTGATTTTTTCCTTCGTGTTTTGACATCATTTTACCGTGGTGAAACCCTCAAAATAACCTTCTGTGGTAAACTACAAAATTGAAATTAGTTCAGTTGACTTCGGTTAATGGGATCGCGGTTAAAGTTATCAATCGCTTATTGTTACCGAAATCACCTGGCACCGATTTTCTCTGTTTATTTGTATGTTAAAATGGTTGCTTTTTGGGATCGTTACATCGGTTAATGTTATCAGCTTTCGAACCTCATTTTAACTGGCAAAGTACACAATGTATTCAGAAATTCCATTCTTTTCTTTTCCTTCTTTTCCTTTTTTTTAACCTCTGTTGTGTTGTGCTTTTCTTCAATTATCTATTTTTACCTCTCAGAAGGGAAAATTTCCATTTTTCTTATTTAAGAAACAGTTTGTAGCATTAAAAAAATTAATAGGGATTTCAAAGGAATAAATGGATTGCAGCAGAGTAAGTATTATATGAAATGTGTGGTGTGGACTAAAATAACCTATCTCATTCTTTTTTTATATCTATTTTCTATTTTTCAACTCTTACAGAATTTAAAAATGACTTATGTTGTAAAATCATCAGCTTATTTCAAAGTAATAGTATATGCTCGTTCTATATTATACACTATAGCAAAATAATAAACAGAAATAATAAACGTTGGCATTCAGTTGTCCCATCGTAGTATTGCGTTGGCATTATGTAAACAACAACCATTAGCCAACCATTAACCAACGGTTGGGCAACATGCCATATCAACGTTGCCCCAACGTATTCAGTACAACGTTGGCCCAACTTAACGTTGCTAGTTGGATTGTGTATTAGCCCTCGTCAACCGTAGCGCTAAGTGTAATCGCTGTATCTTCTGTACCCATTGGATATTCAGGTTACAGACTACCTTCGATTTTGTTCCGGTACACGAGCTCGTCAAGTCGAATGCGGACAACGAAAATCCATTCAGTGGAATACTGTGTGATGCTGGTTATTTTCGTTCAGTAAGTAACCTGAACCATTTCACTTTTTCTGCATCCCTTATTTTACAGTTAATTTAGTAAATAAGTTAGGCTATAGATCCTTCAGAAGTTTTTATTGCTGTTTCACACAAATGTAGTTACAATTATTGTAATTTTGTTTAGCTTCGACACACTTTTTACAATAATTAGATTTTTTTTCCTAGGAAACACTATAAGTATACATTAATTATATATTCTGAATGTAGCAAATATTTTCCTTTACTATAAATTTTCAAAGGTTATTTCAAGTGCTCGCTTTCCAGTTTCAATTCTTTAAGTCGTTTCCAAAATATTCCTACAAAAATAAAGAAAAGAAAAGCAATTAATGAAGAGTTATACAAAAAGTACAAATCATAGTTTTTATGCACAGCTGAAAAGAGAATTTAGATTACTGTCTTCTAAATTCATTTATATACATATATATACAGTTGACTCCGCTTAATGTGATCAGTTTGGGCCACCCTAATTTTGATAACAATAAACAATATGCAAAATTAGATAAATTTACCTCCCCCTTTAATTCACACGTACTAAATTTCAAAATAAAATGAAAAAACTCACCTTATATTTATGTACCGTATATTATCCTCTAAAACATACGAATTGTATACGTAATTTTAAAAAATGGATCCATTGTTGACGATCTAGAATTTTTTCTAAAAAGCTCATTGATAAATTGTTCGCAATGATAATGTTTTGTCCAGTCATCGGAGCGATGTTGAACTCCCCTTTTCAACACTTTCAATGCATTTCTCATTTCAGTTGTAGGAGGTGGCTCAATATCAAGAGATTATTCATGTGACTCATCAGTTTCATTATTCGTCTGTTTTCCTATGACAATCTGACAGACTTCAGATTCTGTTAATACGAAAGCTACTGGAATGTTTTATCTACTTTCACCCATGACTCAAACTCTTCAGAGGTCATGTCCCAAGGATTTCCTATCCTTTCTTGAAATTTCTGGTCATTCATTTCGCAAAATCAAGACATAAAATTTGAATATTTGCCTTCTCAGTTCCGATAATAATGTGGTGCCTTCTGCTTATCTCACAACCATTGACCATAAGCAGGGTGTGCATGAAAAATTCCAAGAACGTGTAATACCCCACTCCTTTGTTCATTCCCCATGTCCCTAGGTTGAAGAGAAAAATATTCGGAAATTCAAACAAGAACGAAGGGAAAGAAAAGAATGGGTTCCTTCTGAATACATTGTGAATATTCTTTTGCCAGTTAATATGAGGTTCGAAAACGGATCCCATTAACCGATGTAACAATCACAGAAAGCGATCATTTTAACATACAAGTGAATAGAGAAGATGGGGACCCAGTGATTTCGATAACAATAAGCGATTGATAACAATAACGGCAATCATATTAAGAGGAGTCCACTGTATATACATACACACATATACGTATAAACATATATATATATATATATATATATATATATATATATATATATAATATATATATATATATATATATATATATATATATATATATATATATATATATATATATATATATATATATATATATATATATATATATATATATATATATATATATATATATATATATATATATATATATATATATACATATATATATATATATATATATATATATATATATATATATATATATATATATATATTATATATATATATATATATATATATATATATATATATATATATATATATATATATATATATATATATATATATATATATATATATATATATATATATATATTTATATATATATATATATATATATATATATATATATATATATATATATATATATATATATATATATATATATATATATATATATATATATATATACATATATATATATATACATATATATATATATACATATATATATATATATATATATAATATATATATATATATATATATATGTATATATATATATACATATATACATATATATATATATATATATATATACATATATATATATATATATATATATATATATATATATATATATATATACATATATATATATATATATATATATATATATATATATATATATATATATATATATATATATATATATATATATATATATATATATGTATATATATATATATATATATATATATATATATATATATATATATATATATATATTATATATATATATATATATATATATATATATATATATATATATATATATATATATATATATATACATATATATATACATATATATATATATATATATATATATATATATATATATATATATATATATATATATATATATATATATATATATCTGAGAATTTTCCTTACATATATATATACATATACATATATATACATATACATATATATACATATGCATATATATACATATACATATACATACATATATATATATATATATATATATATATATATATACATACATATATATATATATATATATATATATATATATATATATATATCAAGAAAATTCATTGGATATGCTAAATAACGACATACACACACACACACACACACAAAAGCTGATAGTTCGATACCTGAGAGAAATTTGTGTTGCAGGCATGTTTGTAGTTATATATGATAAACGTATGAGTAATAGAATTTGACTTAGCAAAATCAGCCAAATCAAACCAAGCTAAAATCGTTTACATTTTCGCGAACTTTTCTATTAGGTATGAAGGTATAAAAAGTGAATCTGAATCCAAGACAATCTTAAATTTTAAGCTTTTAGATACTAGCCTCCTACGGTAAACTATACTAAGTCCAGAAGGATAGTTTCTAATTGTACAGGAAACTCACTATTTCTCGAATTATATTAAAAGCTTATCTTATTAGAAACACTATCTGATTGACAAACTTTCAAATTACGTTTCACAGTTTGAAAAAGAAAGCAATCGGATAATTTGAATAGTTTATTTTTTAGGTAATATCACGATGTTGATAAAACAGAAAATTCAGTTTAAGATTCCTGAGTCGAAACAAGCATCTGGATTCAACTAGTTTTTATTTATGCGGTTACAGCTACATATTTTACTTCATAATATATATAGTGGACTCCGCTTCATGGGATCGCGGTAATGTTATCAATCGCTTATTGTTATCGAAATCACTGGGTCCCGAATTTCTCTATTCATTTGTATGTTAAAATGATCGATTATCGTGATCGTGGCATCGGTTAATGGGATACGTTTTCGAACCTCATTCTAACTGGCAAAGGAATATTCACAATCTATTCAGAAGGAACCCATTCTTTTCTTTTCCTTCACTGTCGTTTGAATTTTCCAGAATTCTCCTCTGCACCTAACTCGTGTTGCAAAAAGTAGACCGTAGCACTCCAAACCAAACCAAACCAAACCTCTTCCACGTAAGGAATGGGGAATTACAAGTTCCTGGAATTTTTCAGAAATACGCACACCTTGCTGGTGGTCAATGGTTGCCAGATAAGCAGAAGGCAACACATTCTTATCGGAACTGAGAAGGAGCGTATTCACCTTTTATGCCTTGCTCGCTTACGTAAGAATATACTTCTAAAATAGAATCCAACTAAAAAAACCACCCATAAGTTTAAGCCTATTTTATATTTTTAAAACACATTTATAATTCTTACCCCTTTTTTGGGAGGGGATGTCATTTTGACACGGACTCTCATACCAATAATTTTTGTTCCATTACTAGAAAACCACATTATATCTAAATGCCGAAAATTTTGTGCCAAAATAATTAATGGGTTTCGAGAAATGTAGCGCGCCACATTAAAAATGGGCATTCTAAGAAAAATCAACTTACAGTAATAAGAAATAAAACAACTATTTTTAAAAAATACTTCCATAATAAATGCACTTTTTAGTATTATATTAGCAATATAAAATATATTTCTACCCATGTTATTTCTGAAATAAAAATCAACTGTTAGTCGAGTCATCAGAAATTTTCAATATCGCCGAGTCTCGGGGGTTTCGCAGGGTGGGCCAAAGTACCGTCCCAATGACTCTTTGAGTGATGGTTCCGAGGCCCAGAATTGCGATTGTCGCCTCTCAAAATTTCCTGTTCCTCTCTTTTGGCCCCCATCGGTTTCCCGTCTAACTTGGTGCAACGAACAAAATTCTCTCTTTCTCTAGTTTCCCAGTATTTCGGCCCGCGTGGTTTGCTCCACCCTCACTAATTCCGGCGTCAGGAGGTCTGCTTAGCATCCAGTTTGTATTCCAAATTCTCCTTCCTTTACAGAGTCCGTCTTCTGCGTTCGCTCGTGGATTGCGGCTACTGCGCGATAGGCGCGGGTCAGGTACTTCGATGGCCCAATACTTGCGATCTGCACACCGCCATCGGAATCAGCCTGGAGGAACTCACGGCCATATGGGCCCGGTTTGGCACATAATTGTCTAAATGGACCCTTTTTTTTTTTTTTTTTTTTGCTACCGGTACTTATTAAAAACAAATGTTGGGAAAGCTATACCTTTTTCGAAGCAGTTCCCGGCGTCGTGTTTTTACTCCATTTCTTCGCCAACATATTCGACATCGCCGCCAGCGCCCCCGACTGTTTCGCCGAGACCTTCGACAGTATGCGAAAGACCCGACCTCAGCTCCTGAGCACACAGTACCCCCGCCAGGCCTAGCAACAGCAACAGAACGCACAGTCGACGGATCAAAGAACACATCTTGGGTTCGAATTTTGGTTCTGAAGCGGTTGCCTCGCAGCCCATTTATTTAAAAAGGGAAGTGAGGAATTACTCAGCTCTAAATTATTTTTCATCGTTTGCTCAGCTCTAAATTATTTTTCATTGTTTACTCACCAAAATTGGATGATGAGTCTATTTCATTCGAAATGATTCCAAGAATAAAATCAAAAGATGGATATCAAATCTGATCTGCTCGTCTTGTAGGTGTAATCTCATCGTTTAGGCCCAAAAAAAGTTTTGTAAAGTCATTCTTTTAAGAAAGTCAAATCTGCGAATGTTTGCTGACGAGGCTTTTACTGTGACCATTCTATGACTTACGGGTGTGACAGCCCAAAATGAAAAATTATATTCTTCGATTGTTAGAATACGTAATTTCGAACGCGCAAATGATAAGATTATAGTACATAATAAAAATTTATTAATCCTCTCTTTTGGCCCCCATCGGTTTCCCGTCTAACTTGGTGCAACGAACAAAATTCTCTCTTTCTCTAGTTTCCCAGTATTTCGGCCCGCGTGGTTTGCTCCACCCTCACTAATTCCGGCGTCAGGAGGTCTGCTTAGCATCCAGTTTGTATTCCAAATTCTCCTTCCTTTACAGAGTCCGTCTTCTGCGTTCGCTCGTGGATTGCGGCTACTGCGCGATAGGCGCGGGTCAGGTACTTCGATGGCCCAATACTTGCGATCTGCACACCGCCATCGGAATCAGCCTGGAGGAACTCACGGCCATATGGGCCCGGTTTGGCACATAATTGTCTAAATGGACGCCCCCTTTTTTTTTTGCTACCGGTACTTATTAAAAACAAATGTTGGGAAAGCTATACCTTTTTCGAAGCAGTTCCCGGCGTCGTGTTTTTACTCCATTTCTTCGCCAACATATTCGACATCGTCGCCAACATATTCGACATCGCCGCCAGCGCCCCCGACTGTTTCGCCGAGACCTTCGACAGTATGCGAAAGACCCGACCTCAGCTCCTGAGCACACAGTACCCCCGCCAGGCCTAGCAACAGCAACAGAACGCACAGTCGACGGATCAAAGAACACATCTTGGGTTCGAATTTTGGTTCTGAAGCGGTTGCCTCGCAGCCCATTTATTTAAAAAGGGAAGTGAGGAATTACTCAGCTCTAAATTATTTTTCATCGTTTGCTCAGCTCTAAATTATTTTTCATTGTTTACTCACCAAAATTGGATGATGAGTCTATTTCATTCGAAATGATTCCAAGAATAAAATCAAAAGATGGATATCAAATCTGATTTGCTCGTCTTGTAGGTGTAATCTCATCGTTTAAGCACAAAAAAAGTTTTGTAAAGTCATTCTTTTAAGAAAGTCAAATCTGCGAATGTTTGCTGACGAGGCTTTTACTGTGACCATTCTATGACTTACGGGTGTGACAGCCCAAAATGAAAAATTATATTCTTCGATTGTTAGAATACGTAATTTCGAAAGCGCAAATGATAAGATTATAGTACATAATAAAAATTTATTAATAAAGTGATAAATTTTTATTATGTACTATTATGTACTAATAAAATTGTCTTTTGAAATGATTTTTGAATCAGTTTTACCACTTGAAACGTATAACGTGAATTTATTTTTTAGACGATTTGTTAATTTCAGTTTGAGGAATAAAATATCGTAGAATAGCGTGTTATTACACAATCATTTTAGTTTTATTGCTAATTCAATTTCTTAAGAAGATTGCTAGTTCAATACTCACCGGAAGTAGTTGGAAAATTAGAAATAAAACTGTGCTATGCTTGTCCATTTCTGATCAGTCTTATTCAGTTAGATTAGGCGAGTGAAAACTAAAAGATACGTCGTAATACCGTTTTGCAGTCAGCCCATAATTTTAAGATTTTTGTCTCATATATTTCATGTAATAATATTTATTCCCATTATAAGAATATCGTTAAAAATTGGGTATTTTAAAACTTTAAATTCAATATCCTTCGTCCCCTTCATGTGCATTCCAGGTATTAAGTACCGTTGCTTTATATTGAATAATTAATTGTCTTACAAAGTATTACAGAATAAAGTTTATATGTACGAATAAAATTTTTAATGATTGGAATGAGCTGTACAAAACATTCTACTGTCGTTATTTGTAAACGCATTTCTTGTCCAATTTTTTTTCAGTGTTTTTTGTTCCGTCATCTGTTGAAAATGATTTATCGTCGAAATGTATTGTAACGAAGACCCTTAAGGCAAAACCATGTTATGCATGTAAATGGGAAAATTTTGGAACACAGTTTGAAGATTACTGATAATTTTAAGCTTTTCAGCCCTCTAAAAAAAGTTTGTTATTTGTTAAAACCATGGAGGTAATGTGCATCCATGAAGTCATTTGTAATTTTCATACCACGGTTGTTGGCAACTTAAAATTATGACACATTTATCGTCTGCGGCTGATTTTGAAAGCAATGGTTGAAATCAAAACGTAAAAGACATGTTAAGGCTCCTCCACACTATGGTCCACTGTAAGCCATCACCACCGTCTGGAGGGGCTTTGGCTTATCGTGTCCGATGGCGGCAGACGATAAAATAGCCTTGGCGGACGATGGCTTCCGAGGCGGTTTTTCTCCAAAGATTAAAGGCAGCCAGATGCGCAACTAAAGTGTGCAGTAGACCCTATGGACGAATCAATCCGCTCAGCTCATTTAGTGGCCCAGCGTGTGGATGCGACCCGTGAACCATCGTTCGAGGTCACCATCAGGAAGTGGTGAACAACTGGCCATAGTGTGGAGGCTACATTAAAAAATGGCTTAAAAATAAATAAAAGCATTCGAATGAATTAGCAAATAATTAAAAAACAAAACTAAGTCGGTTGTTTCCTGAAGTAATGGGTGAACCATCTTTTTTAATTTTGCCTTTTAACTATTGTTTTTCTACATATACATATGTTGTTACATATATATATATATATATATATATATATATATATATATATATATATATATATATGCTTTCTATGTATCTGTTTCTATTGAATTCTATTTTATGTAGCGTCTTAAATTTATATTTTTCAATTATACAAATGAAATTGAAAGCTTTATATCTAATGAACAGGCTGTCATATGAGAACAACCAAATGGATAAAAATGCTAAAATAATTAACATCTTTTAAACAACTAAATTCATCTGATACCGCTT
Organism: Pardosa pseudoannulata; assembly: GCA_032207245.1. Classification (NCBI taxonomy): domain Eukaryota; kingdom Metazoa; phylum Arthropoda; class Arachnida; order Araneae; family Lycosidae; genus Pardosa; species Pardosa pseudoannulata. Next base: position 182,718,530 of record CM063504.1, on the reverse strand, counting down.
TAAAATGTGTTTTTCAGAAAGAACACTTTTTTTACTCTATTTACTTGATTTATCAATTTTAATTTGAAATATTTTTTTCGAATCAATGCAGTTGCGCTATTTTTTTAAATCCAATTTTTAGACGCCAATCATATTCCATTACTACTAAATTCGGCTTAGCGATTTATTTTGGCGCCTTCTAATATATTTTCTTTGCATGCTTTGTACGCTTGTATGCCAAATGTAACGTAATGAACTGTATTTTGAGAGAATAGTAATTCGATGTAGTGTCTTAATTCTATATTTTTCGATTACACTAATGAAATTTAAGTTTTATATCTACCTAATGCGCATTCTTTCATATGTTGCCAGTAAAGGGTCAATGGCGTGCAAAACTAATTAACATCTTTTAAATAACTTAATCTGTCTGATAGATTAAACTTTATTTCCAAATAATACAATTTATTTCACTGTATTTACTCGACTTATTTCACATTATTTTTAATATGGATTATTTCTTTCATATTGTAAGAAGTTGCGCCATTTTGATTTATCCCATTTTAAAACGCCAATCGTATTCCATTACTACTAAAGACTGTATTTTGGCTTCACTGGATATATTTTTCTTTTGACATTTTGCCTGGTCAGGGTCAAGATACAGTGTTCCATTTCCACTTCGCGCTTCATATTTTGCCGCTTCAGTGCTTCGTGGGTTTTGCCAAAATATTCATTAACAATAAAAATGAAAAAATGCAACCCTGTTGGCAGCCACATTGAGGAGAAGAGCGTTGTTTCATGTTGATGCTCGAGAGAGAAGGATCCCTACATGCAAAATAAGAGTTGAGATGAGTTGACTCAAAGTACATATCACGGGCTCTTGAGATGACAAAATCTGCAAGTGAGGGATAAAATGAAGACGAAGAACAAACTGAAATGCAAGTCCTAACCCTGGAGAATCTACAACAATTTTAGAACATGCAAGAAATTACACAATACATGGCTCGAGCTGTCGAGTTCAGTAAATCGCGTTAACGGGGTTATGTCCTTATACAGGGGAATTTTGAAGGAAAAGGGAAAACGAGGACAACAACTACCCATCATCTCTCCAAGGTTAATCCCCCTGGCTCTACCGTCAGCGACTCCAGCAGAAGAGTCTCCGAGTGAGCCTAAAACTTCTAAGAGTCGAGTGAGAGCCTCTCCTCCGCTACCAACACAAGACTCTTCACCTCTCTCAGAAAGCAATGTTGATTAATGTTTATTAGTCTATAAGTTTTCGTAATTAACCTTATTAATTAGCACGGACACGTTTAAGTAAATACGTATACTATTGTCATTTTTGTCTTAAATGTGTAAAGCATAAATACTGTTTACATATTTAAAACATTTGTGTACCCGCATGCACTAAAATTCCTAGGGGCAAATCCTACTTCGCGGCTTTTCAGCTTTCGTGAAAGGTTCTGGTTCCCATTAACCGCGAAAAATGAGGGATCACTGCACTTAGCAGTAGAAAATTCCCTACTTTGACCTATGAACGAAACAAGATTAGAACATAATAAGGCGATTTCACTCATCAGGGAACATCTCAACTTATGACAATTCATGCTTTAGTTTCAAAAGGAAGGACAGTTTATTGGCTGCTTATTGGCTGTTGTAAACATGAAAATTAATGGGAAGGGCATTATAGTAGTTCATGACGTTACGCGAAATTGCTCTATTTGGAGCATCCATGCACAGTGGCCAAACGCGAATTTGGAACGCTCACAGTCATTTCTTAATCAAAACACATATCAAAGATGTGTGTAAACAATGCGCTTAAAAGTTAATTAAACTATACCTTGACTTTGACTGAATGCAACAGTAAGTAATCAAAAATATACTCGGCCAGAGCAAGTCGACCGGAAGCAAATGGGAGAGGCAATTCAGTTATATTATTCTATTAGCTCCAGGGAAAATGAAGCTGTTAAAAGTTGATAGTGAAAAACAGAAACATGGTGGGAAAAAATAACTTCTGGAACAAAAAATGTAACATATAGTAACAGATATATTTTTATTTGTTTTAAAAATTTTAAGTTTTGTTTATTTGGTTTTAAACGTTTTTTACGTTTTTATTATTTTTTATAGTTTTTATAAGACAATAAACCGGACAATTAAAAATAATAGCTGTAGGAGGTGATGCCCCAAAAAATTGATAGCAAGCGAGAATTAAATTTAAAATGCTGAGAAAAATCCAAGAAAAAGAATAAATTAAGAAAATATAATAACATTAAAACCCAGTGCCGAAAATGAAGAAAAAATCAATGGCGGGTCCTGGAAACTATCACCTCTCCTCTTTTGGTGGCATGTCTGACCTGCAGAGCAGAGTTCTAGGTCTTTTAGCAACAACTAGAATACAGGATTCGGAATAGAATCAAGGCTACGTAAGCCAAATTCAGGAAGTTTAGAATGAACCACATCACCAAGGAGCAGAAATACATAATTTTGAACAACTTCGAGGCTCTTAAAATGTTTAAGAAAGGAAATTCCCCAAATGAAACAACCAGAAGTCATCATATGTAAATTTTGTATAACAATACTTCATTTGAGTGTGCTAGACGAGAGATGGTGATTGAGCGTAGCTATTGGAGCCTTCGAACAATGTTCTCAATAGGAAGCCTCCTATTTATTTTAGAATCTAGGGTAACACCTAGGTATTTATAAGAATTTCCCTAGAGTATGCCTTCATCAAATAATTGAAAACTGTCATGATCCATAAAGTTGGTGACATTTTTACGAGTAAAGATAAGGGCAGCCAACAGGTGAGCCAACGTTCAACCATTTTGTGGTAATTTGGAACAGCAAAGGCGCCGGTCAAAGCTCAATAACTCTCTGCCTGTCCTGTGTATCCCATACATATGAACCCGGATTGATGCTCGATTCACTGTCTATCCCATACGATTTCCACATGCAATGCTGTATGCTTATATATAAAACAGAGTTCATTGTATACAAGCTTATAAACGACTAAATGTGTCTATCATATTGAGATGTTCAGGCAAATGAATGAAATGTTGCCAAAATACAGTCGCCAAGCCCAATTTAGTAGCGAGGGAATAAGATTGGAGTCTAAATTTGAAATAAATAAAAATGACGCAACGGCATTCAATGCACAAAGCATCAGATATGTGGGCAAGGAAGAAGGACATCCGTTTCTAGTGGATAAAATCGTAAGTCCATACCTTAATAACAAATTCTCCCAGATATTACATTCCAATTCAGTTGAGAATTCCACCGAGGATTTCGAGGCCAGCTTCCAATCTGACATCAGTATCGGAGCTGTTTCCGGCTTGTGGATGACACAGTGCGCGGCCGAGCAGCATCGCAGCCAGCACGAACAAGACGAGCAAAGTAGACGTCATCTTTTGATCGAATTTCATCTGAAATAGAAGTTGCCCCAAGGAAGTTTATTTAAGTAGAGGGCCGGTTACTCAGCTGAAAATGAATTTGTTAAAACTTAGTTTTGTCATAGTTTAACTAGAAAACTATTTGAAAGTCATTCTTTGTAACGAATTTCAGACATTCAGTATGTTCTGTAGATTTCGAAACGTGTGCTTTCAAAAATTTTCTGCTAAAAGTTTGTTTAACGGTACTCTTTGTTCACAGAACGGATATTATTAAATAAAAATGGAGCCTTTCAGAAACAACCCAACTCTTATTGAAACAATAATCAGATCGTTACTTAAAATAAAGCAAATATTCATAACTAAATACTGTATTTACTATCAAAAACGCTTGATTATTGATTATAACTAAAAGCGTTTTAAAAACGTTTTTTTCTGCTCATTATTTTTAAGTTACTCGGGCAAAGGATAAGCTCTCCGTCTGACCGGACTTTATTTTCTGTTTCCTTTTTCTTTACGTATCTCTTTTGTTGTTTGATATACTTTTGCACAAACACATCATCATGGTGGTTGCCGATCTGATAGACTGTGTCTCTGAAAGACAACTTGAAATGGTGAAAATTATCTAGAGCGTCTGAAGATGAAGTTTCGTCAAATTTAAAAAAGGAAGCGAGGAGGGTGGAGGGCAACGAAGTGAAGAGGAAAGGAAAAGGGGAGTAAGTAAAGGAGAAGGGGATACTAAGGAAAAGAATGGAGAAAGGAGTGCGAGGGAAGGAGTGGTAATGAAATGGAAAACAAGAGAAACAGAAGTATAGGAGTCAGAGGGAAAGAGAAGCGGAAGGGAGGGGAAAATATCAACCTTTCGACGGAGCTGGTATGGAGAGCTACGGTCGGTCGTATTCATATACGTGGTTTAACAATTCCGGACCTTACTGCTTAAAGCCAATTCCGCACAGCAATCCATGCCAGTCGTGGGATTCCTCACTGCTAGCACGGACAAGTAATGTCCTACCCATTCGATGGTCGTTCAAGCTGCTGCCTGGACAACAACCGGATGATTCGGCAATCTGTGCAATGGCTTGACGAGGTTGTCTGAGGCATAATATTCCTTGGTAGTGCTTAGAAACAACAGGGAAATAATGGACTGATCGTGGACATGAAATTTGTTTTTCTTGTAAAAGTTGGTACCTATGTCCAATTGTTTCTAATCTAAGCTGTCTGTATCCAAGAACAAGCGCCGAACGACGATCGATGGGTACTACCCGAGTTAGCAGGTTGAATCCCGCTGATGGCATGGATGTTCGTAGCCGTTCGGAATCGGATTTAAGCAGTAGTTCCCGATATCGTTAGCCTTCGTGTAGCTAAATATCTGACCCTAGTGTTCCCAATTAATTAATCTAGAATACAGTTGCTCATTAGGTGTTCCTTTTATTGTGATGACTTTGTTATTAACTTTAACGTCGCTAACAGCAAATGGCGCCATTCTAAACAATTTAGTACCACTTTAAAAACAAAATGGGTGGATACTTAGAACTTTCTTACCACTGTAAACATAGTGAAAGGTAATTTTTTGTTTTACGCTCGGATAAAAAATTATTTCAAATTTTCGCTTAACTGCGGAGCACGGATGCTGTAACTTAGTTATTTAAAATTGGCATAGATCTTATCTTACAACTCCTAATTTACAACAGAAAGGATTCCAGATCTTCCCTTATCGAAAGAGGTAAATAACCCCCCCCCTCATTTTCTTGAAACGCACTTTGGATCTGTCAATTAGAATTGTTGCCGAATAGTTATGGCGCTGATCTTCGGTCCCGAAGTTTGTGGGTTCGAATCCCACTGTGGCATAGATGTTCGTAGCTGTTCGAAATCGACTTTAAGCAATAGGTCTCGGTCTCATATTGCGAAAAAGTAGACGGTACCCTCCAAACTAAACCAATCAGAAATATTGTAAATTTTTGAATTTAGAAATAAATTTATAACGAATTTATATCCTGTTTAATACAGTGATCACTCGTTTTTCGCGGTTAATGGGGACCAGAACCTTTCACGAAAGCTGAAAAGCCGCGAAGTAGGATTTGGCCCTAGGAATTTTCGTGTATGCTGGTACACGAATATTTTAATTTTGTAAACAGTATTTATACTTTACACATTTAAGACAAAAATTACAACCGTATACGTATTTACTTTAACGTGTCAGTGCTAATTAGTAAGGTTAATTACAAAACCTTACAGAGTAATAAACATTAATCAACATTGCTTTCTGAGAGAGGCGAAGAGTCTTGTGTTGGCGGCGGGGGAGATGCTCTCACTGGACTCGTATAAGCTTTAGGCTCACTCGGGGACTCTTCTTGCTGGAGGCACTGACGGTAGAGCTGGGAGCTTCACCCTGGGGAGAAACATGGTAATGGGTAGTTGCTGTCTCTGTTTTTTTCTTTTCCTTCAAAATTCCCCTGTACAAGGACATAACCCCGTCAACGCGATTGCTGAACTCAACAGCTCGAACCCTATTGTCGTCAATGTCTTGTGCCAATTCTTGCCATGTTGCACAATTGTTGCAGATTCTCCAGGGTAAGGCCAAGCTTTTCAGTTTGTTCTTCGTCTTCCTCTTCATTTTCTTCCTCACTTGCTGACTATAGGGGTCAAAACCGGAAATGAGGCAACGAGTATGAAATTAAATGTGTCTTCCACGCCTTTACCACTAGTCCACGTCAAATATATAATATAACAGAACTCTGTTAAGTTTTATGAATCCGTTGGCAACGAGAATGACTGTGTGCCGAACTCTCATAAAATTTCAGGTTGGCGTTTGGCACAAAAGAAGAGAGAGCGGTCTGCGATGAGCGGAGGGATATATATTTTTTTTGTTTTTGTGAAATGTATCTGTAAATGTGCTGTGTATAATAAATGTCTGGGTGCTGTGTAAAATGAGTTGCTTGACTTCTACGTTACCACTCGGATCACATGGATTGAATCTTTACTCTGACTTTGTCACCTGAAGAGCCCGCGGTATGTACTCTGAGTTAACTCATCTCTTTGTTTGACATTGGAAAATCTCGCGAAGCACTGAAGCAGCAAAATATGAAGCTCGAAGTGACGAGGAAACACTGAATGACACTAGTTGAATTTCGAATGTGTTTGTAATTAATTCTTTGGTAGTAAGATACTTTTATTTTTTTTTTTTTGGGGGGGGGGGAAACATATGACTTGTAAGTTAAAATTTTTTATTATTATTATTAGTATGACAAGAACATAAGAAAACGTCACCCCAAATTAAAACATGGAGGGTATAAAGGAAAGCAACATACAAAAATGTAGTCAAATTTTAGCAAAAAGACGTCAAATCCCGAAAATACGGCAACAGGGACGTAGAATAGATCTATACCCGAATATTTTCTAAATTATCTCTTTTCAAAGATAAGGAAAAATCCCTTTTATGTTGGTAATATTTTTAGGTTATCAGTTTCAACAAAAAATTACGACAAGCATGATAATTTAAATTTTATTCTTATCGAGAATGACGATGCATTTGATGTTTTGCAATTGTGTAGAGATTTTCTGGTTTTTCTTGTAGTACATCCGGCCAAAAAATATACAGTGAGTAGTAAGATAAATATACCAAAAAAAATGTTAAACAATATACTATATGAAACAATGCGTATAAGTATTTTGGAAAATTATGTACAAAAAAAATTATGGAAAAAATTAGGTTCATTTATACATTTCATTACAAAAAATCACAAATCATAAATCTTTCTCTTTCCAGTCTTAACTGCAAAATTGTGTTCTTGCATCTGAGAACACAAAAGGCAAAACTAACTTTTTAGGAGTATAGAAGAATAAAGACAATTTACTAAAAAACAAAGTGGGAATAAGTTCTTGAAATCTTTCATACACAAACGTACGAACCATTAAAGAAGGAAGGTAAAGGACTTTTAAACATGCTTTTATTCAGATTTTATTTTTTTAATTGAATAATGCCCAATTGAGATATTGAGTACTGAAACTTAAAGAAAAAATTTAAAATAAATTATTGTACAAATAGTTGACTAATTAGAAAATATAAAAGGTGACAAAAATACTACAATTTGGTTGCAAAAATAGAGTACATAAAGCTGATTTATTTAAAATAAATTTTAAAAGAAAAAGTGTGAAACATGCTGACATCCGGCTGAAAAACTGGCCAGATATACGGCATCCGTTATCCGACCAAATTGACATCTGTTGCATCCCTAGTCACTAGTAACACTTCATTCTACTTGACAATTTTACATTGCGTAGATTTCGTAATCTACTTTATTTAAAAAGTACAGTGTCGAAAACAAGTGTTAAAAAATATTCAAATTTCATACAGAATGAGATGAACAGCTTTCTTTACAACATTGAATGCAAATTGTGTGTGCTATATATGTCATACAATTATGACAATTTAAAAATAAGGAACGGGGGGGGACGCTTAAAGACATTCCAGATGTATGCAATAGAAATTCCAAATATTTACTGCTCGCCGTTAAATAAAGTTTAGCTCCACGGTCTAGCTGGCTCTCGTAGATATTCAAACATTCAACTTGACAATTTTATACAACTTATAAAGTTCAAGAAGCTGTGAACAACATGTTTTTCAATCAGCACAGTTAGCTTGACTACCAGCATTGTTGATATGGCCTATGTACCCGTGAATTCAGAAGCCCGTGTCCTATTCGAAGATCTGGTGAAATGATTACCAGTAAACTTCTTTTTACGAGAAATAGATCTATTTGTTTTATTGCCCCTGTTAAAACAAGTGGAAATATAAATAAGTATAATAAAATATGCAATGTAGAAAAAATTTTCTTCAAAATGCAAGATTAAATTACGACTAGTAAGATGAAAAACTTTGTGAACAAACCAAGCATACAGCGGCTAGATAAAAGTATGTGATCTCAATCGTCAGTTTGTTGTCAGAGTTAACAACACTCTCTCAACACTTCGACCTATTCTACGGGCCGGTCTCCTTACAGTTGTTTAGCAGCTAACCGCTATTAACCCATGGCTCCAACCAATGGTGGGACGGAATTCTCAGCTTAAACAGAGATTAATCGCGGTTAGCCGTTAAACGACTTTGGTGAGACCCACCCTTAATGGGGTTCTTGCTTGGTCCTAAACGGTTCAACATTTATATTAATGATATGCCATCTGATCCTAATGTGAATCTTTATCTCTATGCAGATGACATTGCCATCCTTACCACAAACAAACACAATGTGCTTTCTTTATTCGAAATTATCTCAAAATTTATGAACATTGGCTTGCTTGTTGCCGCCATTTCTTTTCACCCAGAAAAATGTTCCTAATTTCGTTGATCAAAATAATTTTTAAACTCTATTATGAAGATATTTCCTGGGCGAAATCTTATAAGTACCTAGGTGTTACTCTAGATTCCAAATGGAGACTTCATATTGAGAACATTATTCGAAAATTGAAGACTGCAATTGGTACTCTAAATCTTTATCTCAATTATCGAAGCCGCCTGCATATTAAAACAAAGTTGTTATATAAAAGTTACATCAGACCCATTATGACTTATGATTGTCCAATTTGGGGAACTGCTTCTCTTAAGCATCTTAACAGTCTTCAAGTTGTTCAAAATTCTGTCCTTAAAACTTGTGTTTCTGCTCCTTGGCTCATGAGGAATGATACGATTCATAATAATCTTAGAGTAAGGCCTGTCCTTCATGAATTTAAACGTCTTCCCTTATGTTTTCACCGTAGCATTGAATTTACCCAGAATCCTGCACTTCCCAACATTTTTGTTTATGATCCTGCTGTCCTAAGTTCAACTAAAAGACCTGACCTAAAACTCTGCTCTATAGGTCTAACATGTCTTTGCCTTCCTCAAAGAGTAGGAGAGGCAAGGGACGTACTGTTTTTCATTGCCCGCTTTAAATTTTCCCTTTCAATTTTTGGCACTTTATTTTCTGTTTTTTTTTTCTTAAATTTTACTTTTATGTTTACTTCCCAATTTTTTTTTTTTTTTTTTTTTTTTTTGGGGGGGGGAGACGTATTTTTCTGCTACTCTGCTCTCGCAGTTTTTGTAATTTTTGGGTTGTTTTTGTCTCCTGACTTTTATAAAAATTTTAAAAACCAAATAACATTTTTTTAAATTTTATAAAATTTTATAAAAATGTCTTTTTATTAGTGTTGTCGCATTTGCTTATTTTCTGCTACGTACCAAGTTGTTTCACTGCTCCGTGTTTAATTTTTTTTTACATTGCCTTCTCTGAGCTTCATGTCGTACTTTATGCATGTATTTTTAAAATATGTTACTCATTATTCATAGCCAAGGTACCTGTCTAATTATTCTTTTTAATTAAACAACGCCTTGGCTATTCATAATTTTTTTATGAGAACGTACTCATCTCCTTGCTTCTTTTGAAGTAGGGGTGTGTTAAATTTTTGTTTGGTTACTTTTCCATTGATGCCCTAAATTTATGTTTTAATCTTTTTTTCGTTCGGAGGTTGAAGTAAAGACCTCGCACTTCGCTAGGTACTCAGTAAAACTCATTTATCCTGACCTTTTAAGCATGTGATACTCAACTTGTTACCACTTTCATGCCTCAAAACTTTCTAACTGCCAAGTTGTTAATTATTAAGAATACCAGAAAATATTTAAACTAGTTAGTTTAAACATTTTCTGGAATTTTTAATACGTCAATAATAACATTTATCTGTGATTTGATAACATTATTCAAATTATGCAATTCTTTCCGATTACTTAAGTTTTCAGAAAATATGATTATCCAATTCACTCGCCTTAACTCCTTAAAAGAAATATTTGAAGACAAAATTATTCGCGCGAGAAGTTACCTAAAAATAGAGTGGAATGATTTTCTTAATAGCGCATGCGCAAATGTTCTTATAATCTAAGTATAATCTACGTACAATTCTGGTAGAAATTTAGTCCAAAAGTCGTTGAATTTATGTTCGTGAATTATCTTATGCTTTAAGTTCAGATTTAGTTGCTTAGGTTACAAGTTTTGAACATGTTAGTTAAATTTACGTTAGTCAGTGACAATAATGGGACTTCACTTCTGAGTGTGGGACGTATTTTGGACGAACTACACAAGAATGGGACGAAATATGAATGTATGCTCTGTGTGGGTAATCTTGATTAAATTTGCAAAAGTTTTGTTCCAAAAATGATCTTTAAAATGCTTTAAATTCACGACTTCCGGTTTCGAAATCACTACTTCTGGCTTATTTTGACAACTGTATATTTTCTTTAAAATGACGGAGAGACGAAACAAAAATAGATTTAGAAGCCTAAAAGTTTAAATTTTACAATAGAGAAATGAAAGCAATCATGATTCTTGGCCAAAAAAAAAAAAAATGGCGTATTTAACGTAGTTGGATACGTTAACAAAGCTAAATACTCTCTTGCTCATCTCTTATACCAAAATCACATGGGAATGGAATGGGGAACAAAATTTTATTATATAAAATCATTCTCAGGCCAATACTCTTATATGCTATCCCGGTCTGGGGGTCGGCTTCAAACTCACAGATCCAGAGAATACGAATTATACAAAATAAAACTCTACATGGTAAGGGGAAACGTAATAGATATATGTCTAACATATTATGCTGCACCGAGACCTTGGGGTTAACAAACAGTAATTAATTACCATATAACTGCCAATCTTCCCCGTCCATTGTCACCATTTTCGATTAGTAGTAATTGATGATTAACTAGAAAATAACTGAACTGTGTTTAATGTATTATTATATGTAATTGACTATGTTAAAAGGAAGCCTTAATTTCCGATTAACTACAATTTACTTGGGTTAGATTGGGGTTCTAACAGGATTCTGCTTAAATCGTAGTTTGTCAGGACTGTTGCGTAAAGAAAATTACACAAATGTGAGGGCAGGAGAATCTTTTACCTCATTTCTTAAATTTTGAGAAAAAAAATATCAGTAGAAACAATGAGTTTTATATTTTTGGATCAGACTATTCTTATTTTACTGCTTTAAAGAAGCTTAACAGTGTTATGAAAAGTAATATTTTCTATTGTCACATTTAAAAATTGCATTCTGTTATAGTTGAATCTCCTAAAAAAAGGTAAAAGAAGAAAACACATGCATAACATAATGTATTAAAATATATTTTGAGTTTTACATGAATGCAGTTCTGGAGTAAGAATACTATTTTGAGTTCAACCTATCCTCCTATTTCATGTTTTGTCTTTTACTGCTTTGTAAAATTTTTGCCCCCCCCCAAAAAAAAGAAAGAAAGAACATGATTTGATTTAGTTTAGAGCGCTATGGTCTATTATTTTGTTATACGATGACTAGGGGGACCAGGACCTACGGTTTAAAGCCGATTCTGAATGGCTACGAACATCCATGTCAGCAGTGAAATTCGAATCCATGAACTCTTGTACCAAATAACAAATACCCATTCGAAAAAAAAACACGGCTTTGATTTGTTCTGGGTTTTCTTTTAAATATTATTCAAAGAAATATACCCCGTTTTGACTATTAGTATAGTTGATAGTATAGTTGTGGGTATGATACATAAGTTTTCTCTGATGAGTTTTCTGTAGTTTTTTAAACCTATAAAAAATAAATGAAAAGCGAAACTTTTGCCATAGTCATTCGATTTAAAGCAGTGTAAAGAAAAGCCGTAGAGTATTGTAATTTTTTATATAAAAAAGAATGCTATTTAAACATACATGCAAAAAATATAATTATGAAGAGTTACACATGGAATGGAAAGTGTATTGCGCAATCAGGACGCGAGGAATGCAGCCACACTTGTCAGGACACTGCTTTTATAAAGTACCCCGGTGGCATTGCTGATATACCGTAACCTGTTTTAGCGTTTGCATAAGTTCTGTTGTCGTTTTTGTTTTGTTTGTTGTTAATTGAATGTTTGTTGATTTTTGTTAAATCTTTAGCCATGTCACTCTCTAAGAATACATTTTTTCTACGATTATCAGTATAAGCTTGCCTAAATGAATATTTAACATGCTTTCATGAATTTATTATACTTTAAGGTGTCAAGAATTGACACCTTGAAGATATCTTAAGATCATGGCGGTAAGTGGTGATAATAACTATTTTATTTTTCTGTCATGTTAGTGATCGCTTGAATTATGAAAATGATAGTTTAAGAACGATAACATGCATCATGTAAAGGACAATAAAACTGTATAAATACATTAATTTTATAGAGGGATGCTCACTTTAAATTGTCACAGTAAAGATAAATTAGAGAAAAATAAAATTCTTCAACAGTTCAACCTAGTAGTGGAAACTATATAAATCAACCAAACCTTTTTGTATGAAATGACAAAGACTAATTTTATTCCGTGTCTTATATTTAATAAGGAATTATTTCAAGTAACTTACATTTAAAGGTAGTTTTTTCTTGAATGCAAATTTTATATCCTTAAGAAATTTAAAGGTGTCAGGCTCATTACTTTTTAATCTAAAAAGGTTTTGAAGTTTATTTCAAATAATTTTCTTGGAAATGTAATACTACTACTTGGAACTTGGCATGATTACTTGTCTCTTTTTATATGGTTGATACACAATATGTATTTTTTTTTTATTAGTATGATTATGACATTACTGTGATAAAGAAAATTAAATCTATAGTTTATATTGATCTGCAAGCACTATCTTAATACATATCTGAATTGTATTTCATTAATTTTATAAAGTAAAGACATGGTTAGTAAATATTGCTTAAGTTGGATGTCGTTTTATATTCTGAAGCAATTTTCCATTTAATGTGAAGCATATAATTCATGACATTTCACTGAACAGACAATTCAAATTAAAAATCTAATTACGAGAATTATTTTTGACATGTTTAGTTGTTTTAAGTTATAAATGTAGTGTTATCCTATCTTTCTCCATGATTGAAACTTTAGTTACTAGTATTGAATTTAGTCATATCATAGCTGTGAGGTTGATTGGGATAAAATTTATGCAACATATATTTTTTATGGATTCTCTGTTACTTATTGTATGTTATACTATTACCCATAATAGCTAGACATGCAGTTCAGGTTCTGAAAGAATCAAAATATACGGGAAACCTTTAATCTATTTAATAAATTAAATATTGTATACATTAATAAATAAGAAATAAAGTTTAAAAAATTTTATAGTTTAAAAAATTGTCTAGATATTTTTCTCTATTATCAAATACAATTTTTTTTACACCAACTTCTCTTTGATTTAGTTCAAATTAAGGTGATGGGAAGAGTTTTGAAAGTCATAGAAAACATCACTTATTATATGCAGTCTATAGAGGTTATCTATAGTAGAAAAAAAAAATCACTTGCAAAAAAAAAGGGAAAAATGTTTTTTACTAATGTTTTCTGCAATGAAGATATTGCTTTAATAAAATACAATTGTAGGATTAACCTCAATAAAATTTTACTAGGAATAATAAATTATTTACACTTAATTATTTGAATATATGAAACTATGCATTAAGGCAATGCATGCTGACCACATTCCAGAAAATGTCTTTAGGCAGTTTGTGCTTTTAAATTAATATAACACTAACATATTGAAATTTAATTTTTTTTTCCTAATTTACCTTTTCTATAGCCAAACAATGGCCGATTGGTTTAGGTGCTGGCCTTCAATACCAAAGTTTTTTTTTTTTTTTGTTATATTTATCTTATTTCTCCATGTATAATTTTTGACCGGATGTACTGCCGGATAATTGTAATATCCGGGTACTGCCAATCATCCGGTATAGTGGCTGGATATGCTGGATGCAGTATGTTGGCCAGATAATCGTTACATCCTTAGTATACAAACTTCAGTGAGTCCCTGAATGAACACCAGGCCTTTGTCAAAATGAGTATTTCCACTGAAATCTGAACACTAATATTTTTCTTTACACTGTACAAAGAATACAAGGTGCCAAATGATGGCCCATTGGTTAGGGTGCTGGCTTTCGGTACCAGAGTTCGTGGGTTCGAATCCCACTGTGGCGGGGATGTTCGTAGCCATTCGGAATCAGCTTTAAGCTGTAGGTCCTGGTCTAATTAGCCTTTGTGTTGCAAAAAAGTAGGCCGTAGCACTCCAAACCAAACCTTTCCTATAACTAAACCTAGCAACCTAATCTGAATATAAGAAGGATTAAAGATAAAATAACATACACATGTAAGAATCATGTTTCTCATTTACATGAACAATAAAAAGTGAAAATTATTTTGATATTAAGAATTAATCCAATAAAAAAATAATTAAACTAAATTTTTGCATATAGGCATAAGTTATAGTCTTAACTGCCACAATTGGAGTTGACTGAAAAGAAAAAAAAATCATTGAAAAACGTAGTTAATGCCTAATACAAATCCCAGAAATGTAACAACTTGAAAGTAAACTATTATGGTTAAAAAGGAATGAAATACATAATTAAATTTAACAATTCCCTCTATTAATCCTTTGCACTCGTATATTGATTACGATGCAATATAGGTCATACTGAGCCAGACACCACATGGAAAGGGAGGATTTTGTCTATTTTTTAATCACCAGTATGACAGGGCATCTAAAATTAACTTTATCAAGATAAGATTATATAATTGAGTAGGCAGGAAAAATAGATGATGTTTAATTTTGGAGTAATAATTGTCTTTGTTTTCAAAATATAGGTAAATTACCAATTCAGCATCACTCAATAAAAGCTTAAAAAACCAAATCATGTACATATGCAAGAAAAAAATAAAATTTCAAACTTTAATGTGTTTCTATGCATAAAATTATTAATTTAGTTTCAGTGCGAATTTTTAATCCAATTATTTTATTGTAAAAGAAATTTTCAGATTTATGTATAAATGTATTATGTATTGTATAGTATATGCCATTAAACTAAATTTCCATTTAATAGACCAATTATTAACAATAGTGTAATTAAGTGTGCGAATATTACTGTGTAAAATTCACACACTTTATAAACCAGCTTCATTATGTGTAACATTCTCAGATTTTAAAAAAATTGCACATTTTTTATATTTTAGTTAAATTAGTTTCAATCTGTATGAAATTCTTACATTCTTCCATTTTTGTTAAATCTGTTCATTCAACACAAAATTGTTCTTTTTTACCTCCATTCTTATTTTTGGTTGTCCTTTGAACTACTATTTATCTTATTATAGTAGGAATACACAAAAGTGTTCCACACATAGTTGAAATAAGCAGGACATTACCAACACCCCTTAGACAGAGAAGGGGGGTGGGTGACATTACTTTAAATGTAACCTAACCCCTTTTTGTGCGACAGGGTATAAAATGATAATATGCACTTCATATTGAGATGTGCAGAAATACTTTCTCAGAAGAAGCAAATATTATACATCCCATTATAGAATTCTAAGACACAATTTTATGAGTTAAATTTACTATTTTAAACATAAAGGGAATCTTGTAAAGTTATGGAGAACTTTTTTTTCCAATGCCTATCTGTGGTTTCTCTAAATTTTTAGAAACTTCACTCTGCTTTTAGGAAAAGGGTTAGAAATTAGCACCCATTTTTTATCTGTGGTAAAAACCCTGTACATTGTAGTTTATTCTTTGAAAATTTATGAACTTGATTTTTTTTTATATTGACTTGAAACTATTTATGTTTTTTTTCTTCTTTAAAATAGCCCATGCGAAGAAAAAGTCAAGGGAGTATCAGGTATATGATTTTTATTTTATAGGATTTATGCCTGCAAATATTTGGCCTTTTATATTATGCTATATTGTTATTAATAAGTAATTAGCTAAATGTTATTTTAGTTAAGGAAGCATCTAAAACTAACCTGTAATATTCTTATGTGAATTTAAAATTTAATGTCATAAGAAATTATCTTTAATAAATATTTAATGTTACAGGAAACTTTTATAGTGTTACATGATGTTTTAATGTCTTATATTTACCTTATTAATATTTTTCATTTAAATCCATAATTAATATGGCATAAGTATTTAAAAATTACTGTATAACTATATCTGAAATACTAAACATTACTTTTTTAACACATTAATTTTTTGTTTCCTTTAAAAATACCTATAGTTTCTGTTCTAGGTCTCCCCCCATAAAACGCAACATACAGTCTCAGGTGACTTTTGAAGGCTGGCTCTTCAAATTAGAAGGAGGTGCCTTAAAGCAATGGAAGCAACGTTGGTGTGCCCTGGTGGACTTCTGCCTATTTTTTTATAAAGGTATAAAAGGTTGTTACTGTCTAGAATTATGTTTAATCTAGCAAATAAATTTTGCTTTTAATCAAATTTGAGAAATTTCTGTAATACCTATTAAATAGGTTCTCAAGTATAAAACTCCTTAATGTTGGTAGCATATAGACAATCATGCACCAAACTGGGCCCATATGGCCGTGAGGCCCTCCAGGCTGATCCTGGCGGCAGTGGGCAGATCACAAATATTGGTCTACCCGACCTTGTACTAAGCCCATCGAAGCATCCGACTTGCGCTTGTCGCCACAGGTGCAATCCACAAGCGAACGCAGAAGACAGGTATTATAAATGGAGGAGAATTTGGAAGACTTACCTGGATGCTTAGCAGACATCCTGAAGTTGGAATTAGTGAGGGTGGAGCGAACCACGCTGGCCGAAATACTGGGAAACAAGAGAGAGATAATTTTGCTTGTTGCATTAAGCTAGGCTGGAAACCGATTGGAGCTGATAGAGGTGTAGCATATAGCCAAAGACATATTTATGGAGGGGATCTGGGCCCTCCCTAAAATATTTTAAACATATATATTAACAAGATTTTTTTTAACAACAATTTGTACTTTACTAGTTTCCACTGCAAATGTTGCAAGATTGTTTTAAGCCATGAAAAGATTCTTCAAAATAGAACTGGTTACAAAAGGCTCACAAATGACTATAAATGCAGATAGAGGTTTGAACAAGTTGCCCCTTAAAGTTAGAAGAATTAATAGATTGCTATAAAATAGTACTTTATTATTCACTGATTATGCCATACCTGTTTCTAATTTTTTTTTTCTTATGCACAATATGTAACTTTGTAAAAGAAAAATAAAAGGATATATCATAATTCCTTCCTCATTATATTTTTATTTCTCTAGTTATTCCTAAAATTACTTTAGTTTAAATTTATCTGGTAAATAGTCAAACATAAATTAAATATGCTCCGAGCAAATTTAAACCTGGTAAAAAAATTGGATTGTAAATAAAAAGGCAGAATATGGTTACAAATGTGCTTTTCACATTGCAGTGAAATCACGAGCAGCATTGCTGATCAATTTCAAGACATATTTATGTATGCAAAAAAAAAAAGTATGGATGGATGAATGTCTTCTGCATGGACATGTATGGACTTTATGTGTGCCCATATATAACACAGGCCTGCGAAATTGAAATTTTTGAAAAATACAAGAGAAGTTTTTTCTTATTTTTAAGTTATTTGGTATGCTGATTTCGAAAATGACCTCCATTTTTTTTCCATCACGTCAGGATTTTTTGTAAAATTGATGTACATATTACTGGTAATATCCTATATGGAAAAAATGCTCTCGAACTGTTAGCTTGTACTGACTGGCAACAGTGGGTTTTATCTATTCATGTGAGTTTATTTAATCTGCTTATGATTAGGCATATTAATTTTTAAACAACAATTAAAATTAAAAATGTATACATTTTGTATATAAAGAATGAAAACCATCGCAACCAGAAAGCACGAGCTGCACCAGGGCAAGACAAAAAGTTCCCTCGTTATTAAATTTTTTACATTAATTTTATAAGAAAAACAGTCCTAGAAAAACCCCAACTACCTGTTTTTACGTTTTATTAAGGTTTATATATAATAAATGTAAATTTGAAATATATTTGAAACTCAATACGAAACAAAGACATTTAAATTTAGTTACGTACATTTTTTCCGTTAAAATTTCTTTTTGGCGTTCTTCTTTTATGTTCAATCTTATCTTCATCTCTTGCTAACATCCAACAATAGTCGGCAAGCATATTCTTATTCCACCTACTTTGAGCAATAAATGAGGTTCTCGTCTTCGTCAAAATACTGAATAAATTCCTTTTCACGATTTCTGTACCAATAAAAAGTGGTTCCTTTGGCCAATAAGTTTTTTTCTTTCAGTCTGGAGCCTAATAAATGAGTTGCCTCTTTTACAGACTAAGTACTGGTGCTTACATGAGGCCACTGATAAGGATTCGAGCGTCTCTATAGGTTAACAGCGATTGCGACGGGAGGGAGGGATGATGAAGAGGGACATTGCACATTCCTAGGCTCTTCCCAGGGTCGCGCGCTTCCAGGAATCTGTCTAATTGGTGATCTGGATCAACATTGAAGCTTTAAAAGCCCTAAAATACTAACTGCGCTGTTGTAGTTTACCATAGAAGGGTAATTTTGAGGGTTTCATCACGGTAAAATGTCAAAACACGAAGGAAAGTATGAAAGCAAAATACGTGAGAAATATTCATAAAAAACCACATAAAATTCAATTTTTCAAAAAAAATGTGACGTGATAGACATTTTTAATGAGTTTTTTCAAAATCAGTACTAAAAATACGTTAAGTTTAGATGTCACATCCCTTGTATTTTTTTCATCGCAGGCCTGTGTAATTTTTTAAAAATATTTTATTTTATTTATTTTTTATATTTCTCAAAAAGAAAATGCTAGCTATGTAACTATCTAAAATATTGTTGAAACATGTTGGTTTTATTAGTATAATTTTATACAATATTTCTTTTGTTATAAGTGCTAAACGATGACCGAATGGTTAAAGTGCTAATCTTTGATACCAAAGTTCATGGGTTTGAATCCCACGGTGAATCCATAGTTGTTCAAAGCCATTTGGAATCAGTTTAAGCAGTAGGTCCCAGTTTCATTAGCCCTCATGTTGCAAAACAGTAGACCACAGCACTCCAAACCAAATATTTGTTATAAGCATGATTTAAGACAAATGCATTATATTACATATATTTTTTTTAACTGTATTTCAATAGCACCTCATGAAGAAAAAGTCATATCATCTATATTGCTACCTAGCTACAAGATAAATCCTTGCTCTACAGATGATAAAATATCAAAGAAGTTTGCATTTAAGGTAAAGATTGTGTCCTTTTCTGTGATCCAGTTTAAAATGAATATTTTCTGTATTTTATTTTGTATAATTAACATTTAATATGTTTTTGAATAAAAACTTTTTCTCTAGGCTGAACACCAGAATATGAAAACATACTATTTTGCTACTGAAGACAAAGAAAGCATGAAAAAATGGATGAATGCTATGTCTCTTGCTTCTATCATGCAAAAGTTAGTAAAAAATAATTTTGATTCAGGGATAATAGTTTTATATTTATTGAATATTTCATATTTATTCATTATATATCTGTTTAGCATTATCTGTTTGTTAGACCATTAACATCGAAATTATTTTTGCTGAATATCCTCTAATTTATTATCAGAGATGAAAGTAAAGTCAGTAAAAGTCATTATTTTTCAGATAGGTCAGAATTGAGTCAGTTAAGTCAGTATTTTATAAAAAATTAGTTTTTTGAATGTGTTTTATTTGAATATTTTAATTTTACTTTAGTATTCTTAAATTGCTTTAAAAATAAGGGCAGGATTGCAAGCAGCTGAAAAGTGTGTTGAAAAGCTAGTGAAATTTATTTTTTAATGTGTGTGTGTGGGGTGGGGGATATATTTTAGATTTAGGGTGGGGCAGCCCATAAGAGCATCAGCATAGCGACCCAAGGCCTATTGTACTGAACCCCCCCCCCCATTTGCTAGAACAAAGGAGTCCCAGCATAAAGTCCCATGTCACATCTTAGAACTTACCTTATGATCAAATTGTTTCTCGAGTCAAATTGTTTCTCATTATTACAGAATAACAGAGGGAAAAAGGTTGTAGTTTGTACTAAAATTAACTTTTATTTGTCAATTACTGTACTAAAGTTGGTCAGTACCTACCAAGTAAATAAAGTTGGTAAAGTCTGTCAGCATTTTTCCTATTTTGGTTAATAAAAACAAGTATAGGCGTGTGATTAGCTTTCATCGCTGTGTTTATATGTAAGTTTGCTAAGCATTACCTTATGGCTGGATCAATTTTCATAAAATTTTATGCAATGCTTTGCATTAACCCTGAAAAGTTTTTTAAGCAGGTCAAATTGTTCAGATGTTAAGGTCATGATGGAGAGAGACATTTCTTCTTTCCATCTAGCTTGGTAAATGTTTAGTAAGTACCATTGTTTCCAGTGGTGGTCAGCAAAATCAGTATTTTCAAACCTCATACTAACTTTCATCCTTGTGTTATAACCAAATGGTAAATAAATGGGTAGGGCACTGCTCTGTGGTACTGGAGTTCATAGGTGTTCAAATTCTTCTGTTGACATGGATGACATAGTAGCTGTTAAGAGTCAGTTTAATCGGTCCCATTTCATTACCCCTTGTACAGCAAAACAACAGACCATAACCCTCTCAACTAAAATAATTCCTGTATTATAGACTTCTAAAAGTAAGAAAAAATATGAAATTTAAACAGTTTCATTTATTACAGCCTGATTGCATTAGTGATGAACTGTCATTTTAAACATAGGATATCATCTATAGAAAAAAAAATGCTATAAAAAATCCATGTTATTGTACATACACACTTTACTGAAAGGTAAAGTTTTATAATAGCTATTCATTTTGATTTTAGTGTACCTGTTGAATGTAAGTTCATATATAAAGCTTTCCTGAATTCTGAAAAGTTGATCTAAAATACAAAAGTATATATAATATCAAGCATTAAAAATTTGAAGGATTGTTCCTTGGACCAGAACTAGGTTCTTTAGAGCCCAAAGCAAAAAAAGACTGGCTTGTGCCCCTACCACCTAATACAGGGGGGAAAATATATAAACGAGATTGCAAGTTGTAAAATTGTAAGTCCTATCAGTGAACTGTTACACATTAACAAACTACAGTGATTTTGTAATTTCTTACTTAAATTTGAATGCTACGAAATATTACAAAATTCTATAGTACTAAGAACTCAATTTTCTTCTAGACTAGCATTAGATAATTTTTAGGGCACAGAAACATTGAATTACATTTTCATCTATGAAAAGCTGATTTAAATATTGCTATGAACTAATGTTACCAAAACATCAGAAATAAATAATAATTGGAAAATCTGTAAAGAAAAAATAAGCTTCGTTTTTAAACTAGAATAATATAAATAAAATCGTATATCAGACATTAAAAATTTTAAAATAGAGAAAATTAAGAAATACTAGCATACATGTGCAGAACTGGAAACTGAACTCCATATTTATATAATTAATATTTTAAATCAGTTACTCGATTAATAATTATTTATTTTAGAAAATACCCCACCAATTTTAAATTTTGTTTTTATAAATAGTTAAGTAAATCACATAACTAGACATACATTAGCTTATATCATGATTGAAATTGAATAAGCATTGATTTCCCTCCATATTTATTATCCTGAGACAATCTACACATGCTTGATAAATAAATCTTATTGATAATCACTAATTAGGTGAATAGATTCAGCAGGTCAGAATATGAAGTAATTCTGGTATTATGGCTTGGTGAATACTGGTTTTGCATTGAACACTCAGTTAACACTTGAGCCTTATTGAACTTGTGCTGATGAATACATCTATAAGATGAATTTTAGTTATGTCTAAATCCGAATTTAATAATTTTATTTTATCCTAGCACAGTTTCTAAATTTATTTTTAATAATGTAAAGATAAAATATTTTTAAAAAATTACTTGAAACTTTATTATGGTGTTTAAAATATTCTTAATTCCTTGAAATTTCAATTTTAGAGTTATTAATTTGAGGTCATTTAAATTTGCATTTCATGACTGTTTTCTCTCTTTGATTTTTACCATTTGGAAAAGAAATATTCAATATTTAGGTTCAAATATAATTGCCTTGTTTATCAATAATTGGATTTGTTACATACTAATAATTTATAATTTAAGTGAGTTTCTAGATTTTTTTTAAACCATTTTAAAAATAATCATTTAATATCATGTCTTTTCATTTCATATACATTCATGTATTTATTTTTTTAATATATGTGTGTTTGCATTTGTATATTTGTTATGTATTTATAATAATGTATTCAAGTATATTTGGAACCTATGAGAAATAATTTTGATGTATGATTGTTGTTGTTATTATTATTATTATCACAAATACATGGAGTTAAGAATTAAAAAACAATTGTAATTTGGATGTTGAATGTAAAGATTTATTGAAATTTTTTACTTTGAAACAGTAGGCTTTGCTTTTTTAACACTCATGCTTCTAAATGCATATTCATGAAGAAATGTTAATATTATCTGGTGGCAGTGTTCACCCTATCCTCTTTTATTTTAAGCAAAGAATGTTATAATTGATTAGGGTTTATATATTAATGATTATGTTATTTTTAAGCTTACCTGCACCAGGAAAATTAGTGATAAAGTTTTTAATATTACTTATGTTTAAAGTAGCACATGAAATCATTCTTTTCTATTAAGAGTACAAAAAAAGATCAAGGGGTTTACTGCCCCCCCCTCCACCACCAAGGTGCACAGAACCAAGTATGTATGTATATATATATATATATATGTGTGTGTGTGTGTGTGTAATAACCATGTCAGAATGTTTTTATTTACAAACATTCTTATAAAATATGCCCCTTTTTTATTACAAAAGTTAAAAACTTAGCTCTTATTTTTAATGTAAGATAATTTTTTTCTCCTTGATTCTTTTTATAACCAGTTTTCTAATAAATAAAAAATTAGTTAAATACTCTAAGTCCTTTGGATATTTAGAAAACATAAACCTGAGCTAAAATAATTTTTTTGGTATTTTTCTAGACAAGAAATTATCTTTGTTATTGTCATTTTCTCAGGTATATCTTTTTTGATTATTAAATTCTTTAAAAAAATGGACGAAAGGTCTAAACATATTTACATGTACATACATTACTAGTAACTAATTTTTATTAAAACAGGAAGCTATATTCAAAGTGTTTAAATTTTAATTTTGCTTAATGTATTTACTTAAGTATTCATTTTTTTTTATATTCTTTCACAGTTCAGAAAATCATATCTCTGCCATGTGTTCTTATGATGATGATGATTCTGGATTCACTTCCTATCGTTCTCGATATCATTCTAATAGATCCAGTTCTGTTCACAATACCAGCACCACCTCTGAACCTTTAAAACAAAGATCAAACAGCTGTGGTGATAGGGTAGGTGAAATGTATCTAGGAAGTGATGATAAATACCCAAACTTATATAAAAGTACTTCATCACAGCTCTGCAAAATGTCTCCAGTACATGATATCCCTAGGAAACAGCCACTGTATGCCAATGCTCCTCCTAAACCCAGACGTCTTACCCAGACTGACGGTTTCACAATCCATCCCAGTAACTGCTATGATAGCCAACAGTCAAGTCACATGGAATCCAGCCAGTACAATGCAGCTATTGCCTCCCCAAGTAGATATGTAAATCAGGAGAATCCTATGCAGTGTCTTCCTATAAACAGTACAGCCAGTAATGTTTCATATGTTCATTCTGTGTCTCCATATCTTGATAATGATCTGGATCAAACCACATGTCAAAACTTATCTAATGTTTATAAAAACAAAACTCCTCGTCCTCGTTCAGCCGATTTTCTTGAAAGAGATAATGAGTGCACAATACCTCCCAATACATCTCAATACTGGGAGACTCGACAACCCCAAAGGCCAAAGTCTAGCTTAGAATGCTATAACCATATTGCAGACTGTGAAGATTATGATTTTGATGATTATCGAGATGCTATTCGAATGCAAGCTGATAACTTGTATTCTAATAAAAATGTTATGAAAAACAGAAATTTCCTTGAAAATCAACGACAGGTTGATAGTATTACGAAATCAGATCCTCGATTAAATACTCGTTATGATAGTCGTCCTTATTTTTCAAATGATACAGTTCCCTCTTATCCTCAAATGTGTACAAAAGAGATTTGTAATGATCAGCTTTCATTCAGCAGTACTTCCGATCCTCAGCATAAAACTCATACTGAATCAAAACATAGCTCAAAACCTTCTCACAACGAGTCTATGCAAAGGCTTCTAGAGTGGAAACAAAGAATGCTGCAGTCGCCTCTTTCTAGGCGAAATCATTTGCATTCTGTCTCATCTGACGCAAGCTCAGCTAATTCTTCAAAGCAGGCAGACTATTATCGACAAAGTGCAAATCATACTGAAAGTTATAATCAGTATCATCATCTGTCAGGACAAGACAGAAATTTATCATATCAGAATCAAAATGTTGCTCCTTTAGGACATGAAATCCTTGAAACTTCTAATCAGTATGATTGTACAACTGGAGAAGAGGAACTGGACTATTTAAATAAGGAAGATAGGTGGGACAAACAGCCAGTAGTGCCTGAAACTGATGAAAAGAATAATCAGCACATAGTCATGAGTGATACTGCTGATACTTTATATCAAAAAAATATTCTGTATTGTGTTGATTCCGAAAACAATGAAATTCTTCTGTCATATGACACATCTCCAACAAGTTCTAGTGCTCCTGTTCCTTTCCATAGCAGTCATTATCCACCACAGATGCATTCATTCAGTACCCTTCCAAATGTGAATGATATTGGCCTCGACCCCACTTTGATTGGGGAACAAAGTACAAAAAAATCGCATGTCAAAAGTAAACAATACAGACATCATGAGATGAATCAGGCTAACCAAGGTATGTTTAAACTCTTTGTTTCCACCATAATAATAGCAGTTTAGCCTTTTTATGGATTAATTTTAAAGATAGGTAAATGTAGTTAATCAATATATACATAACATAAAGCTTTATATTCTTTATATATAATTTTTAACACATTTGGACTAAACTAGGCATAAATGTATTTTAGGACCTGATGTTAAATAGTCAGATGAATTGCAGACTAGAAAAACTTAAGTAAACTACTGCTATACTAAAATTTGCAGTTGTTAGTCTTCATTTAAATGTTTAATCAAGCAGCTGTGTTTGGAATTAAGTTTTTTATACAATATGATTCAAGACATGCAGAGCCACAGTAGCTCAGTCAGCAAAGATATGATGTCATAACCAGAGGGTTACAAGTTCAAGGCTTAAGTTGGCCAAAGATCTGCTAAGTTTATTAGTGGTGGCTGGGACACATAAAATGTTTTGTGGTCTGAATGTGTTCCAAGTTCCCAAATTATACCTCTGTAGGTGACAGGCTAGGTCTGGGGGGAAGAGTGTCTTGGTTCCTGCATCTAAATCATGTATGGTTCCCACGGTCCTTAAAAGTCTTTAAGAACTCCTTAATTTTAGCTTTTATTTTTAAGGGCCCTTAAAACTACTTAATTTTTGTCAAAGGTCCTTAAAAACTCCGTAATTTTTAAATTGGTTTATGCCGTTATGCATGTATTTCAAGTAGGTCCTTATAAAAAGTTACTTTGGTCCTTAGAAAATGCTTAAAAAGTCCTTAATTTTTGTCCTGGAAAAAGTGGGAACCCTGTCATGAGATCCCACTTGTTTATATTGTCCTAGGGAGTAATGTTGGCTATCTATATAGTGTTACCATAATAAAGAGACCCACTTATGTCAGTTGCTTGGTAATGGTGAATGCTATAAAAGCTAGTGCCCCTGCATTTGAAATAATGATTCAAGATTTGTTAATTAGTAAGCCATTTTATGAAGACTAATTTTTAATTATAGTGCATTTATTAGTTTTTCCCCTTCTAAAAATATTATATATATTTTTCAGACAATTATCTTTATAAATTAGAATTTTTTTTCATAACTAGATAGTAAAATAGTGTGCAATTAGTAAAGTTATAACACAAAATAAAAATTAATTTTAAGGTAAAGATGTTCTCTAATTACCATGTAGTAGTATGCCTGACTTAATAAACATCAGAACTTCATGTAAAACATAAAAAAGGTATGAAAATATATTATCACCACTTTTTATGTAATTATTGAAGCTTCTTTAATTAGTAACATATTGTTGTGATAGTTTTACTTTTATCTCCTCAATACATGATTTACAGTAAAGTTATAACTATACTAAATCATCTCCCAGATTATTCTTATACCAAACTTTTAAACTCTTTTTTTGTTGTTGTATTTCTTTTATGTTTATTGAACTTAAATTTTTTTAATTCCTTTGATGTGAAAAATTATTTTTTATTGTAATTGTTTAAAGATCAGTGTATTATTTTACAATATAAGAACTAAAAGTATCTTAAATATATTAAATTTTTTATATTTCATTTAGTATACAGCCAAACATCGAGTATCTGACGTCAGCAAAAAGTACACACTTCTAAATTCCTAATTTTCCAGATTATCAGTGCTTTGGAAAAAAAAAACTAAGGTTTAATTCCAGCATTTAACAAAATATTTCTTTAAAAATAGCTTAAAAAAATACTCTTTTACAAAAACCCAAACAAATTATTAAAACTATGTGAAATAATTTGAAATAGTTGAAATTAACATCTATATCAGAGGTGGGCAAGGCCGAACGATAGCCAAATGGTAGAGCGCTGCTTTTCGGAACTGGAGTTCGCGGGTTCGGATCCCACCACGGGCATGGATATTTGTAGCTGTTCAGTATCGGCTTTAAACTGTAGGTCCCGGTCTCATTAGTCCCCGTGTGCAAAACAGTAGACCGTAGCTCTCCAAATCAAACCAAACCAGGGGTGGCCAAGACATTGATCGCGAAAACATATTAGGTAGCCTGCACAACCATCCCGATAATGACCTTGGATATTAACACTTTAACTTATGTCTGACAACATAGAAATAATGAATTATTTAAAATAATAATTTTTGGAAATTAATTTCTGGGGAAACATTTTCAAATATTTAAAATTGATATTGTATTCGAAATCATACTTTGGATTGACCCATCTTTGCGAATCTGCTTTTCCAACCATGAACATCATAAAAACCAAACATTGGTCACAATTAACAGATGAACATTTAATTTCGTGTTTAAGTATTACAGTAAGCTCATGCCAGCCACAATATGATAAACTTGTCACAGATATACAGTGCCAAATTTCAACTAAACGAAGTGAATAGGATGGTCAATTTTTGATATATGAATACTTTAAATATTTTCATCAGTAAATTTTTATTTTGTAAATGTTAATATTAAGTTTTTTTAGAAAAATTAGATAATTTACCATTTTTTCTTGTTACCGAAAATAATTATATAAACATTTACGTTACATTAATATAGCTCTGCCATTGGTAGATCGCCTTCGATGTATTAAATATGGAGTAGACCATGAATCCCAAAATTTTGGCCACCCCTGATCTATATCAACAGTACAGATTATTTTTTTTATCAAATAAGAAATAATAATGCAAATTAAAATAGGTTCAATAAAAGTAAATAACTTTGACTTTTCACATAAACCCACTATGTTTGATTAAGTGTCAGTTTCATTTGCTTCCATAATTAAGCTTTCTGCTATTTTTATGTAGTACACAGCAGTCCCATGCTGAATTCCATGCAAATACTTTTTACTAACATACCTCAAGTTTTTTATTTTATCATATTTGTCTGTGACATATAGAGTTTGAGAACCTTTGATACCTTTACTACCACTAGCAACAGACATAATTAAAAAAAAAAAAAAAAAATTTAAATCAAATACAATGCACTGCTGTGAAAATTGAACCGTACAAACAGGAGAATGAATTCCACACTTTTGTTTTTGACTTATCAAAAACCTACCAAATTTCTTGTGCAATGCAGTGCTCTCTCTTTCTGTCTCCCTTTTTTTCTTTAAGGATGTTGCATTTGAAAAATTGATAGTCTTTAGTGAATTTGGTCAATCTCCCTCCCCCCACACACACGCACACAAACACTCACATTCGATCTTATCAGTTTAATTTCAAAATGCAAAAGTAGATATTTTAATAAGAGCATATATCAAGCAAATTTGTTTAGAGAAAAAAAAGTTCTATTGATGTCAAACTCAAATGTTAGCAGAATTTTTAAGGAAAAGTAAATAAATAAAAAATACTATTAGTGCTAGATTATAGGTTTCCAGATTATCGATGCTTCACTGAATAATTTCATTAACATAATAGCAAAAGTTATGCATTCTTTTAGTCTGTGATAAAAGGTTAATTAAATTATGTTAATTGTTATCATATAATTTTGGTCTAAGTATTTGTTGAGCTTATTTATTTATTTGTTTACTATTATTTTAAGATTCAAGCTCTGTATATAAGGAGAAACAAATAACATATTCCTCAGATGATGAAGGTAGGAAAATACACTTTTTTATTTATCATTTATGCTATTTTTATCTTGATTACTATATCCTTTTAACCAAACTCTTAATTATGATTGCAACTATTATTCATGTTGTAGATTGTAGTACAGTAAAGAATTATGTATATTTGGATAAACAATATTTAAGTCGCAACTTTTTTCAGTCTTGAAATTTTGGGAGCTGTAATTGTGATCTTTCTTAATTTTTCTTCATTATTTATATGTCTATTTACTCATTTTTATTTCAAAAATGAATTTAAAGAATGTAATGAAAATCTAGAAAATAGAATTTTATAAATAAACCTTCCAACTGTTGAGAACAAAAGAAGTTCATTAGTTGTCAGACTTACTTCTTTCCTGAGATCAATGAAGCAGCTCATAAGAAAGAAGTCCAAACACCTAAACTTAAATTTTAACTTTAGGCAATTCAAAATCAAAAATTAGAAGGCATACACTTATGTTAACAGAGTCAACTTTTATTGGGCATATATATGTAATGACAGCCCTTCTTTTCCAATGTAATCTAAAATATGTAGCAGTCATGTACATAGAAGGAAGCAGATTCTCTTTAAATAGGGTTTATTTCATCTTTGGCAAATATTAATTGTACTAATCATTAACATCTAGCGAACTCTAAGAAATCTAGCAAACTAATCTTCTCTCAGTATTGTTGCCTACAGTTTTGACAGGTTCTCAATGTAGTCTCTTAAGGGTGCTATTATTTTATATTTTCTTATTGGCTAGGCTGTTACAGGCTTTACCATTATAGGCCATGAGGGGTTAAAAACAAACCCTTCAAAGCTTTAAGCTTAGATCTTGTCTCAGGGGAACCTGTTTTACAATTTTTTTTAGTATCAACCTCATCCTGCCTCAAGCCTATTTGCGATCTAGTGTCTAAAAATTTAAGTTATAACCCCTGGAGGTGTTAGCCAAAATGATAAAACTTACTTGGGGCAAGTTTACTAATTATGAATTTAGAATAAGGAGGTTTAGTATAATGTTTAATAATTATTCTTAGGTGGCAATATATTATTTTAAGCTAAGATTTAGTAGTTTACTAGATTGTATCATATACATATGTCCTAGATAGTCAAAGAGGAAAACTATTTTGAAAGTACTAAGTTATGCAAATATCTACCTCAACCTTTTCTGCTTTTACATGTATACGTGATATAAAGAGGTAAAGTTTTAATTTTTACTAAAAAATAACCAAGCTGGAAACTTTATTATTTGTTTGTTATACTTAAGACTTCTTTACACAATCACCAGCCAGGATTGTAAATATTATCGACCATTTCTTTACCTTTTTTAAGACTGAGTGATACTCAGATGTACTCACTACTATAGCATCACACTACTCATACTCACATCAAAATTTTTATACACATGCATGAAAGCTTGCATTCTTGTATAACTCTGAAATGAGTAAAAATTTAATAAATTTTTAGTAGTTCTCTAATAAGTTCTCAATAAGAATGTGGATTTCTTTTTTCACAATCTGTCTTAAATTTTTGGACATTGTTGCCAGAATTTCTGTTTGTTCTAATACTAGGTATGCTTTTTAAAACTTAAAATACTTTCTTGAGGTAGTAATTGTAATACTGTAAAACCGAGAAATAGCATTACTACAGCATCCTTCAATTAAAAAAAAATTGAGAGATATCCACAGCCACTCAGTCAGTAAATGTAAACAGAGGGTTACATGTTCAAGGCTAGAGCTGGCCAAAGGTTATGTATTTATTAATGGTGGCTGGGGCACATAAAAAATAGGTTCCTGGTTACAATATACTCCAAGTTCCCAAGCAATACCTTTGGAGATAGCAGGCCAATCCTTGAGGTCTTCTTGGTCCTTGTTTCTAAATGTTGAGGACCTACTTTATGTTGTCTGTGTACTGTGTACTTTATGTTGTTTGCTTCTCAAACTTTCAATATTTGCAACCCAATTTTCAATTATAATTTTCATCAAGTCCCACCCTCATACTATAACAATGTATTGAATGAAATAATGATATACTTTGATGCTAAAGCTACAATACAACTTTAATTATAAACTGTACAAATTATCAAGATAAGTATTTATTGATATATGGCAACACTGATCTGCTGAATTGGTAAAACCAGTTTTGATGCTTCTCTTTTCAGTTATGCCTAACCCTTGACTTTGTCTATATATTTTTTTTTTAAAGCATTGTGTATGCATACGTAAAAATCTGGTAATAGTGAACTGCACTCTATTTGCTTTTTAAAATCACATGGTGCTGCTATTCCTTAGTGTCCTTAGATCTGAAATAAGATCATACTATATCAATATAGATGTGTGTTTTATTTTTTATTATGGCAGAATGTAGTTTGCTTTGCTTCCTTTCAGTAAATTAATAATTTAAATAATCTTATTTAAATCTTTTTGATATTCTTCCCCTTTCCCCTCACGGGAGGAATACTCCATAGTTTGAGAATCGCTGCCCTAGCAAATAATATTGGCTGCTTGTATTGTGCTCCAATAATAAAATGGTCTATAAAGATGTGAAGCTTGGTAGTGGCAAATGCTCCTACATTGAAAATAATAGTTTCTTGACCTTTTAAAGGCCATCTTTGTAAAATCACTGTGAGTCTCTATCTTTTCATACAGTGAGCTGCTTCAATCAATGGCTTCCTAAAACTAAATAAATCAACATTAATAGCTGTAATTTAAAATATTGTGTACATAATGATTATTAAACATGCAGAATAAATTGTATAGATATTTGGGTTATTTTTTAGTAATAATTAAAAATTTACTCTACCCTTCCATATGTCTTGATCATACTAGAACAATTTTTCTATTTATTTTTAAAGCAAATAAATTGTCCTCTGGAGTTAAAAAAAGTTCTTTACAATGGTATACATATTCAAATTCTGTGTAATAGTAACAGTAATAATTGTAATAAAGATAAAGAACATAAGCATTTCTCCTCTCCTCTGACACACGCACACCATTTCCTTTTTGTGTATGCATTTGGTGATGCTAGAAGTTACCTTTATTAACTATGCATGCAAATTAACATTTCTATCAATTAAATATTCAAAGTATTTATTAATTTTTTTTTCACTTTTTAAAGTCCAATGCAGCATAGAATTTTCTTAATTTTATTCATGTTATGTTTTACTTTGATGTTTTTAAATTTATTTATATATACATATAATTTTTAATTATTTGACTAATAATCTAGTGATTAAATAAAATCTGTTTATAGTTTACAAAGATGAACATTAATTTTATTTCTGATTAATTTTCATCTAAGAAATTCTCTATACTTATCGTTTAACATAAATATTTAAAAAAATTTTGGGTTCAAATTATGTTAGCATTTAAGTTATTTTAGTACCACTATATTAAATTATTATCTGTAATCAAATATAAACCAAAATTATTGTCTTTTATCAAATATAAATTAAAACGTTTTTGTTAAAATTTCTCATTTATTTATCATTAAAAATTTGGATATAATTTTAAGTATATTTATATCAAAAGGATTTTTCATTTTTAAATTAATTTTAGGTTAATGAATTTACTTAAAAGTGTAAATATTTACCATCTTTTGTAAAATGTTATAAATTATCTGTAGAGAAAAATGAGCAGATTATGTTTAAAATACCTGAATATGCTGCTTTAAGTACTTATTGATTTTTACTTTATTTTATAAACAATTTATTTTGTTTTACAGAATCATTTTAGCTTTGATTAATATAATTTTCAAGTATAATTCTTTCTAACATGGATTCAAATATATGAAAATTAAATCAGGGTGTGAGCTTTTTACAGATATAGCTATGAAATCAGTTCATTGTAATATACAATTATTGCATTTTATTACTTATAAATTTATAACTCTTAATATAAAAGGAGGGAGCTTCTGTAGCACAATATAAAATATTTCATTATATCTTTGGTGTATGTAATAAATATATGCTGCTGTTATTATTTCTTGTATTTTTTTTTCATCTGTTTGTTTGATTGCAAAGTAATATTTTCTCTCACTCGTAATTTATTTGTTGTGTGTTTCTCCCCACTCTTTATTACTGAATAAAGAATTCTACTAAATTTGACTTGTAATTTTGTGAATTTGAGTTGGTGGATGGTGCAATCCCTTGTAGCCTGCAGAAATGGATTTTATTGAATGTGCATTACTAATGCTATGTTTTCCTAACATCCTCAAACTTTCTAATCATAACTTTTATGCATGCATGAAAAAAAATCTCTTGTTTGTTTCTCATCATGATTACTGACTGTGACTAACTGAATGCCATCATAAGACCATCAAGAAATAACTTGTGTGAAAATACTAATAGCTGGCTACCACAACTAACAACTTAAAAATGTAGCTGAAGTGCTTATGTATTTGGTGGAGGACTAAACGAGTTGATATATTTTTGCATGATTGAAAAGAAATATAAAATAATTATTTTTCATTTTATTCAAAGATGATGTTATTGGAGAAAGTGACTTGAAGGAAACTCCAAAAGAAATAGCTACAGAGTCACTTTCAGAAGAAAGATATTTTGATGAACATTACCAATCCCCATCCCCTGACTATGTTAATATTGGTGCTATGTATAGAGATATGGATCCAGCGTCGTCTCAAGCAATGTGTTCATCTGATTTTGTGTTTAGAAGTTCTGTCGAAATAAACCAGGCTGTGTTAAAACCCTTAGAACAAGTATCAAAAACTAAACAATCATTAACAGAGCCTGATATCCCGGAAAACTTGACAGAAAATTGCTATAGCAATAATACATTCCATAGTATAAGAAAAAGCAGTGGAAGTACAAGGTTAAAAATGAAAGAAAATGCTCCAAAAGGTCACTCCGATAACTTCTTTGATGAAGTTGAATGTGACATCAAACGTGAAGATTACTACCGAGCTTCTCAGATTTTTTATTCTTCTATTAGGAATAAAAATAAATTAGCCATATCACCAAACAAGAACACAAATGCAAGTCATCCAAGTATCTCAGAAAATGGGCTACAAATTCCCTCTCAGGAAACAAAATCTTTCAAGAAGATAGATGACATTGACAAAGACATTGGACTCCCACTGCCAGCTAACAGAATGTCTCCAAAACTGAAGGTGTTAAATAAAACATTTGATATTTGTGTTGAAAAAAGTGATGCATCCAATGATTCTGTAAGTTACAAAGCAGAAAATGTTCAGGAAAAAACTCAGGGTGAAACAGATGGGCTTAAAAAGGATGAAGTGTGTATAAGAGAGATTATAAAATCAAAACATAAGAAAAATCTATCCTATGAAGAAATGCGAGGTCAGCTTTTGCGCAAACGAGAAGCTCCTCCTCCAAATATTGTCCAAGAACGCATTAAGAAATTTGAAACTGTTGAGAAAAATGAAGAAAATAAAAAAGTGCCATCTACTAGTCATTCCAAGTTACTGGAAAGTGGTTTACATTCTAATAAATTTGTAAATAGAAGTTTTTCCAAAAGAAATCGTCTAAAAAATAGTCGCTCAAAATCTCAAAAGTGGATTCTACATAGTGATTCAGAGGCTGTTGCCCTTGATGAAAGTGATGCCAGCTCAGATGATTTAACAATGAAATCTGCTCCTATATTACTTTCTCCATTATCATCAGTTTTAGCAGACCTAAGAAAAACAGCTGATTCTGATAAAGAGAAGGTTGTGAAACAATCTTTAGATTTTCATGCAGAAAATGATTGTGAGAAAAATAACCATTCTAAATTGAGTAATGATTTCATCCAAAATGTAGATGATGCTGTTTATTTGCCTATGTATGGCGTTAAAGCCATAAAAGAACCTGAATATGTCACTATGAGTGGTAGCAAATTATCTCCAGACTCATCCAAATCCAAAATGCACAAATATGCTGAAGAGCATGTATACAATGAACCCTTCTCACCTCCTCCAAGTTTTCTTCATGATGTGTATGGAAAACAGAAAGCAAAGCTATTCCAGTACCAAATAGATTCTAGTTCTGACGATGATTCATTAACTGAAAACATATATGAGAAACCTATTCAGAGATTTCCCATCGACAGTTCTCGTAGTTTGAGTGAACATGTAAGTAAGACAGCTCATGAAACCCATTTTGTCCTTATGAATAGCATGTCGTGTTCTAATGTCACATCATTTGGCCAATCTGAGGCTGCTGAGAATCCAAAGCATTGCTCTGGAAGTTATATTCATAAGAGTAAGCCTCATCATTATGGGCAAGCTCACATTAGTGTTTCTGTTCCTGACTTGTTACAGCTGCAAGAAATCAAAGATAGTGATGCTTCAGATGCAGATGATGAAGCTAGTCGAGATTTTGATGTTGCAGTCAGTGTCCCATATCCATCGATTAGTGAGAATAATTTCTATGATACTACTTCCTCTGCCAAACCGAAAACTAATGAAGAAGAAGAAAGTAATTCTGCTCGGCAGCAAGATTTTGACACCTCTTATACAAAAAATTCAAATCCTTTACTAGAAAATGAGAGTTCTTCTGAGATTAAACCTATGCCTTCATGTGATATTAATGCCAGTGAAAATATGTTGCCAATTTTAGAAGCCAAACATTCTAATTCAAAAAATAGCATAGATGATAACGAAAAAGTGATACATGTTCGCAAGTTGCGTGTTTACACTAAAGGTAAAAAACCTGAAACTCCTAGAATATTTTCAGTTCCTTTTAATATAGATGAAGTCGAACAGAGTGACATGAGTGAAAAAAATGATATTAAAAAGTCAAAATATAGTGAATCTGCTTATTTTAAGTATCAAACCAATCAACCAAGTGATATTTCCCTTTCTGAAAATGTGGCTTATGTGTCCCGAAATGACTTTGATTCCAATAACGATTCTACGAGTGTTTGTGATGTGTCATATGCTCCAGATATTATTTCATCTATCAAAGAAGAAGATAGAGTAGGTGACAATTCATTTTCAAAATCAAGCACTTCAGCTCCTTATTATTATTCAGATTTGTATGCTGGTTATGGATTGAATTTTTCTGCTCAGTTACCTCAGTTTAAACAACATGATTTGCCATATATTGATAAAACTAGTCCTCCCAAGAGTAGTACCTCACTTTTAAACAATATCAGGCCAAAAAGTCCTTGTGCCAAAAATGATATTGGTCGAAAAGTAAATAATATCAATACAGAATCAAAAGACAAGCCAATTTATAATGATAAGTCAACATTTAAATATATAAAAGATGAAACGACCAAAAGTAACATAAAGCATTCACTTGATGTATTCCAGGCTTCAGAATCTAAATATCTAGATGCTGAAAAGAATAAGTACGAAGCTGGTTCAACTCTGGAAAAAACTCGTCCAAGTGGTGGTGTTTTATATTTTAAACATAGAGCTTCAACACCTGACCTAAATTTCTGTGAGTATAAATCAAATGAACCGGTATATGAAAATCTAATATTTCAATCTAGACGATTGTCACAGTCGCTTGAAGAAATTCCTAGTGCATCAGAGTTGCATAGTAATAATGAAACTAAAGAGCGTTCTAGCCCTGTTTATGAAAATATTGAATTTTTTAACAAATATGAAATACCCAGTCAAGTTCAAAAGAGTGAGCAATTATCAAATTGCAATTCCTTAAGAAGTTTCGTGGATGCTCCTGTTCCATCTAAAAATAAAACTTATTTTATAAATGCAGATCAAAGTATACCCAGTTTAGAAAATAAAAGTCTTAAAACACCAAATGCAGATAGTCAAGATACAAACTTTTTAGATCAGGATGTTTTACG
Organism: Pardosa pseudoannulata; assembly: GCA_032207245.1. Classification (NCBI taxonomy): domain Eukaryota; kingdom Metazoa; phylum Arthropoda; class Arachnida; order Araneae; family Lycosidae; genus Pardosa; species Pardosa pseudoannulata. Next base: position 182,682,089 of record CM063504.1, on the reverse strand, counting down.
ACATGTAAGCAGGCAACATTTTTACCCCAAAGAACCCAGAGCAAATTTTTCTGCTAGTAAATCTATTGATACTTGGGCAGCATCATCTCAAATAGTTACTAGCCCATTATTGACTTACGAAAGCAGGAAAGAAAGTTGCAGTTTTGAAATGCCATCTGGTAGGGTAATTTCTGCCCATGAGCAACAGCCTAAATACAAGGGAAATGATTCTGATAGCACTTCAGATGTTACATCCTCATGTGATGAAGGTAAAATCCCTCTTTCTAACATGTTCTAAAAACTGCTGAAAAAATTATGAATTCCATATTCTTTAAATATGCTATTATACTAAAGACCTGGTTGTTGTCAGACGTGTTTTTTCACTTTAAAAGTAATAAGGTAAACTCATTTTGATACAGATGATTTATTCTATAGCAGGTTATTTACAGAAAGTATATTTGAATGTTTTATTCAAAATAGTTAGAATTATTATACATTTTTAAAATTTTTATTTTTATTTTATTAGCTGATAAGAGCCTGTAAAAAAAAAATTGTTATATAAATGTATTGTGGTTTGAATTTCCGTATAAGTTGTTTAATATGACCTTTATTTATATAAAACTTAATTATGTTTATAAGGACTTTGTAAGGGCAGTTTTAAAATGTATAAAATTGGATCTCTTCTTACATATATATATATATATATATATATATATATATATATATATATATATATATTATAAGTGTGGCTGAAGTGAAAATTAATGGGTTTAAGAAAAATAAAATAATAAATAGAGGAAAAGCAAAATTTGTTGAGGAAGGCACAGGGCCTTTAAATCTTTAAATATTCAAATTTTAATTTTTAACATATTTAAAATAATTAAATATTTTTTTACATTTAAAAAAAAAAATTGTGCTAAAAAATTTGTACTTATTGCTGAGTTATAATACTTTTTATATCACTAATTGTATGCTACTCTTATTGATAGTGGCATTTTAAAATGGATTTTCTCAACTTTATAATTAAGAATTTACACACAGACATGCCAACTACTCTGGATTCTCCAGAGAAATGAAAGAAATTGATAACTCTGGAAACTCCTCAGATTGATCTGAGAAATAACAAAAATTTTGAACAACCAAAAGATTACAATTCAGCAATCAATTATATCGTCTTGTCAAAAATAATGCTGAATATATTCCTCTTTCCACATAGTAATGCTGCATGAGAAAGAGTTTTCAGTGCTTTGTGGAAAAACTAAACTGAATATAGGTCAAATTTCAGTAGATAAACTCTAGAATCTCTCATGATAGAAAAATGTACTTGATGTATAAATTTTAATCAGGATCAAAACATTGCTACAAGAAAAATATTTCTAAAAAATAAGTTGTTAAAGCTAATAAAACTACTTATACTTTATTAACACGTTGACTGTCTCATCACCCATATTCAGGTGACAACAAAGTTTCTGATCTGGCCATTTCACTCGTATTGGGATGACACTTATTTGTCTACTTGTGAAAGATATTCATATGTATTTGAAAAGATATTTTTTAGGAAGTGATAAAACGCTTGAATTGTTATAAAAGTAATACAAAAAGGGGTTTTAAGAAAATTATTTTAAATCTTGTAAAAGTTTTTTTGTTCACTGCTATTTGACTCACTAAGAAATAAGCTTTCCATTTTTCTTTTCGAAATTTTAAGAAATTAGAGTAAAGAATTTAAGTTATATCCTCTTTACTCGGAAAAGATTAAAACTGATCGTGTAAAGTGGCGAAATGAGAAACATGCTAAGTAATGAACACAAATAAACAGAAATGATACCATGGAAATAAACAGAGCGAGAGATTATTCTTGCGGCCATCAGCAATTTGCATTATTATTATATCAGTTGGAGTACCCAGTAGAATATGCTTTGTACAGCGGTACTGAAGAAGATTTCAGTGTAAGCACGCGTGGCAGTCAACGTGTTATATGCATACATTGTAATTTATTACTATTTTTAATTTAATTTGCTTAATTTTAATTTAGAAACCAATAAAGTATATAATAATGTATAATTTGTTTGGGTTATTTTGTTTTGTATAGGATGTATATAAATTACATACACGTTTAATTTGTGGGTAGCATGTTAAAGTTTTAAACCACACTGTAGCTCCTGACAGTAGTGCCGTAGTGTTGGTATGTCTGTACACATATTGTTACTTATAAACTAGGTATACTACATTTCTAAAATTATTATCCCATATTCACCTCTTAATACTCTGCATGTTAAAACCAAAAAACACTTAAATTTTTATGCATCATCTTTTTCCAATTGAAAAGTGTGAACAGAATTTAATATTTTGATTAAATTTTCTATCTTTATCCTAATTTTTGAATTTATATATAACTTTCTGTGTATATTTTGGTTTTAATTTAAATGTAAGTATTCTATTATTGATGAATTTTGACAGCAATGTTTTATGTATAAACATATTCTTTAAATTATGATGAGCATATTTTTTTTATTTGTTGTTTAAAAACCTTTAATTTTAATATTTTCATGTGCATAAATTTTGTCTTCCTATTTATTATAAATTACAGCAAACAATTAAAATATATGCTGTATAAAGAGTTCTTTAACGCATTTTATTAAAGATATAGTAATTAGAATCTGATAATATTTATCAATATTTTTCCAAAATTCAAATTTTTCCTGGTTGCTCCCTTAAGTATGTGATTAAGGTGTGTTTGTTTTAAATTTTGGAAATATTTCAAAATCTTATTTCTGAGTGATTGTAGTGTGGAATTATTAAATATCCATTGAGGTTCTTAAACTAGAACCCAAAGTTATTTGTGAGTATTTTCTGTAGCTAAGCATTTTGGGTTTATGTTACAAAATTAATTTTTTTACCTCAGGAAATAAAAGTTATTACTTTGTCTCTATGATTGTATAACTGGAATCAATTTTGCTTTCTATTTTATTTATATAGTTTGTTATATGTAATTTTTACAGTGATCTTCATCAAAGTTTAGAAAATTTTGTTCAAAATCATTTTAAAGTTTATTTCACTTTATGAAAGCACCCCTGCCTTATAAAACTTAAATGCCTAGTTAATTTACTTATAAAGATGTTTGCAGTACATTAATTTGAATAACTAAAACAAGGTATTTAATATTAAATGTTTTTCAATCTCTGTTTACTTATATTCCATGGACATACAATAATTCTTAATTAAAAGATCTCTTTTGTTTACATTTGGTATAAATATTATTTTTTCTCTTTAGCATCTGCAGAATCAGATAACAGGTACAAACCATTGTCTGCAAGAGGAAGTTCTGCTTGTTTATATGATTCAGTCTCTGTTCCTGATATTACGTCAAAAGAGGTAAGTAATTTTACATAATTTGTTAAGTGCACATTGCATTGCAACTTTGATGTCAGTTGGCCAAAAGTTGGTTGTCAGTTTTTTGGGTAGCTGTACATTGAAACAGCAAAGTGAAATGATGCCATTTAGTTAGCAAACTATCCTTTAGCCAACTGAAAATATTCAAATGTTAGCCCTTTTTTATCCTAACATAGAAATATACCTGTTTATGCCTTGTAATAAATATCAATGTGCTATTGTCTTAGACGCACAAAAGTAATCCTCCTAAAAGGGGCAAGTAAGAAAGTTATATGATGACCCCCTTCTTTAGTACTAACACTGTTTACCTTGAGATTGCTGAAATATTTCAAAATTAATGTTTGGGTGAAAATTTGTTAAAGTAAATTCTTTTGTTTACAGTAAGCTGTACAGCTGCATCACATTTTTCTCCAAATTTGGAGAAAAAAATGCAGTTTCTTACTAAAGTATGCTTGTGGCTGACTGTAGAAAAATATCACATCTTTCTGTATTTTTTCTGTAAACTGAAAAGTGTGATGTGGCTGTACATTTTACTGTAAACAGAATGTCAATTTGGCCGAATAGCAGAAACCGGATATCTGGCAAGAGTTTCAGCCAGATATTCGGCCTGATTTCAGTATGTATTGCATGTTTTCTTTTTAAATTCATATTAAATAAATCAGCTCTATGTACTTTATTTTTGCAGCCAAATTGTAGTATTTTTCTCACCTTTTATATTTTTTAATGAGTCAACTATTTGTACTATAATTTATTTTAAATTTTTTCTTTATTTTAAGTTTCAGTACTCCATATCTCAATTTAACATTATTTAATTAGAAAAATCAAATTTGAATAAAAGCATTTTTTATAGTCCTTTATCTTCCTTCTTTAAAAGTTCTTATGTTTGTATATAAAAAATTTCAAAAAATATTTCCACTTTTTTTTTTAGTAAATTGTCTATATTTCCTATCCTCCAAAAAAGTAAGTTTTGTCTTTTGTGTTCTCAGATGCAAGAACACAACTTTACAGTTGAGACTGAATAAAGAATTTTTTGTAATAAAATGTATAAATATACCTAATTTTTTTTTTCCATAAAGCTTTTTTTTTTACATGATGTTCAAAAATACTTATACACATTGTTTCATATAGTATATTGTTTACCATTTTGTTTATATATATATATATATATATATATATATATTTATATTATTTTTCAGTGTTTAATTTTTGGCCGGATGTAATGCCGGATAATTGTATAACCCAGCTATTGCCAATTATTCGGTATAGTGGCCGGATAACTGTTGCATCTCTAATCCAAACAGTATGCTGACATACAGTTGGCCCATCCTATTATTATGTTGGCATTTTGTTAGAATTAACCAATAGCCAACTTTTGGCCTTCAGTTGGCCAGCAGACCTTATAGGTGTTACAAAAAATCACAATTATTTCAATATTCTTTTAAGCAACAAATTATGGATTTAACTGTTTCAATAAAAACACTAGCTTCTATGCTTTATCCACTCTTAATTCATAACGAAAGCTAGAATGAACAATACCAAAAGAAGAAAAAACTTTCTATTGTAGGAGATGAAGCCACTGCTGTTGTTATTTGGTAGATAAATTGGGTTTCAAGTTCTGTAATACTCTCCTTACCTCCCATTACATAAAATGAATTCTACCAGTCATAATCAATCATTGTACTACCCCTACTACATACTTTCTGATAACAACCCCTAAATTCTTGGAAAGCACATGCTACCTATTTACACTTATTTACTTATTGGTATTTCTGTGCTGACTGATTCCCATTTCTCCTGTCTTTAGAATATAGGTTTTAAAAAGAAGTGAAAAAAATGATTTAAATCAATGATTTAAAAAAAAAATCAACTGATTTAAATCATGCCAACCCTGGTTGGCAACCCATTGCAAGCTATCAAATCAAACCATTTACATAAGTGTAACCAGCAATGTAATGCAAATTTTCAAATACAGCCAAACATCAAAAATCTGGTGTAATCTGGAAAATATGTGCTGTTAGAATACTGATTTTTAAAAAGCTTAAAATAATATATATTCACTTTCAAAAACCCAAACTCATTATGAAAACCACTTGTGAAACAACTTCATATAGTTCAAATTAACAGCTATAAAGCAGCAATACAGGTTGTTAATGTTTTAGTAAGTAAGAATAAAATGCAAATTAGATAGGTTTAAGGTTTAAAGTCACTGGTGTGGTACAAAATAGTCACTACATTCAATTAAATATGTCAGTCAGTTTCATTTGCTTTGATAATTTTAGTTTTTTGCTTTATATCATGGGACTTGTCTGCTGTATGTCACTGGGAAGATCTAATGGCAAAATCGACACAAATACTTTTTATCAACACTTCTGTGTCAAGTTTTTTTAATTGTAATTGTAAGTAATTTCAACCTTGTCTGCAATGAATAGTTTTATGAGATTGTCTGATACCTAGCAACAAAACATAACAAAGAAAAAAAAAGATTTAAAATGAAATACTGTGAAAATCAAAACTGACAAACAGAAGAATGAATTCCATGCTTTTGGTTTTGATGCAGTGAAGATCAGCATTTTTGGTCCTTAGCAAAGCTCTTTAAAAAAAAAAAAAAAAAAAGGTTGTCTGTACTTACTTGGATGTTGGATTTGAGGAATGATTATGAATCACCTGTAGTCAATTTTTAGGCAGATTTTTCCTACCTCACCCTCTCCTTGATCCGAACAAGTTCACTTTCAAAATATATGTAAATGCAGGTATTTTTACTAGGGCATAAATTGGTCAAAGGAAAGGAAAATTGCAGTTAGCGCTGATACACATATCGTCAAAATTTTAAAAATGTAAATAGTGTTGGGTTATAGATTTCCAGATTATCAGTGCTTGACTATAACTAAGTTTCCTGTAGCACTGCTTGATAGTTTCAAAGTTCTATCATTTACATGTCTAAAAATACCTCAATGAGAACCTTTTTGTAGCTAATACATCTCTATATTGCAATGGAATATGCATTATAATACTTATTAATATCTTTATTTTTGATACATATTTATAGAGGACCTCTCATATAACACAATATTTGATAATTATGTTATACTAATTTTATGAGTTTAAATGATAATTGTATATATTTGTTGGCTAAAGTTATACTAGCAAGTGTATGATTATGAGCTGCCATGTATATTTTAAAAGAGGCATATCATAGTATTCTTTTTAAAATGCCGAAAATATATATTGTGTTTTTATTTTAAAGTAAAATTATTTATAAATTTTATGTCAGGCAATGCAGTTGAAAAAACTTGTTCAGCAGTCAAATGGGCTAATGTACCGAGGAAAGCGGCTTAGTGTATCTGCTGGAGACCTTCTTGGAAAGACAGTAAGTCATATTTTATGCATTTGATTATTTCAGATTTTAGAACAAAATTTTAAGTACAATCATAGGATGAGTTTAAAATTGTTATATTATCTTGTTATTGTTTTTAAAGAGAATGAGCTTAGAATAAAAATCATACCTTTATTAATAATCCATTTTAAGAATGAAAAGTAGTTTATACAGTTAACAATTAAATTTCCAGATTTAAACCTAGATGATTTTTCGTTGTTTGTAAAATTGTTTGTAGTCTGTTTTTTACTTAGACTATATTTCAACATCTATTCTTATTCAGTAATTCAATCAATATTTAAAAAAATAATAATAAATTAATTTAAAACTATTTTTTAAAAATCATTTTTATTAAACAAAAAAGCAATGAAAAATGCAGTAAAAAGATGGAATGAAAATTTTAAACAGCAAATGAAAGAGAAATTATGAGAGGAGCTTCTATAGAATGTGGGTAAGAAGTTATGTTGGGTTATGGGACTAAAAATAAAAGCTTGGGGCACTCAACATATAGCAATTAAATATGATGTTAGTATTTTAATATTAATATTCCCTTACACAATTACATCTATATAGAAACTATGTTACTTTGACACATATTCCAATTTTCCCTCATGGTTTTATTCATCAATTTTAAAAAAATCATAAATCAATATTTTATTGAACTATTAAACATTTTGCATTTCGATTATATTTTATGCATAATCTTTTATGTATTTAGTATTTATTTTTTACTTTTTCTTCTATAAATGTTAATTATTTTTTTAGCATGAAGAATTGGTGCTACTCTTGATTCAGTTGAGGAGAAATCAATCTAAAATTCTCAAAGCAAAAGATAAACTTGAGAGCAAGATTAAGAAAGAGAGAATATTGCAAATGTGAGTGATTTTGTTTTTATCATTTATTCATAAGACTATTAGTTTAATTTAATTCATTGTTGTAAATGGGTTAATTTGTTCGCATTAAGAATCGAGTGAAAAAATATTTTTAACATCTAAACAATAGCATTCTTTTAATATATGAGGAACAATTCATTACATATATACTTTAATTTTTACACCATTTAAAATATGAATATTTTAAGTGCATTTCCTCCAAATTAATAAGCTGAGAAATGTTTGACAAGAATGCAATTGTAAAATTAATAAAAAACATTTAATAATTAATATTTGATGTTTTTCTTCACTTCTATGAAAACATGCTATGATATGTCCTTGTATTTGTCTTGATGTACAACCAATTCTCTACCTCTGCAGTACTTAATTGGATGCTGCAATTAAAAAGCTTTGATCTAGTGTTTTACTTTACATTAATTTGATCGGAAAATATTGCCCTCTTTTTTACCTGTTGGGCAACATACTGAAACATTACAACTTTTTTTTTCATTTTAGCTTATATACAAATTTTTTGTAAATTTTTGAAAAAATATAATATTTCTATTTATACAATGGATGGGGATGTCAGTTCGAAAATATACAGTATATATCTATTTTGTGTATAGTATATCCAAAAGCATTGTTTTATTAAATGATAATATCGTGTTTTTCTTGCAGTGGAAGTGATCAAACATCTGAACATTATGAAGAACTGTGCAATCAAATCATACATTTAGAAAAACAGTATGAAGTAACCCAACCCCTTGTTACACTTGTTGACAATATGGTTAAGCTTGGAAGTTTGTATGGGAGCAGCAATCGGAGAAGTTTGTCCCTTCCTGTTTTGGTAAACAAGAAATTTATGTTTTCTAGTATCAGACACATTATTTTTAGACTTGTATTACATTTTTACAATAATTCAACATTTGACTTCATTTATTCATGTTTAGGCATGTGATTGTTTTTAAGGGGGAAATAATAGTATTAAAGTCACAGTTGACAAAAAACCAGCTCACATGGGGTTTTCTTCGTGTATGTAAATACTTGTCTAATGTTCTAATCTTTTGCTTTTTTATTTTTGGTATATAAAAATGTAAGTTTACTTCATTTTAAAATGAAAATACTTTAGTTTGCTTTAATACTTTTATGATTTTAAACAAAAAAGCAAACCTCTTTTATACTGAAAACCTTATAATGCACAGAAATAGGTTGGTTCATCTAATAATTTTTGCGGACAGGCATGTCGCATGGGAGGTATTTTGACATTTAAAAAGTAGACTGAGTTCCTGTAAATAAATTAACTTAATTAAAGTAAGTTTTAGCTCTCCAGGGTGAAAGACTATCAACCCCTTTTTTTCAAGCCCTGATTTGTAGCACAAATTCATGGGTTAATTTTTTCAGCAGACTTTTATTTCATAACATATGTCACCCAGTTTATTCACAGAGGAAATCTACTTTCATGCTTCTTGAATGAATTGGTTATATTAATGTTCTGATGAAGAGGGGTATAAGGTCATAGAGAGGGTGACAGTTGCATAAAATGATATGAATTGGTAGTAGAAAGATGTTTCCATTGTAAATACTTATGAATCATCTTTGCCAAGTTAAGTGGCAGGCCACATTAGGAATACCAGGGCTGAACTGATGTAAGGCTAGTCTATAGGAGTTCTCTGTCAAATCAGTATGAATTACTGTTTTTGAGCATGATAGTATACTATACATTTATTGTAAGTTTCTTTGACCTTAAGAACTATATAATTTTTTTTTTTTTTTAAAGCTATGATTTAGTTTGTATTCATATTATAAGTTATGCTTCTTTAAAAATTTATTAGTAGCATAAATGTCTAAAGTAAGTTTTAAAATAGGTATAAACATTTACTGAGGCTAATTATAAGTAATAACAAAATAATGAAACATTTTAGAATTACTGGTAAAATTCTGCTCTTTGTATAAATTTTTGTAATTTAAGAAATTTTATGATATATCAGAAATCTTGTACAAAAATCCACTAATTATTTAGTTGATGACCCTGCTTAAGAAAACTCTGGGTTTTTCAGCTTGGGTTCAATCTTCCAACCCTAACTAATGTAACATGGTACCCTTTCAAAGAAAAATAGAAAGTTTTATTACAATAAACACTGTAAAATGAGGGATGAATGAATATCCATTCTCTGCCAGATATTCAGCAGTGGGAAATTTTACTAATTTAATGAGTTATCAATTTTTGACCTGTAAATTTACTACAAAATTGGCTGGATGTTTCAAAAAAAAAAAAATACAAGGTGGTGTAAGAATTGATAGAAAAAAAAGAACTCTGCTATCAGCAAAAGTGCATGTAGACCTTCTCTAAACTTAGAGATAAGAGGGAGAAATAACACCAGAGAGGTTATAAATTAAATCTAACTGTAGAAGGCTTGCTCTTTCATAAATTTCAGTTACCTCTTTTAGCATCAGGTGAACTTTTAAAATAACTTCCTAGCATTAACTACAAAAGAGGCTACTTTATGATGAGTTCCTGCAATTTTCCTTCCTATTGGAATTGTTTATGAGGACAAAGTTGGCAGAGAACTAATGTGCAGCATTGTGTAAAATAATGTATAGTTGTCAAACCCCTCCGACCATACTCACCTACCAAAAAAAAAACTTAAAATTCTGATTCTGTCATTACCAAGTAGCATAGCCAAACACACAGTATGTTACCATATTTGGAGTACTATGTCCCCTTATTTAAAAATAAATAAATGTGACATGGCGATTTATATTTTATTTTTAATAACATGATTTTATTTAAAAATATTTGTCATTGAATTAATGATTTAATTATAAATTGTATTAGATAGTTTCAAACCTCTCTCTAGGGTTATGTTAGTCTTGCATTCTTGCTTCAATTTCAACACCTGCATGAGTGATTTGCGTTTCTTAATCATCTATAGATATGTGTGCTGGGATTTCAAACATTTTCTCATTTCATTCATTTGTTCTAATTTTAACTTTGTCATGCATTTGCATTGCTTTTTGACTTAATTTAAGAATTTTTGTCTTTCTAATTAGAAAATAAAATTTTATTACTATATAAAGAAACAGTGTTATATAAGTGCTTCTAATAAAAGTCCTATTTGTGTAATTGAATAGATACTATGATGTTTTCCCATGGTCTTTGAATAAATAAATATAGTTTAAAAGTAAAAAATATATATTAACTCCTTAACATACAAATAAAATGGAATTTGCTATACCCGAAAATACTGTTTAATTCAGATCAACCCAAAAGTTATATGCAAGCTTAGAAACAGAACATTTCATTTTGAAATTTGCATTCCTATGTAACATTTAATAATGTTCATATATGATGTTAACGGACAATAAGAAATAGTATAAAGTAAATTAGTATATCTGTAAAGTATGAACAGTTTCAAAGCATTTTAGAATAGGTATGGGAATTGACATTTTTTACATTTCTGTATTGTTTTGCTTATATAACTTTTTAAGGGAATGAGACATCTTGAACATTCTAATCAAAATAGAATCAGTGCACAAGTTAAATAATTAAATTATTTAATATTATGCTGTACAACATCTGCCAGAGACAGCGCTTGACACCTTGGAGACGTCAAAGTCTATGCTGGAATAGGAAATTACTAATGTCTCCCAGACGTCTATGTATGTCAAGGGGTTTATATCTGTAAATTATAACATTTAATACAACATGTTTGGGTATTCAATAAACACAAAAATACATACAATGAACAGTTTTTTAAAACATTTGTTGATTAAAATAATGTTGATTATTAAGAGAAATAGGAGACATGTATTAAAAATTCTCAAGATTTCGTATAAGTGACATAATTTAGTGTGTTGGACTTGTGGTAGTTTTGCCAGGGGGCAAAAATAATGTTCATAACCATTATAATAAATCTACGTAATATACATTACAATATATATTTTTGCATATATAAGCATATCAACAAGTTGTAATGTTAGCTTATTAACTCAATGCTACTTTGTTGATCTTTGTTGTTATACATTGATATATATTGGTGCATATATATGCGTGTGTGTGTGTGTGTGTAACATTTTGATTTTACTCACCAAATTACACTTGAATTAGCCCATATTATTTTGAATTGGCCAGGCTTACTGGACATTGAGAATACCTAAGTAAATTGCAGTCGCTCCTTTAATAAACGTGGTGGAACTTAAACTTTATTTGAGACTAAAAATGTACATCTTTACAAGTTGAGAGCTCAACATTGAATGATGACAAAAACACTTCTATTACACACACACACACACACACATATATATATATATATATGTCAGGTCTAAAAAAGGGGTAGTTGGAAATTACATGAGTTAAAACCGATTTTAAAAAGGGAACTCTTTTATAATAAAAAAAAATAAATAAAAAAGACCCACGCTCGCGTAAGCTTTTAGGATCATCCGGTCAGGCGGAAGCATTTTTGAGCTATTTGATGAGCTTGCAAACAGATAAGTTTCAGTCAGCACATGGACATAGAACTGTGAACACCTATTCCACGATTAGGTCTGCCACGAACAATGAAAATGGCGCAAGTTGCTCTCGCATAGAACTATGAGTTAATAAAATTATTATTATCAATAAGACTGTTGTCAATTCGCGTTAACTCTGGATCACGACATTACATATATATGTAGAATAACTAGCATGTAATAAAAATTAATTAAAGTTTGAAACCCAAACCATTCCTTTTGATAATTTATTTGATGGTGTATAACTTAGCTGAGTAGAAATAAAATTGCTCTTTCTATTTTTTTATAGGACAGTGCTCAAAATGAAGTTCCCTCCAACTTAAGCTCAAACATAAATTTTCAACAAACAAGTATTCTTTCCAAATTATTAAAGGAAGAAAAAGATCTTCAGGTAATTTTATATTCATATCAAAAATCAGTTTTACGTGGATATTTTTTGTATGCATGTAGTTATTTAAAAGCAATTTATTAACTTGTGTCAATATCTGTATTTACAATGTACCATTACATTTGCATTTATAAGCATTTTAAGATAGCAGTACCATAATTTAGTTGGTATAACATATATATTAGCCAAGAGTCATCATACAGAAGGTGTTTGCTACCTTAGCAATATTGAGGATCTAATACATATCCATAGTTCTAAAGTCTTGATTTTCTCACTCCTCTTTTCTGTAATTTTTATAATGATTTAAATAATTCTATTTTTAATTTATTTTATTTTGTAGTTATACATGCATATTTAAGCGAAAAAAATGTTTATTTCATAATATATCTTAAAGAAATTTTGTTTACATCTACATAAATAAATTTATAACTAAATTCCTACCAGTATTCAAAAAGTTACTGAATGTATTAATGTGCAGGCTTTTGTAATTTCTTATTTGTTCTCTAATTAAGTAAAATTTTCCATTTTTCTGGAAATTTGAATTAATTTTCTTATAATTATCATCAAAAGAATTTTTTTTTCAAGTTATCCATCTTTTGGCAATGAATGCCAAGTTATGTGATGCTCAGTCTGTAATTTATTTTGTTTTCCTATATAAATGAAAGGATAGAAATTTCTATATCTGTTCACATACCCACCTAAAAACTACTCTACAGTTTAAGATGATTTTTTTTCTTTTAATTTATGTGTGATAGTTACCTGATTAGCTGTGGCTATTTCTTTTGTGGAAATTTGAATAAGGTCTTTTTTATTATTATTTTTTATAATATATAGTTTAAGCAATCTTTCACGTTAGCACCTTTTTGGCAAAGAGGATAAATGTTATAGTATGCAATCTTCAATCTGTAGTCTTCCTCTATATAAAAGAAAGGATAGAAGTTTCTGTGTCTGTACTAGCACTGCACAAAAACTCATTGGATTGCAATGATATTTTCATTTTTTCTGTTTCCTTGTAATAACTCCCTAATAAACCATAATAAATAATAATAAACTGTATTTTTTCATCAAATTTTTTTTAGAATTATTTATACAGTATTTTGCATGTTATGACTACCTTTGATTGATATCATGGAAAAATAATGATATGGAAGTAGGAGGTCATTTTAAAACTGAGAATATTTTTCTTGAGTCATTTTAACCATTTTTGAAAATTTTAAAAACATATCACCTAATTTTTAAAACTCTTATTAAGTAATATTGGGATTCACAAAATAAAAATTTCAGTCCAATACATACATGTTTAAGGCATATTTTTATATGAATTGCTACAATTTTCTTTCTTGGCACTTTATTTTTATTTATTTATTTTTTAGAAACAAATAAGTGAAATAAGCAAATCAGAAAAATATATGCAGAATGAAACGCATAACTTATCTGTTTTGCATCAAGATAAGGTAAGGCCTTTTTCAGAACTTTGACACAAACGGAGAATTATTTATCAGTTAGAATTATTGTAATTATTCATCAATTTATTTATTTATTCTAATTATTATGTATATATTATTATTAATTAATTATTTATTTATTAGAAACTTAAATCAATGTTTTGTGTTGGATGCATATTGTGTATTTTCTTTTAACTGTTCTTAAGTGCATAATATTTCTTTCCATAACAGGAGATGCTGGAACATACTCTTTTTGGTATGCGAAATAAGATACTTGACCATCAAGATAGGCCAGCTGAATTGCAGAAATTACGAAAACAGCAAAGAATGATTGAAAAAGAACTGATTCGGGTTAAACGCTTGCTAAGCACTAGTGCCAAAGTGAGTGCTAAACACATGCAAATTTTATTTCTTCTGAAAAACAAAAATGTTGTATATTATAAATTCCTTAGTTAAATTTTGCATTTCAAATGATTTAACTTCTTTTTATTTTTTATTAATAAAGTTTAAAGTTATGTGTTTAAAAAAATGTTTATCACTACATAAAAATTTGTTTAAGATTTTAAATTTTTCTGTGGGGTTTAAAGTATGTAATAAATCAGTGTAATAGATACATTAAATTTTAAAAATTCATTTAGTTCAAACGTATTTTCTCTCCAAAAACTAAATTAAGCACTCATTATGAATAAAATTTTCCAATAATCTATATAAATTAAAGGCATCGTGCATATGTATGTTACATATGGATTCTAAAAACTATGCAACTGATTTCCCCTAAAATTTCACAATTCATTTATATTGATGACAGGCAAGTTTAACCCATTTCAGAACTGCTGGAAAGAGAAAGAAATGCTTCCCCAGGTCTGCACAATTTTCTCTGCTAAGGCTAGTTTTATATAAAATGCCATAAAAAATCACAACTGCAATTTAATATGCTGAAATTTACAAATTATAATCCCTGATAGTGTATATATTGTAACAAAAGTTTTTGATGTTTAAAACAACAGCATGGGTAATTGTGTTACAGGGTACCCCAGAATTCTGAGATTTTCAATTATCCTTCTGGGTTTAGAAATAATATCTTCCAGGTTGAAAGTTTCCACCACAGTAGTTTGAATTCAAAGAAGCAAAAAAAAAATTATTAATTAATTAATTAAAAAGGCTTCTTGTCAAACTACTTGTTTTTGCCTGATAGAAATCAAAATAATATTTTTAATACAGCCTTGCTTTCCTTTTTTTTCTCAAATATTTTACTTCTGTTTGTGGTTATAGTTTAATCTAGCACTTATTATACAAAACAGCAGACTTATTGTAAATAAAAATGTATTTGATATTCAAGATTTAAAAGTACAATTCTAAGAAGACTAATTTTAATTTCTTTAACATCTAAGAGTGAGTTTCTTAAAATGAAGTTTGGAAAGTTTTTCGTTTAAAGTATCAAAGTCAAAGTAGTTACTGCTTTAATTTGCTAACAGAAAAAAAGCTTGAAATTTACTAACATTAATATAAATCTAATATTAGTAACATGCAATTATTTGTTATTTGTAATTAACTTTTTTTAGTTCTGGGTTTTTTATATGAATGATATAAATGTCAAGGTTTTTTACCTAGAAGCACAATCACCCCTGCAACATTTACAAATTTTGAATAAAAAGGTTTTATTTTAATAAAAATAGTTATCTTTTAATAAAATTAATATTTACAGTTAGAATAAAAATGGACATTTTAAAAATTAAACAGATTATCACTAAAACTGTATGATATTGCCAAAAAATTTCACAAATTTAGCAAATCAAATAAATAAATATGACACCAGATATATCAGACCTTTCATATCTATCTGCTATTCATTTTTATTTAAATTGCTCTCACTATTAATCATATCAAATAATTCACTATAATATGAATAGTCAGATTCACTGTCACTTTTATTAGAAAAATTACTTTCCTTTATTCCACTGTCTGATTCATTCATCCATTAAAAAATTTCTTTCTCACTTAAATATTTTTAACTCTTTTCACTAAAATAAAACTGATCCAAAATATACCAAACACTATCTAGCAAACTCAAAACTGCAAATAACAATTCTACTCCCACTTCTAACCATAAAATACCTTCCATCCTTTTCCATACCATCAAAATATAAACTCCCACTACTCAATAAGTCACACTCCATTGGAGGACTGAAACACATATTGTTTGTTCAAAATTCTCTGATTCAGAAAAGGGAAGAGGGAAACTCAGAAGTGGAAGTATGTACTGAAGGCCAATATTTTGTGAAATATTTGAAAATATAACAGATTCATCATCTAATGTTTAAAAATTTAAATAAAATATTCTGATTTCCAATCACACTGGTGTGTCTGCAGGCTCTTAATTGAATTGTGAGATAACGTGTATTTGATCCTGAATGGATTAAAGAGTAGTCTGAATAAAATTCAGCAGGTAGAGCTGTAGTTCTTTCTTATTTTTTAAGTGCTATGCCAAGATGTAGAACCAAAACAGCTGAAACTAGAAACATGAAATTTGGATTATACATTGTTATTATGATGTTGGTAATACTAATGAAGGTTTTTGTTGTTAAATTTAAGTCCAAAATAGTAAAAATGCATATTGAAAGAACAAATTTTTAGAATTGAAAGTTTTATCTTTACACCATTTTCAACTATTACTTTTCTAGAACAGAGTGAAACTTTAACAAAAGTTTGTTACCTAACTATTTTTTTTTTCAACATATGGCATTGATTGCTAATTTAAAAATATGCTAATCAGATATTATTTTGTATTCAAATAGGAATCTATTATTATCTTCAGTTGTTTTGGTGAGGTTCAACCTTGACATTTTTAATATTTTTAGGCTTTTAGTTCTCTTTAAATAATAGCACTGAAAGCATTGTTACATTACCTTTGGCCAAGTATAAAACACTATATAATAATTGTTTTTGATTTGTTCTTAAAAGTACATTAAATTTCAAAATAAACAAACAAATCCTTTCATTTGAGAACCTTATATACCTAGACTAAGGGCTGGGCATGTAACAGCTATAATTGAAATAAAATTTGATGTTTATCATTATCTTACCTTGTTAGTAATTTCATAATTTTAGTTGTTATTATTATGGTACATTTCAAAAATATTTGTGTGAGGAAAATTGTATGTGATGAATGTGCTGAAATGCATTAAAATCATAAATCATTCTAACTTTTTGTGATAAATAGCATGTTTATTTTTGTTATAGAAAATTGAAGATGCAACATGTAAAAATGATCAAATGGAGCAAGAAATATTACATCTTAGACAAATTTTACAGCAGGCCCTTAAAACAGGATCCACAGAAATGGTAAAGTTTCATTTTAACCAAAACTTTTTTATCTGTGATTTAAAATAACAATAATACCATGTATTTTCTTGTAAAAGCCAAAATTTTTGGGGGCTTTTTATAGATCTAAAATTGGTGAATTGACTTATGTACAAATCCTGGCAACAAATGTAACATTGTGTCCTTCTTTATGCACATTTTTTTGTAAGAAATATAAACAAAATTAGGGTAATTTTTTATCAAAAAATAATGAAAAGAAAGTTTATAATGGTGATAAATAAATAAAATAGGCAAATTTTTTAAATGAAGAAAAAAAGCGAAACAGATTTGCATTGACTTTTACCTGTGTTATAATCATGCCAAAATAGCAATACTATTGTTAATCTTCTAAAAAATGTTCTTCTTTGTAAGCTGGAAGCAATCGATAAATCGCAAAAATACCAGCACTTTTTAAAGTATTTTTAAGTTTGTATTGTTTAAATATGAAAAAGTACCTCCTTCAGATAGGGTTTAAAAAGTAATTTTACCTTGCCACTGTCAAAATGTTCTAAGAAATGTGGTACTTCTCTCCACATGTGACCAATGTTCTGCTTCCATGGTACATATGTTAGATGCTGCAGTGAAAAAAGTTTGGAAAGTGTTGGTTTAAGGTTTTTGAAGAAAAATTACTTTCTTAGCTTATACACAGATGGATTTATATTCAGATATTTATCAGAATATGAATGATGATGTATTTTCTCCTAAATATTTTTAGAAATCGCAACATAATCGTGCTGACTTAGAAGCTGAATTAGCTCGTCTTCAGTCTGTCCTGGATGAGCTTGCCAATCATAGACATGAGATTAGCAACACTGTTGAGAAGCTGAAGAATGAAGCTTCAACCACTTGGTCCAAAGGAGCAGAAGTGCGTGCAAGTCCAACTGGGGTAGCTGGTAAGCATCTTTTCATAATTTAACTAAATATTCTCAGCTGAAACCTAGGTTTTGGTGAAAAATACTAGCTTACTTAAATTTTTAATAATAAAACATTGTTTGCTTTTCTAACAAAATCTCTAACTTAAATTTTTTAATTAAATGTTTAATAGCTATTTATTACTAGTATTGTTATATAGACAGCAATTGATACATTTCCCACATGACTCAGAAGCTTCACAAAATGTCGTATGAATGTCTCTTTTAGACAGACCAAATGTCCAGAAGATGTCATTACTTTGCCTTTGAAGGTCTGCTCCGATGTTGTAGGGAGTGAAAAAGTTTCTTCCATTTTTGGTCATAAGAGAATCATTATGACATCTGATGTGACATTATGACAACTCCCACTGTGTCATGGATGTTTGTAGCCATTCAGAATCAGCTTTAAGCAGTAAGTCCTGGTCTCATTAGTCCACATGTTACAAAATAGTAGACAGTAGTACTCCAAACCAAGCAGCAGTCCTAGCATTCCAACAGCTCAGCCACCCAAGATAATTCTGTTCCTTGATCACTTTCCACTAGGTGTATTTTCCTTTTCCCATCAGGAACCCAAATAACGGCTGTTGTAGGGTCTGATTGATTCGTAATATATGTTATACCCACTGCCATCTGCATTTTTGCATTATTGTTTTTGTGGGCTAACAATTAAATCATTTATATATTTCATTATTTCATATTTTATTAGGCCAATAGTTTGTAAGAATTTTTCTGATACATCTAGTCTGGTAAATACCAGGTTTGTTTCCTTGTTATTTAATTACCAAGTTATACATCTATTCAGTGGAACTGCTCTAACTGTGCCCCTAAAAATCTGAAATTTTGATTTGATTTGGCTTTAGCCGTATTTTAGCATTTATAAGAATATTGTGCTTGCATCAGTATTTTTACCAGTCCCACCTTCTTTTGATATATTAGCACTGAGGTATATAAAGATCTTGTTTGTTCAATTACTTTTCTACTTATATTTTTAAACTACAATATATTGGTATACATATGTAATACATCAAAATTATTTCACTTTGATATCTCTTTAAAAACCTTCTCTCTCCCATTCAAATTCCTTAAACTCTATTTTCATAAATAAAAAATGTCTTAATCAAAGGAGTGTCCTTGACTTAAAATTCCATCAACACATTTTCCAAAGCTTTCTGAATATTTGATGTACATTTTCTGTCCATTCAACACATTTTCCAACTGTTGCTGGCAAATGGCTCAGTTTTCTCCTGATCTAACAGTCAAATTCACTGACAAAGTTTTTTTTCCCTTGGGAAAATTCTGTCTCGCTTTGGGGTACAAATCTGTTCTAGCAAAGTAATTTTTGTATCATTCTCTTGTCTGCCCTTGACTGGCAAAGATGTCTTTTTAGCAGCTCCCCAATAAATAATTAAGCTGTTCTCGAAATCGGGCTTCTCTTCAATGCGGAACAACTGCAACATTATTCATTAGTCTAGTTTCATAGGCTTCTCCTTGTTCAGTAGCCCGGGCAAGTAAAAATAATAGGGGCAATAATCAAATGTAACCTGCCAGTTTAGAATTCCTGGATTACACACACACACACACATATATATATATATATATAATGTTTTATAAAAAAAAATAATTTTTTTTTAAGTGCCTTAAATGTATTTAAAGTTTATCTTAAACATATCTTTAAGGAATAATGTAAAAGTTCAAAATTCAAGGTCAAGATAATTGGTTTAATGTAGTACCTAGGGAAGTGGAAAATCTTCACTGTAACATCTGAACGAAAAAGATCAAAACATAATCTAGAGTAGTGATGCACAATAACCAAACAAAAATTTAGTACACTCCTAGTGTCTTCAAAAGAAGCAAGGAGGTAAATTTGTTCTCATAACAAGTTATGAGTAACCAACACATTGTCTAATTAAATTGTTAATTAGACTGGAACCTTGACTGTGACCAGTGGGTAGTACAGAGTTCAAATTTGCATAACTTAAAAAGTGCAACACGAAGGTCAGTAAGATCTCAAAAGCAAAACAAAAAATTTTAATTTAAGATCGCAGTGCATTATGAATAACTTCGTAGGTAAACAAAAAATAGCAATAGCAACAAAACTAACAATGAGATATTTTTATTTTATAAAATTTTTTTTTTTAAATGATTTGGTTTTGTGATTTTTTTGTAAAGACAGGTGACAGGACAATACAGTTAAGACAATATAATTACAAAAGCAAAGTAGCAGAATCATGCAAAACTCAATAAAATGATAGCAAAACAGAAAAGTAAAATTAAGAGAGATAAAATAAAGTTTACTTTTCCAAAAAAAGAAAAGGGAGAATTTAGGCAAGTCCTGGAAAACAGTACTTCATATAAGATGGATTGTCATGTGAAAGTTCTAAAATAAGTTAAATTTAAATAAACATCTTTGTTATCATGTATCTCTTGCAGGCATTGGTAGTCTGTAATTGAGGTTTCATAAAATTCTGTAGCTTCTTATGAGACAGCAAAAAAAAATGAAATATGCTTGGGATTTGCTTTTAAGTTGTAAAAAAAGTATGGCCATTTATCTGAATTTCCACTTCAGGTTCAGCTCCACTTCCATTGCGTAAAAAGCACCATTGTATGTACCTGGAGACTGATTTGGATACCATGGTTACTCGAGATTTGGCAGTCATGTATGATAAAGATATGGATGACACACCTGTTTATGCAAATGCTGAAGAGATTACTCTGGTAACTGTTAATTCTATTATTTGGTTTTACTTTGCAAAGAAAGCTATTTTAATTTCAGTTTCTCCTTTTAGTTAATTGTAGCCAATTGAAAGTGTCATTTGATCTTTCAGTCGAATGAAGAATCTCCATTTTATGATGCTGCTCCTGCCAAATCTTCATCTACTCATACAGATCCTGAAACATGCTCATTACAAGATATCAATGAGGCTGATGAAAGGATGAAACGTTTTTATGGTAAGTTTAAGGTTTTATTTGGCTGATCTAACATAGTGTCCAGCAAATGAAAAACCAGGGAACTAACCAATTCTGTAAATATTAGGGAATGATCAGAAATATATGTATAGCCTTAGATATAAAAAAAAAATTGCAAATTAGAAGGAATTATTGGAAAATTTCTAAACAGTTTTTCTCTGAGAACCCTGTTTTAATTTATCACAAAATAGTGGTTTGCATTTACTACTATTAGTCCAGGGGTGTCTTAGTGTTCTTAAGAAGAAATTGAGTCTAAAGCACCATTTTGTTTTAAAAATGAAGTCCATTTTCAAAATTTTTGATCTCAAAAGAAACATAAAGGTTTTATTTTGACAATGTTAAAGCATTTAAAGGTAGTATAGCAGCAATAAATATATATGAAACTGAATAATAAAATGTAAATTAATATAAGCCAATATAAAATGGGAAATAAATACATGTAAAGCTATAAATTTTAATTTGAACAAAAACTTTGTCATGATACATTTCAAATATTAGTTCTTTTTACATATTCCAGAATTTTGATGTGCTATAGCACATCAGTAGCACTTCTTTTAGTCTATATGCTTTATTTTATTCCATTTTTTTGCATAATCTTAGACATGCATGTTAATATATTTTAATAGGGATTCTACCAAAGGAGAAGCCATCTGAAATTAAGACAGTTCGCATCGTAAAGCGACAATCAGAGCGCCGCAGTCGGGAAAGGGATAAGAAAAGGGTTTCTTACGATGACCAGTCTTCCGTTTGGATCATGGAGGAACCAGACCTTTCTTCAGATGACTATTTAGAAACAGAAGAAAGTAAGTAAATTGTAGAAAGTACTGTTTTCTAGATAGGACAGATGCCAATAAGATGCTTTTTGGACCCCAGCCACTTTTTTTTTTCTATTAATATTAGGAAATATTTTTTAAATTACTATTTTTTTCCCAAATTGTAACATATGCTGATATGACGAGATAAATTTATGTAGTTTGCGATATCTCCAGGTATAAATCCTAAATACCAAATTTTGATCATTTTCTGGGTTTCATGGGCAAATTTATGGAAATTTGAAGGTGAAAACATTAAACTTTCTGTCTGCACCCATTTTTGCAACAACTAAAATAGTGAATTTTTTACCAATTTCTAGGTACCTTGGATAAACATACAGATTGCCAGATTTCTGAAGGTATTAAACATTCTGTTTTTGCCCATTACTTTGACAATAAAACAAAAAATTTTCTTTGACTTTGTTACATTGGGGTTAATAGTACTAATGTGATCAGACTGCAGTCAGAATTCTGCAGTGTTCAACAAGAAGTAACCACTACTGAAATTCTTGAAGGAGGACATATCTGTACCCACTGGAATTTGATTGGACAAATAAAGAACAGTGATGGATATTTTAAATAAAAGAAATTCTTGGATTTCATGCTATTAATTTTAATGATCTTACTTAGTAATGCAAGATAGTAGTGTAAATAGGTTTTTTAAATACTGTATATTTCCAAATATAAGTCGAGGGTATAATTTTCCTTCAAAAATTTACCCAAAGTTCAAAACATGTATATAAGCCAAAGTGAAAAAAAACAATTTCTAAAACGTTCAAATAGGTCATCAAGAAGCCTAAAATATCACCAAGCTGATAAATCCGCGGAAATATTTTCCAATCAATTTGCTTTAAATTAAAACACTAGACCAACACTTCTCAGACCTTTTTTGCCACAGCATCCAATTTAAATATCGTGGAGGTAGATGATCAGTCACACCTTGAGATATATACAAGGGCATCTCTTAGCACATTTTGAGAGTGACAAAGAAATAAGCATACATTTTTAATTTTAATTAACTTAATGGGCCTTAGTTAATTTCACAATTTACAATAATTTATTTATCCATTTCTCATGTGTCTTAATTTGTCTAATTAAAATATTCTCTGAAAATGATATTTTATATCTAGACAAAAAATAAAAATGACTCAAACAATTCTTGTAATAATGCCTAACCTTACTTTTTTAGGTAATGTTAAAAAACTTAATGTGCCACATATAAATCGACCATCATCTATTAATTTATCATCATCTGGAGGTCGACAAGTAAGTTGCATTTTTCTTCTCTTTTTTAAAAATATATTCTTAATGAAAGGATTAGAACTAAATTTAGATATGTAAAGTCTATGGAGAAAGTATATTGGCTTATCATAGTAATACGGTATTCATCAGTTTTGGTTGAGGTTGATAGAATTGGTATTACTCATACTTGTCATTACTTATCAACATAATCAATCTGTTATTTTCAAAAAATCTTTTATTAAGTATATTTAAATTACAGTAACTGAATTTAAATAAATGTACACTCAAAATGGTCATTGTTTGTCAAAATGTTCATTGTTGTAGAGGAAGAACACATTCATGTGTATATGCACCTTCAGCCAAAACCAACAAAAGAGTTATATGGAATTTAATGTGGTATCAGTTATATATATGTATATGTGTGTGTTTAATGGGTGTTTTTTACCCGCAACAAATTTTAAATTATATTCATGTTGGATAAGCAGTAGTCATTAGGTCATGAAAGAAAGCAAAATTTGAAAATAAAATTTTTTTGTTTATGGAGACAGTCTGTTTTTGAAGCTTTGCTGCCAAAACTTTTTATATTCACTTGTATAGTGCCAGGAGGGTGCAATAGAGCCAGCTAATCAGATATGTTAAAGGTATGCATTATGCAGGGGTGTTATGTTAAATAATCATATAAGAGTAGTTGAGATCAGCAGAAATGAACTTATTGTTCTCATGGTCACAAAGGGTTGCTAGAATTAAAAGACAAAAATATTTCACAAAAGGTTGTCATTTTAGATGTAGAATTTCCAGAAATTTATTTTAGTGTACAATTAAGTTGATTAGTTTGGATTAAAAAATATCATTACATATTTATATTTATGGGTGTGTGTGTGTGTGTATATATATATATATATATGTGTGTGTGTGTGTGTGTGTGTGTGTAATGATAGTAATTTTCAGTTTATATACCAGTTTATATTGTTCATATTGAAGTAATTTTCAGTTTTGATTGTATCTTTTCTGGCATCCCTTTCTAGGAACTTTATCAAATATCTTTGTTTCTCCTGTGGATTCCTTCTGGTTTCATAAGTAATTAAAAGTAGATACTGACACTTAAATTATGTCATCAGTGTCACCCACATGACAAATAATTTCTGATTAGTTGCACAAACAACTGTTTAACTATAATGTAAAGGTTTTGCAAACAGTCGTTCATGAAAATTCTAGCTCCAGTAAACTATGTCAGTTTGATCAAAACACCCCATTGCTTTTTATTTCCATGATGTTTTTCGCTGACTGAGAATTGGTATGACTGCATGCTGACTCCACAGCTATGAACTCCTTTTGTGATGAGGCCAAAACCTCATCATGTATGTATATATATATATATATATATATATATATATATATATATATATATACAAACACACACACATTAGTAATTTTCATATGTTATCAAATGGCAGTGATTTTTTTTAGGTATTTTTGACCCTGTAGAGAGTCACTGTTTATAATATTGTACTTTATTCATACTTCATTTTTAAAATGATTCCTAAAATTTTAAACAGAATTCTGTTTCTATATTAAGTTTGAAGGCTACAAAGTCTTTCATCTTTATAGTTCTTTAGGAGTGATATATTTTGTGTATTATATTGATTTGATTGTTATTTATGCATTTTGATTTTCTTATAGCATACTTTGTCAGCCCATGAACGCTTGTTTGGCAGCAATACAATGCCCAAACAGGGAAGCCTTTCCCAGGTCCATTCATCAAGAAAGCCCAAAAGAAGGCATTATACTGTCAGTGGATATCAGTATATGCTTGATCCCCAGTTTGCCCAATATTTCTCAGTAAGTTCAGTCTGACATTTGTAGTTTGGTTAATGTAATTGAAATGGAAATACTTTTAAGCACTTCAGATGTGCTCTTAAGATTAAATACAGAAATAAAATTTTGAGTAAGTTCCAATGCACTAATATAGGATAAATTATGCACTCTAAACCAACTAGCCCAGATTATTGAAATTAGTAAACACTCATGCATTCAATAAGTATACCCTACATTTCTGTGTAAAAACTGCGAATTTTTGGGACTTTTTATATTAAGCCAAAGTGGGTGGAGGAATGGGCTTTATAAATCTGCTGAAAAGATGTAGTATAAAGTCCTTGTCAAAATTTTTGTCATTAGCAACCAAAAAATTGGCAAAAATGAATGAAGCATTAAAAAAAAAGAAAAAAATACCGAAGAAATTATATATATGTCATAAAAAATTGACTCTAAAAGAAATTTTGAACTGAAAAAGACCAAAAATTTTTAGAAAAATGTATGGGTCTTACCTGTGGTATATAATCAAGCTAAAAATAATGGGAGGGAGCCAAAACTCATCAAGAAAATCTATACTAGTCTGTAGCAGATAGGCTAATCTTGTAGAAAACATATTCTCTGCAATCTGGGAGCAATCAATAAATTGTTAAAATATAATATTTTTTTATAACTTTATATTCTTTGAATTTATTTTTTAAAAAAAAAAGTAGTAGCTTCAGATAGGGTTACTAGATAAAGCCAATGACTGCTGCTATTGGCATCAAATAAGTAAAAATTTTAGTCCCACATGGTCTAGCTCCATGATTCTCGAACGGTTCAGTGGCAGTAATCAAAAAAAGTAGAATTAAAATAGTGAAAATAAGATAGAAAGAATGAGTATGCTTAAAATTAAATTTTAAGTTGTCTTTTTTTACCACTGTCGAAACGTACTAAGAAATGATCTTGTATTTGTGATGAGGTGTGGCTGATCCTCTACTTTGTAGTTCTTAAACTGGATGTTGCAGCAAAAAAAGTTTGAAAACTGTTGCTTTAGTGCTTTATTTTACAGCAAATGGATTTTAAAATATTTCATCCATTTTACTTACATAGCAACATATTTGAAAATTACAGTTTTTTCCCCCTATTTTAAGGTATATACGATTTCTGAATTTTAGGTGAATTCTTTAACAAAAAGTACCCCTCAGATTATATTCAGAAATATACAGTGTATTGAACATATGAAAGCATTATTAAGAGAAGGTCAAATATGTTGAAATTCAGTTCTCTTAAATGCAATAATTGTCAGTTTTTAAATTATATTAATCCTTAACAAATTTAGAATTCTTGTTTATACACATTATATTTTATATTTTTGACTTTTAAACTGTACAGACTTTCTGAAATGAGTGGAGTTGTGTACATGTGATTGTTATTTTTTCTTTTCTCAATATTCAATTATTCAGAAAATTTAAAATTGAGTTTAACATTTTATATTACACCTTACAGTTTGTACTATTTCAAAAATGATAAAGATAAAATTTATTTTGTATTAATCAGGAAAGACCCCGCTCCAGGGATGATGTTGACATGGAACGATGTCTTCGTACAGCCAATACTCCAGATATTGTACGAAGTACTATCAAGAGAAATGATATCTTTGATGACAAGATTATTGAACGAGAGGTAGTCCTTAAATTTTACCTGTATAATTATTCATTAGATTCAAATTCTTTCTTAATTTTCTGTACACCATGTGATATATGAGGACACTAGTTTATCCCTCCATCCTTACCCATTCAGTACAACAGTCCTGGCTTTCCCACAGCTCGCCCATCCAAGAGAATTCTGTTCTTTGATAACCATTGGCTGCTAGGTGTATTTAGGTTGACCTCTTACGTTTTCCCATCAGGAACCCGAGTTAGGATAATTCGTGTTAGGCCTGATGGAGTTCTTCGCAATATATGTCTTACCCACTTCCACCTGTGTTATCAAATTATTGCTGTTGCATTTTTTACAATTGTTTGCATATTTCAGCACTTGATATTTTATTAGGTTAGTAGTTTCATAAGTTTTTCTAAGGCACCTAGTCTGGAGAGTATTGAGTTTGCTTTCTTGCTGTTTAGTTAGTTTTCAGGTTTTACATCCATACAGTAGAACCGCTCTAACTGCAGCCTTAAAAATTCAAATTTTAAGTGTTATTTGGATACTACCTAAGCTCCATATTTTATGCAGCATTTTATAAACATACTGTACTTTTTTTGATTCTTGCTTCAATATCTTTATCAGTCTCTCCTTCAGTTCATATATTAATTCCAAGGTATACATTAGTATCAAACCTTCCGTACTTTCTAATTTATTTAATTATTTTCATTTCTATTGCTGTTAATCTTCATTATTATAGTTTTAGCTTAATTTATTTTTAATCCATTTTATTTTTTATTATCTTCTAAACTTTTTGTCTTTTTTAACATTGAGGATAAAAGCACGTCGTTGGCATGATCTAAGTCTTCCAGATGGGTATCAAAGTTCCAACAAATTCCAGATTTAGAATTTTTCCTTGTCTTCCTCATTATATAGCTGATTGTTAACTTAAAAAGTAATCCAGACAGTACACATCCCTGTTTTACTCCAGGTTGGATGTCAAACTTCTCAGTAGTAGTTCCATTTACCAAAACGGCACCACTACTTCCATGATACAGAGCTTTCATTATGTTGATTATTTTTTGTGATATTCATTTCATATCGCATCCATTTAACTCATTTGATGATGCCATTCATTATTATGTGTAGTACTGTTCTTGTAATTCAAGTATTATACATTTCTGTGGCAAATGCAAAAAAAAAATTAAGTAGCCTTATTATAGGGTATTGTTTATTTAACTTAACTCTTAATATAAGATTTGTTGTAAGAAATGAATCGTTGCAAGAAAATTATTAAAAAATAAATTATTGTGATATATAGGTTTTGAAAATTGAGTTCTTATTCATTGTAGCTTGGTCTACCTCAAAAGATTGAAATTCCAGAGCGTTATGTGGAAGTGGAGCCTGAGCAACTGTCAGCTACGGAAAAGTTGCGAAGAAGTCTCAAAGCAGAAAATATATGTAAAATGTTATCAGAAACAACCACGTAAGGTTTTATTTATTTAATTGCTGTTTGAATAATGCAGACTGAAGTTATTCAATATTAAGCTATATGTTTAAAATAATAGATTTCTATATTAAAGCAGATTTTCTAAGACAGACTTAACAATTAAAGGCATGTTTTATTGTAAGACATACATTTATATGCATATTGGTTTTGCTTTACTAAAAAAGTTTTAAGTAATTTACTCATTCAAGTGTCAAGCAAATATAAAGTGTTCTGCATATATGTTTATAAGCCTGCCAATATAGAGAGTGGTCTGACCTCAGTTAAGCAACTTTTAATTAATGTTTTTTCTTTATTGATAATTTTATATTTTTATTGATATGTTATTTTCATTGTTATCTTCAGTATCACTATTCACCAAAATGTTGAAAATGTTTCTTAGTGTAACAATAAACTGCACAGTGACTGAGACATTTCCTAAATGAAAGATATAGACATATTCAAATATGGAATGGTAATTTTTAATTGGTGGGGAATAGTGGTAAGCATTTGTTGGAGAGTAAAGAAAGCATGTAATAATTTCTCTATATCTAGGATATTCAACTTTTTACACTTTTGGGAACCCTTTGAACTTGTCATTATCCTGACGAAACCTCAGAGAGCAGAAAATATAGGATATTAAAGCTCTAATCAGGTTTGCAAAATTATGATTGCATCTTTATTTTATCACAATACAAACATCTTAATATGATGTCGGGTGGTAGAGTAGCTAATGGTTTTTTTTTAACATATTATAAATAATAAACAAATGCTACAATATTTTAAATTATAACATCAATAAACAAAAAATTATTTTAATAACTTGGCTATGATTGTTTTTTATTGCAAAGTATTTTTACATCTGGAATAATTGTTGAAATCTGAAACCCAATGTCATCTTCAACATCCATTCTATTTTTGTTGCAACATACAAGGAGGAAGATTTTTCTCATACATAGATAGTTTGAAACAAATGACATTAGAAGTTTCACACCTCTTTTGACAATTTCAGGATATTCATATCTAATATCAATCTAAAACGTATATCAACTTGACTTAACTTTATTTTATCCATAAAATATTTATATTTATTTTTACATGCAAACTACCTTAAAAAGTTCATATTTTTATAAAATTAAAATTTTGGCATAGCAAATATTGATTACTTGCCACACGCAAAAAAAAACCTTGTCAAATTTCAGGAAAACCTAGAGTTCCATGGACCTCAGGTAAAAGATCTCTCCTCTATTGAATGTTAAAAAACAGGGGAGTCTATGTAGATGTATTGTCTAAGAGTACAGGAAGCAGGTGAAAAAACATCCAAGAATTTTAAATATGTACTCATAGCATACAACTTTCAAACTGCTATTGTTTCCCATTATAAACATGCACTTTCAGCTGAAATCCTTTCTTGTCTGATGGGTAAGAAAAATTTCTGCAACCCTGATTACTTGTCCTGAATAGGTTAATTTAACTATACAATTTTGCGTGTTGAAAGATTCTTATAGTTAGTTTGTTAATATTTGAAAGTATAAATAAATTTAATAAATCTTCTTTTACAGTTCATATGAAGATGTTGAAAGAAGAAACAATTCCCCTGAAGCACTGCATCAAAAGCTAAGTGAAGAAAAGAGAAAAAGAGCTCACTTGTTGTCCCTCAACCAAGCCCTGGCTCGAGAAGTAGTAGAAAGAAGCAAGGTGGTTGCAGGTCAGTATACCTTTTCTTAGGTTTTGAGTGGACCTAATTTACTTAATTGCCAAATAGATCTTTAGCAGAATATCAAATCAATTGCTGTGCACTTAATTTTTTTGACATTTCTGAGTTTCAAAAAGAATAGCATTTAAAGTAATTAATTTTGTTAAAAATTTGTATATTTACATAAGAAACAAGAAAATTAAATTTTAAAAATTAGATAAAAAATTCAGGAAAATTTTTAACCAGAGTTTAGTGGGCATAGTTCAGCAAAGATTTTTTTATGCCCATTCCATTATTTGGTGTGGTGAGTCATCAAATTATATTTTCAAGTGTAGAATATTCAATGCATATATTAAATTGAAATGTATTTCACAAACTATTTTCTGGAGTTAAGATCAACCCTGGAATTTAATGCCTGCATCTTGTATATATTATACAAGCTACCCTAGAAATTTGACCGTGTGTATATATACATAAAAATAAAAGTATTAGTTAATCTAAACTAGCAAAACTTTTAAGTTCAGTATACTGAATTTCATTTATTACAAAAATTTGCCCTCTGATTACACGTGGTTGATAGAGAAACAAATCTAAAGCAAATAAAAAATTATTATCATTAATGATTCACTCGAAGTACAGATTTACTAAATATTTTATGGTCTCTAATTCTCTTTTTGTGATATTATTCTATTTAAAGATCAAAATAAGAAATTCTGTTTTCATTGAATGATACCAGCAAAAATTTTATAACATTTGTTATGTAATAAGATTCATGTAATATACTTAAAATTTTAAATTTTCAAATAAGAGATGTATATCTTGACTAATTATAATAAATAGTACATGCAGATATCGAGAAGTAAATAAATTAAAATATTGAGATAGGCATAGAATGTGAGTTAAAGAAAAGATTCTAAAAATCAGCATTTTCATTTACTTTGAAATAAAATGTACCATATTTCTAAATATTGTGTGTGATTAAAATCTTCCAAATGCTGTTGGTGATTTTGCCAAAAGAATTAATAAGTTGCTGATAAATAATAGTATAGTAATAAGTATTTGCCTTATTTATTTTATTTTATTTTAACTTTATGTTTATTATTTGAATGTTGATTTGTAACTTTTACTTATAAATGTGCATGTCACATATATTTGGCCTAATCTTAATTTATACTCCTTTTTGTTTTATTTTCAATGTAAACTTTTTTTTATTTTTTTCATTTAATGTAATTTTGTTTAGTTTTGTTATTTAATGCTTTCACAATTCATTTTACAGCTAATGTTTATCCCCTTGAAAATCCAGCAGCTTCCTGAGACTACTTTTTATTATTTTTTTAAGTATGTTATTTAAAATTATTTTTGTTTGCTTTATTTTCTATTCATCTGTGATTATTGCGTTTATTAGTTTATAAAAGTTTGTATTTCAGGAATTTATACAATCCAATGTTTTTATTTTTTAAAATTAACATTTTCTTAGCTATTTGGTTCTTAATATCTTTAGTGTTTCCCCCAGACCAAAAAAAGGGCTGGGTACTCCTGGGTAGGAAAGTACTCTATCAGAACAAAACTGGCACTTTTTAATGGAACTTTTTTTTTTCTCCTATTACTATAGGTTTAAAAAAATTTAACTATTGTGCAATTGTTTGAAGTTCATTTTATTTTATTAAATATATATTAAATTTTTAAGAATTATTTTTTACTTAAATATATTTAATAAAATCAAATAATTAAAACTGGTTTTTAAGTCAAACTTTAGTTATAGTTACGAGACTTGACAGGTTCTAAGAGCAAAATTCTCTCAGTTGAAATAAAATATTTATATAAGCAACTATGCAGCATATAATAAATAATTAGCCATTTTCATCTGATTTTTCAAAAAAATTTTATAATTTCTTTTATTGGATAGTTATTTTGCAAAAGAACCATTAATGAACTATAACATAAAAAAAAGAGGAAATTTAAAAAATTCTTATTACACCAAATGAAATAAAGGGCTTTGTGAATACCCCTTGATTAATGGAACTTGACCATGTGAACAGGGATATTCGAAGAAAGAATCGGGAAAACAGAGCATAGAGGTGGGTGGGCTGCATAAAGTCGTTTTTCCATTCTTTTGTTTAGGGAAGGGATTTGACCTAAGTAATTTGAGAAAGGAGAAAATTGGCCAAATGGATTGCTCAAAAGCAGTGAATTTTTACTCGGCGGAAAAAAGCCGCGATCTTGGCAGATATCATAGGTAAATTCATGCAAATCAGAAAGGGGTATGGCACATTAAAGGGGACAAGAAAACGGGGGCAGAATTGAAGGCTAAAATATAGGGGCTGGGTGCATTGAAGACTGAAAAAAAGGGGCAGGACTCAGCACCCTCCTAAAAATGTATAGGAAAAACACCAATATTAGCTGCAGAAAGATAACTAAAGCTTATATCTTTTGGCTTTGTTTTGAAAATTTTCTTTATCATTTCCCAGTGTTTCACAAGCTTTCAGTTTAAAGACACTAAATTTATTTTTCCTGTGCTGCTTGTAACCAGATGATGGCCAAATGCCTAGGGTGCTGTCTTTTGTACCTTTTGTTCATTGATTTGAATCCCATTGTAGCATTTCCAAATGGCAATGTTTGTAGCCATTCGGAATTGGCTTTAAGCAGTTGGTCCAAGACCTTGTGTTGCAAAACTATAGACCATAGTGCACCAAAACCTAATTTATGCTCTTGTTGTCAGTTTATTTTGTGTTAATTTTATAAAAAAAAAACCTCTAAAATACTATTAAAATATACTACTATTAATATTAAGTTAATAATACTTTTAAATTGACAATTTTGCTGAAACTGATAATTGTTACCACTTTTAAATTTAATTACAATCCCCAATTAATCCAAGAAGCAAAAAGAGAGACATTGAAGCAGTGATTCCCTACAGATAATAGGAAGGCTTTTTTCTGTTCAGCACAAATTTGGGGAGGGGTATTAAGGATCCATTGCTGCCACCTGGATAATTGTAAGAATGCTCTGAAGAGTTTGATAATTACCAAAAATAACCTAATGTATTTTTTGACAAATAGTTCTTAATTTTTTTTTTTTTAATAGTTATATACGGTACTTTGAGAGTTTTGATGAAAAATGTCACCAAAAATCAAAAAATGGCTGTTATCAGCTCTGTCAGTAATAATACATTAATTTTTAAATAATATATATATGCTTGTCAAACCTTTGAGCAATACACCAATATCATCCATAACTTTTATCCTTTCAGCATGTGTGTTCAATAATTTTACAAGAGCATGCACATCATATTTTGTATGACAGCTCTTATTTTTACCATTTTGGGTATGAAAAAACAGAAGAAATGGATGAATATAAGAAATAAACCTTATTATTGCAAACTACGTCACATTCAAATGAAAGTAAATTACTTTTTCAGTGCTTATATTAGTCAGGTAGAAAAGCAATGGTGTATTTCATGATAGAATATTTAAAATTTATTTATTAATAACTATATTTTAAAATCCGAAGTAGTGTACAGTGTACTCATTAAAGACAAGTATAGAAAAGTAAAACAGAAAAATACACTGACCTTGGTACAAAAAAAAAAATACAGGTTTAAAATTACTTGCTTCTTCTAGGAGATTCACTTCTATGAAACAAGTCAAAGAAAATAAATAATGACTGTATTCAAACACTAATTTTAAGCTAACTTTAATTGTAATGTTTTATTTATTTCTGAATGATAGAAATAAAAGGAAATAGTAGAATTGAAGTCTTCTTCACTCATACCGCTATCGCTGTCTCAAATCCATATTTTTCCTTTAATCTTTTTCTTCATCAAATAGAAGAATGAGAAAGAAATTGATTTGTTGTATATATTCCTTTTTTTTTTCCATGAAAGCTGATATAAAAATTACAGATTTGACTTTATACACATGAAAATAATACATATAAATTATTTTAACACAAAATTACAATTGAGGAAAGAAATATTTTCTAGATTTTTACCCATGATCACCCATGCATATAGTAAATTTTCTCGACAAGCTACCATGTAATACAAAAGCCCTATTAAAAGTAGAAATTGTCATGTGAATTCCTGCCTGCATGTTCCATGATGTGGGAAAAGATTGAATGGAGGAATAGAAATGACCTTTCAGAAATCAGCTGTGATATGGGTAAACAATACATTAAAGACTGGATTTGTCATAAAATTTGCACAGTTGTGTGTGCTGGAAGGTTAGTAAAATAATTTTAAAAATCTAAAAAATTTTCTTTTTGTATACATAATATAGTATACTAGCATACGTGCCTGTGCTTTGCTACGGTAAACTTAATATATTACTTTTAAACAAAGATTTTTTTTTCGTGACTAACTATCTAAATTCATCACAGTTCAGTTCGAGTCATTGGCATATTTATATATTTCCATCATAAGCGTATTATGAGATCATTTAGTTTTTTAAATCAAATTTGTGTCATATTAAATTTGCTCAAACTTTTTTTATGGTAACATATAAGTTCAACCCTAAATTACATTACTGTATTACTACTGTACGTTGATTAGCAAAATTAACAGATCTTGCTATATTAGAATAGGAAAAGGTTTTGACAACAACAGTGCTAATTTTGGTGGTATAAATAAATGTTGTCCAAAACTAAGGAAATTTATGACAAACCACATGGTTTTGTGTGAAACAGAAACACACATTCATATTGACAACCTTATGAATATAAAGATAACTATATAAAATGATAGGTTTTACTTGTCCATGAGAGTGACTGAAATTTATACTTTTTGTGGTTAGAATATTGTTGATAAACATTCCATTGTAATGTAAAAATTAACCAAGTATTAAATTTAAAATTAGTTCTTATATAAAAATGCTATAATTTGGGTCTCATATAAATGAAAGTTAATTGCTATATATCTAAATTGCAGGTCAAATCGAATTGATACAACGCAGACGATGTTTAAATTATATAAAATAAGAAATGAATAAATGAGATATTTAAAGGAATGACGTCATAATGATAAAAAAAATATCGTTTTCACCTTTTTATTATGCGATAAATTGAAAATTTTAATCTCCTGCTTTTAACCGAGGAAAACTGCGCTTAAAACAATTGTATGCTATGACGTCACATTGCTAGAAATATTGCTTCTCTCACTTAGTTATGATGCGATAAATTAAAAAGTTAATGGTTTGCGTTTAACCGGGGAAAATAATGCTTGGAATAATGACATGAAACACTCGAAAAAGGAGGAAGGAATGGATTTCGAACGTTAAAAATTTTCAAAATCCTTCCTAGGGATATACTTAATAATTTCCCAAATTTTCACAGCAATTGGATGTATGGTTTTTGAGTCTATGGAGTACACACAGACATAAATTCATTTTTATATATATAGACTAGCTGCTTCGCACCCAGTCTTCGGTCTGGGTCTTAAAATATTTCGATGAAATGTTTAGAACCACTATTAAAGATAATAAGACTATTAATATAAATGCTGAACAAATCTCGTATATTTCAGATTGTTGACAATGGTAACAGTTTATTTTAATAGCTGAATGTCCAGTAAGTGCATTGTGTAGCCCCGGGAGCCGCTGCATAATAAATCCTAATCCCACGACTTTTTTTAATGTAGGAGTCAAATTTCAAAATACTGTAGAGAGTAATATATATGTACTGTTCTGAATGGGTTAATTCATTTCCGAGATTGGATGCCTTTTAGTACTAATGTTTTACATACATAAAAATTAAATTTTAAACAACAAAACCTATGACGGTAAATTTTTCTTTAAAAAATGGCAATTGTGAAATAAAAACAAATTTGATAGAACATGGCGAATTTGTAATAATTGAAAATAAAAATCACACCAACATATAACAGAAAAAATACTAATTTCTTTAAAAAAATTGAGAAAGTAAATTTACATATTTTGATGAAGTAAAAAATTTATCTATTAAAAATAAAATGAATTTGATACTGGGATATTTCAAAGAGAAAAAATTATTGCGTATGACAAATAGTTTTAAATATAGGCAATAAATGGCGCTACTCATTACATATTTTAATTAATATACTTTTAACTGACTGTAATTACGGTATTTTAATGGTAAAAAGAGTTTAAACATTCAGCGGATTGGGCGAAGTAATGTATCCAAATGTATTTACGTTTATAAATGCATTTATTTACACTCGAATTTTAATGGTGAGGCCTTGAAAAATTCTTCAAGAATATAATAAATCACTAACAAAAATACCAAAATGTGCCACAGTTCAAATTTTCCAAACAAGGCAGGATAAGCGATAGTTGTTCTGCATTAATGTCAATTCTATTACCAAATATCTGGCAAAAACAACGACAACAATAAAAATATGGTCATTGTTTGTCACGCCAACTCAACAGTTAAAATGACTATACTAC
Organism: Pardosa pseudoannulata; assembly: GCA_032207245.1. Lineage (NCBI taxonomy): Eukaryota > Metazoa > Arthropoda > Arachnida > Araneae > Lycosidae > Pardosa > Pardosa pseudoannulata. The sequence continues at coordinate 182,645,811 of CM063504.1, read as the reverse complement.
ATAATTAAAATGGTGTTTTTGTTGGTTTTAAAATAATATATTTCGAACTAATTAGAATATCTGAACGCTAATGACCGAAATGACTTCTTTAAGTAATTCTGCCAAGTCTAGTTATGGATAGATGTTAGTGTGGTCTCAAAATTGATAAATAAAAATGGCGCAATTGAATTGACAATGAAAGAAAAATGCCAAATATTGATAAAATGAACTAAGCACATAAGGTCAAAAGCCGAGAACAATTATATTACTTGAAAGTGTTATCATAAGAATGAAGTTACTTAAATGATTTCGATTTTTATAACACGTAATTAAAAGAAATATACTGAAAGTTGTCAAGGTTATTTAAGAATAGGTGAAGTACAGAGTGAAGTCTTAAAATTGGATAAATAAAAATGGTGCAATTGAATTCAAAATGAAAGAAATATACCAAACTAATATTGATAAAACGAAATAAGTATATAAGGCTAAAATACCGAGAACAATTATATTATTTGAAATCACATTTTAAACTTTAATCAAAAGTGGTTACAATATCTCAACATTTCATAGTTATCTTTCTAAGATGAACATTTATTTGTTCCCTGTATATCTCTTGCCAATTTTTTTTTTTTCTCTAGTGTAGTCGAGTTTTAGATAACAAAACCTATAACCATATGTTAGTTTTTATTTAATAAATGGCAACTGCAAAATAAAAACAAATTTGATAGAACATGGCAAGTTTTTAATTAGTGAAAATAAAAATCTCGCCAAGAAAATAAAATAGAAAAAAAAGTGATTTCATAAACAAAAGTGAGTTTAGCGTTTAGCAGATAAGAAAATAGTCTTATATATATAAATGCCATCATATATTTATATACTTACACTTGAACTTAAATAGCATAGATACGTTTTTGTGTTACCCGTATACCAAATATCTGGCGATGATAATGCCAGCAATGAATAACACTGCCATATTTAAACGCCAACTCAACAATGGAAAGCTTGTGTTGCAAAATTAAACTGCCATTTTGTTTGGTTTGTCGTTAATATCTTTTAAGGTCAAGGTAATCGGATTTAAAGGAGTACCTAGCGAAGTGTAAGGTCTTCGCTTTAACCTCCGAACGTAAGCAGATCAAAACATAAATTTAGGCCTCGAGGCAAAAAATTAGTATCTTTCGAACTAATTGGTATATCAGAATGCGAATGGTCGAAATAACATCCCTGGATCTCACAGTCAGATTTTAATCTGGGAATTCAAGATGTATTAATGTGGAATATGTTCATTTGGCGGTATCAAGGATTTCTGATCAAAGAAGTTATTCTATGACTTATCGGGTAGATTTGTTTTTAAAAAAAAACATAAAAAAGAAAACTGTTCTTAATATCTATAAATAAAAATAACAAAATATATGTTTACATGCTAGCAATTAAATCTGCATCGAATTTGTGTATTATATTAAATTTGTTTATCATTTTCTTTAAAAATAAAAAGGAAGAATGTTAAATAAAATTTAAAGGTAGTTTTTTATAATTTTATTTATTTATTTATCTTTTCTGATTAGGTGGTGGTGGGTCTAAAATTCTGGGAGTTTCTGATCTAAAGCATATTTTTATTGAAAGTATATTGTGTATATAATTGGCTCCAATGTAAAAAAGTTTATTGTTTTTTTGTTTTTGTTTTTAGTGTTTGCCACTTTAGAGCACATGATAAAAAAGCCTCTAACTCCTGTTGAGGAAGATCTAAGTCCAATGGCACCATTACCCATCACCCAGCAGCGCTACAATTTTCTCACCTAAAGTGCTTAAAATATCCCTCTATTGATTTATATACTACTGGAAGAATTGCTGTGTGCTTCTATCCTTTGCACATTTTAACAAAGAATAGTATTCCTTGGTTCTTGTTCTATAAGTTTAACAGAATTCATTTACTTAGTTCTAAATAATGTTTCAATAATCTATTCCTTCAGTTCTAGTGATTGGTTACAAGGAAGATAAATAGCAATCTTATTTATTGACTAAAAGGGTTAAATTGTGTGTTAAACATTACTTTATTCAGCAAAAATCTTAGTGCTCTGTGCTCAATAGCATGTGCCTAAAAATGAAATTGTTCATATGGATACTATAAACTATGAATACTAATGTAATATTCTTGTAGCTATATTGCCCTTCTTTTCCCCCTTTTAATAAATGTCTTAAGTCTTCAAATTGAAGACTATAGAAAATGTTTCTTAACCCTTAAATTTGGATATTTGCATATATATGTGAATTTTATAAATCAAAGTTAGTCTTTAAAAGATTTACATTCCTTAGTATACATATTCAGTGTTTACACTGAAATGTCCTCACGAGACTTACTGATAAATAAAATGTAAGTCCTGAAAAAGAAGAAAAAAAATGTCTTTTAAATTTTAAGCTATAAACTATATTTATTTAAGTAAAGAATATAATAAATATTACAAATATTTGGAAGTAAGTAAAGATTTATTTTGGGGTTTTCATATTTATTTGCAATTATGTATAAACAAATTTCATACAAGTTCCCCCCCCCCATTGGAAAGAACCTTACCTGACTTCTTTTAAATTTGGCCATTGCAATGAAATCCCCATTAAATTTTTCTGTTTCTTTTCTATAAATCTACTTTTAGAAATCGGTTTTATTCACTTCCTACAAAAGAAACTTCTCTCCCAGCATTTCACCAGAAAAGAAAACTTCTTTCCTTTTTCTCTGATATTTTTGGGTCCCCAATATTCAAAATTGCTCAAAATCTGTCTGAAATTGCAAAATTTTCATTATTTTCCCTTTAAGTTTTTTAGGTCCATTGGACCTAAAATCTCATCCTTGTATTGCAAATTTGTTTAGATTTGTTAGACCTGAATCTTTTGCCAAAGATCTATCCTGATATTAAACTAGCTTAAAAACATGCTATTGCACGTAAAGAAAACTTTAATATTGTTTCCTACTAGAAAGAGAAATGAATTATTTTGTTAAAGGAGGGCATGCTAAAAAATAAGAGAAAACATATTTTCAATGGAAATGAACCTTGTGAATTAAAGTTTTTTACATTAGTAAAAATAAAATGAGTCATATTGTCAAAATTGTTAGAAATTTCAAGTAGGAATTATTTCTAGTATACAAAAGAATTGAAAATGTGTAAGACTAGATGCAGTCATTATAGAAATAAATGTAAGTAAAATATATTTATCTTTTGTATTGGCATACTGGTTTAGTAGTAGATACCTGTCGTTTGTATTAAAGTGGTTTCTAGCATACATTTAACTTGCAAAATGGAAATTTATGTTTTCTAAGTTTGGCTCATTCATCAGTTGGTTACACAAAAGCCACTGCTTGTACTATGATTTATATAATGAGAGTATGTTTCATTAATATGCAGCAAAAGAAAACCAGCAATTCTTCCATCATTTGGAACTATTGTGTATTCTTTCCAATTCAGATTCTTGGTTGTGTATATATTTTTTAACCTTTTCGAGCAATAATTATTTATTGTAGCAATACATTTTACTGTAGTGTATGATAGTATTTTTACAGTTTTGTTATTCTTTATATATTTTGTTTTATATGCATATATGGTATTGGGAGACATTTTTCTGTACATACTGAATATTAAATGTGTATAAAATTTCTATTTTGTTACATTGGGTTGGAACTGCTTGTTGAAATTTATTTGTCTTATTTTTCTAATATTGTGGAAGTGCAAGAATGGTTTGAAAAGTATGTCTGAGAGAATGTTTTTACATTATCTGCAATTGTTTGTTACTGAGTGTTTACGTGCCGCCTTATTGTTGAAAATTGGTATCATTGCATAGAAATTTCAGTTGATTTTAAAAATCCTTTATCATTTTTCATTTTAATTATTATTATTTTTTTGGTATTATTATTACTTTTCATCTTATCATCATTTCATATAATCAGTTTTCCTTCTCATAAATTTCACCAGTAAATATTTCAGAATTAGCATTTCAGAAATGTTTATGAAAAATACACATTATTACATTAAAGATTACTATAAAGATGTGAAAGCTGCATTTTAGACTTTTTTTTTATTCTATTTGTATATATAAATATTTTTTTATTCTAATATGGCATACCCAAGCATGTCAGCCTCAAAAACTAATAAACTAATATAAGCTAAATAAAGATCTATGAATATGTGATAGTTTTTATAGATTATCTGTAAAATCTACAGTTTTTGTTTTAATTTTAAGGACTGACAGATGAGAGTTTTAACTGATTTTTGGTACTGTTAAAATAAATTCAAAAATTTTGAAAAAATATCAATGTATTTTTCAGCTAGAATCAAATTTAATTTTTAAAAAATGACTTAGTTTTATTATATATAATGAATGCATAGAGATTTTATAAATTAAGTTTTAACTAAACTTTCCTTAGAAAAATGTAAAATTAAAATTAACTTTTATTAATTACAATTATTTTATTTCTTGTGTCACCAAAAATCATCTGCTTAACCAGCCAATATTTATCGGAAAGCTTTCGTAATGTCAATGTTTAAAAGTCAGCAAGTATGTAATTGATTATAGTATTATATTTTTATTACAAATTTCCTGTATGGTATATGAAAAGATCTGTACACTATCAGTGTGTATGTGAGGGGCACATTGAGTGTTTCTCACACGCACACAGTGTGCATTTGAGTAACAATATTAATAATGAATTTGTCTTCACAGCATGAAATTAAACAGGGCTGGGTTGCCTAAAAGTAAACCAAGTACTTAAATACATTCTTCAAATTAACATCTTGGTTTTTTGCTTTAAAGAGCTTAATTCTTGCATTAAGTTAATTAATCTGTGCTTAATTAAGAGTGATTATTAAATAAATTATGCTCAAATGTTTCAAATCTTTTTTAGAAAAAATTGGATGTTCAAAAAGAAAAAGTTTGTTGGAAAAAGTCTGTTTGGCTTTTCTCTTTGTTAGAAATCCTTTCATTAGCAATAATGCCCTTTTTGATATTTGCTTTTGTAAAGAATTTTTCATTATATTTATAAATTAAAAATCCAACTTTATGATTTAAAAACAACAAATAAGTTCTCTCCTGAGATTCAAATTCAATTAATTACATATGCCAAAGTTTTATTACCTTTAATTTTTAAAAAAAAGTTTGAAATATATTAAAACAAGACAATAATCTTGGAGAATGGATTTCAAACAGTGTTCTGTTTGTGTATAATGATCCAGTTGTTATATTGTTACTGTTTCCTGTTACTATAAAGACTTGTTCTTTATGTAAGTGCAAAAGAATTTGAGTGCCTCTTCTATGTACAGTGTATGAATAATCGAAAGAATTTATTTTTAATACTGAATAGTTCACACTAGTGTGTTGCTCTCTGTATTTCTGCATTGTAATTTGTGTTGAATGCCTTAATTTGAGAGCTTTAGAAGAAATGTTATAACAGTCAATCACCATTTTCATTTAACTTTCTCATTACAAGAATTTTAAAAGACTTTGTGGTTTTCTGTTAGTATGCATGCATTAATTATTTATATGTATGCTAGCTGATCAAAATTTAAGTTAAATTTTAACAAATTGTAATTACAGTGCACCCTCAATTATCTGAGTTTCAATTAAGTGAGAATTCTGTTAATTGGGCCAAAGTTATTATTATTATTATTATTATTTCTGAAAATCTAATGATATATATAATTGTTATACAATATGGCTAAGACATTTATTTAGAGATGAGATTACCAACCCAGTAAAAAAAAAAACTCATTTTTCAAACCTATGTGAACTAGAAAACAAGTAAAGTAGCTTAACTCTGTTGAAAGTGACTTTAAAATCTTACGTAAGGGAGGATTGAGAAGCATTACCTCAGATAAAACCAGATGGCAGAGACTGATAGGGATAGCTGGCCTGTTAAAGGCTATAGTTTCTTAGGAGAAGTTATACATAGTGTTATTAAATTTGGATATCAATAGTTTCTTTAATCTATTAAAGTATAACTCTAGGGAAAAAATTTATACATATAACGGTAAATTAAAATAATTTGATCTCATATCTTTATATACTTGTATATTTTAACTATATAAGTCTATATAAGCATTAACTACTGCCCTAAAATATTTGGAAGAAAGAAACAATGTTAGGTCGATAGATCTTTTGTTACTCAAAAATTGCATGATTGGGCAGCCATTGATATAAATTCTCAACTTTTGCATTAAAAGGTAACAGATGTTTTTAAATAACAATGTACATTTAACAAATTAATGTTTATTAAATTTTAATTATCAAATATTTTCTTAAGATTTGGGTTATTTTTTAAAATGCATCATTATTAAACTGAAAGAGAGTTTTAAAAAATTTTAAACCAAGATCAATTAAGATTTCTAATATCTGAGATACTATTGGTCCCAATTATCTCAGGTAATTAAGGGTTTTCTATATTTTTTATGAACCAAACATATGTTCTTGCCTAGAAAGTTTACGGAACACTCTTCTTCTTTTGTTTAATCCAAGCCAGTTTAATATTGTACACAAAGGTTAATATAAAACAATAATCTAACCCTTTCGTGCATTATATGAGAAGGCCAAAAATAGCATTTTACAAATAATTTATGGGATTTTAGCTCCTCATTTTTTAATTCACATATCATTAAATCTTATATGCAAAAAAACACAAATTTTCTTCACGTTCTGTTTACAACTTTATGTACATGTGTATCTTATATATTCAGGTGAGAAAATATATTTTCAGAGTTTATCAAATGTTAGCTGCAGTGAATATGCATTGTAATATATAGAGCTGCTCATATTTTTTTTTCTGTATAAGCTCAAAAAGTTGCATCTATTTTGTACTACACATAGCTTTAATTTTTTTATGCAAGCATATTATTTTCAAAATAAGTTACAAGGGTAGCATTTCAACAAGAAGTGTAGTAATGTTAAAATGTTTGGTGCTTCAAAATATTAAACATTTTTGTGATACAACTACAAGGCTCTTTGGTAAAAGGTCCAAAGAACACAGTGGAAAGTTTGGTCATTTTTATTAGATGAATTAATTTCTAGATGCTTTCATTTTATGTGTGCAAAATATCTTGGTTAATATGAATGGTCCAGTCTAAGTTGTTGATAGATTATACAAAAGTTTTTATTATTATACAATGAAAGTGAGAAAATAGTGAAAGATACAAAAGTTAGAGTAATTAGAACTGAGGATGAAACATTTTAAGTTGTAAATAAAATTAGATTTTTTTTTTCAATCTAAGAATAAATTTGAAATAGCTATATATTCCTTTAAAATGTTCTGGACCACTGGATAGAGAAAGAAATTATTTCCCAGACTCTCATTATTTCCTCCTATAAGATTAATTACATTTAAAAGTTAATAAAATATCATAACTTCAATTTAATATGCTAAAATGTACTCTATATTCCCTAATAGTATCTGTATATGTTGTAATAAAAGTTTTGTGATATTTAAAATGCAATTGCAGATTTTAAATTAAGAGGTTTTATTTTAAAAAAGGGTTTTATTTATACTTGCAATCAGATAAAAAAAGTTATGTTTTAAAATTTAAATAAGTTATAAGTAAAATTTTATAATATTGCCAAAAATTTTCAAATAAATATAACTCCACAGCTATCAGAATTTTTCATATCTGAAATTTTTCTCACTATTAATATTATTAAATATTTCAGTGTCATCTATATAGTCAGATTAACTGTCACTTGTATTAGAAAAATTATTTTCCTCAATTTCACTCTCATATTCATTCATCAATTAAAAAATTTGTTCTCTTGGGGTGACTCAAAAGCGTTTGTTGTTTGCCTTTTCAAAATTCCCCAATTCAGAATTTAAAAAAATTAACTCAACTGAAAGCATATATTGAAGATCAGCTCTTTGTGGAACGTTATTTGAAAACCTAATAGACTTCAACTACCATCTAGGGCCATTTAAAAATGTAAACAAAACATTCAGATTTCCAATCATCCCCAGTGAGTCCATGGGCATTGAATGAAAAATTGCAAGGTCTCATATATCTAATTGCATTATCATACAGGTTAAAAAAGAACATTCTATCCTTATTTTGTAATTTAGTGAAGTTGAACAAGTATTTAGTTTTGTGTTTATATCCTCCTTCATTGCTAGAATTGTTGTTAACAAGACAAATTTAAAAGTATTTTATAGTTGAATGTAGGTTTTGATGTGTGATAAAGTCACTTACAGGGAGTTGATATGTACTGTTACTATTTTATCACTTATTTTCCATTCCATTAATAGTTTTTGTTAATAGATTTCTTTAAACTTTTGAATATGTAATATTTCCCCCTAGATTTGTTACATTTGAAAGTTTACACTTTTCCTTCTCTGGAAATTTAAATGTCACTTCCCTATGTAGTACAATACGTATATAGCTTATCAGAAGCTTATGTTATTCTGGAGAAAATCTGTCTAGTGTGCATTCAGTGTGTATGTAAATAATCCATTTGGAACTACCCAAAATGTGCAATGTTACCTTCCAATAAAGAACTATGTTATTCAGAAATGAACTGTATTTTGCTTTTAAATTAGTTGTGAAGATATTCACTTGAAAGTGTATGTATGCATAAAATTATATCTATTTGTTGTTGTTGTTATTGTTTGTAACTCCCTATAACAGAAAAAAAAAGTTAGATTAATTTTTAAATTCTATAATTTTATGAAGCTGTATAAAAGAGAGTTAATTTCATATATGTTAAATAGTATTCTACTTAAAGTAATAATTAAACAATTTTGTAATCCTTCCATTCAATTTTTTTTTACTTTGCAGAACTTTGTAAGTTCTGTAATGTATATATTATCAGAAGTTGGTCACATTTTCAGTGGAAAGTCTGCCTTCATGGGTGCTGAAAATTCTTCCATTTGACTTTAATGTGTTGGTGACATATTAAAGTATGCAAATCAAAAAATGTACAAATTATTCTGCTTCAAATATCAATTTAAATCACATAATTTGTTTGTTATCTGGCAAACATATTGATTGTAACTATTTATGGACATTGTAAAAAATCCTTATTGTTTAAGAAAATTTGATTGCTGTAGTGTATAGTTCTAGTAATGCCTAAAGGCGTTCATAATTCCATACTTTAAACATAGAATTACTCTAGATACATTTATGGATGAAACTTGCATAGTTAATCATGTAAATTATGAAGTTTGAAAATTACTAAGATGATTGGACTAATTCTGCAGCATAAAAGTACCATAGTAGCAAATTTGTCAAATAGAAATATTACATGAAAAATTTGTAGCATATGTAGTCTATCTGCTCCTCTTTCTCTCTCTCTAAAAGGAATTTTCTCTTCATGCTGAAACAGGAAAAAAATTAACTTTTAAAAATTCAAAATAAATTGCTAAAATTGTTGAAAACATCCTTGACTTCGTATTTCCCACTTAAAATGGGAGATCATATACTACAAGTAGTTTCTTGGCATCTTTTGGATGAAAAAAAGCTTGGTACTTTGCTGCAGAAAAGTCTTTATTTTCTTAACTATAAAAGTAGGAAATATTTTAATCTTATTTCTTCTTCAAGTGTATCTTTCATTTAGGGAGCTGTTGTTTTTCCACTTGTTATTTAGTAAAAAGTGTTGTTTTACCAGTATTATGACTTAGATATATATTTTTGTGTAAATTGTTATATTAGCTCAAAATTTTCATATTTTGAAGAATTCATTAAAAAGCAATCTCTTTAATATTTTGTTTGTTTGGTTTTTATCACACTGCACTCATATGGAAACAACTTCAGTTAACCCTTTATATCTTAATAAAGCCTATCTCACATCTTAAATATATCACCTTCATTACATGCTATTTTGTCTGTGGCAGTAGTCATAGGTTTCATCTGTGGATTTTAAGTTTTCATACAGACAAGTTAATTCAGTCTGTCACCCAGATTTTTTCATTATTATTTATTATTATTTATTTTTTATTATTATTATGTAACTTTTTAGTTCCTAAGTTTTGGATATTTGGCATCATTTTTATTTATTTTTATCCATTTTATTATTTTTAATTTATATTATAACTTTCATCACATCAATGATGAGGCACATACTTTTGAAAATGACTTTTCTTTGTAAATACTGTTTCTAAATAGATCTTTTACTTTTCCATCTTTTTCAAAATTAATGCCAAACATTTATCTCTACCCAGAAAGCATTTGTAGCTTAAGGAATGCTATGGATGCAAGTAACATTGCAAATGCTGAATTCTCATCATAGAAGCAGAGACCAAGCAGTATACCCCAATGCTTGACCTCCAGAGGTATCGTATGAACTTGGAGGACATTGCGACTATACTGAATAGTCGGGACTCCATGTAGAGGAAGGGAGTTGTATGTAGAATGATTGATGAAAAGTCGGAGATTTTAATTTAAGAGTCACCTCAGGTGGAAAAATCAGACGCTAACTTGATGGAGAGACATCCTTTTATTTAGTACTTGATCAAATAATTTTTAATTTTATAATCTAAAACTACCATAGTTTACTTCTGCCTTGATCTAATAGTGGATAACTGAGAATCATTCCATTGCATAGTTTAAAAGTATTATGGAGATTAAATTGTTGCTTTGAGTAAAAATGTGATGGAGACGAATTTGTTGCGTTATATAAAATATAATGGAGATTAATTCGTTGCTTCAAGTAAAAATAACGCCAGGAACGTCGCAGTAAAACAAAACAAGGATAGAATGCTTAGACTGGCCAAAGATCGAGGTGGCTCCAACGGAAACATTTTTCCGATCAAAAAAACGCGTCGGCAAGGGTGTTAAAACTTCATCTCTGTGTCTGTCCGTCTGTCAAAAATTATCAGAACTTCTAGGCTGCGCTCACGCCAAAAGCGCTGAAACACAGCCAGCAAGAGGGTTGCCAGACACCAAGAAAGACCGCGCTCTCGGGGGAGAGCGAAGGGTTCTCGCTGCTCTGACCAATGAAACGTCGAGACTAGACGCGCGGAGAACAAAAACCCAATCGCAGTGAGGCGCAACTCCGGTGGTGAAAATTCGCCGAAAACGATACGGAGCAACGATTGCTTGACAACACACCACAACGGGGCACCTTTCAAAGGCGCGGCTGACAACTCAAAGCGAAACTTTTGACTTCAAAAACCGTCAGAATATGAGCTGATGTGCGCAAATTATGGTCGAAAGGTCTAAGGGCTGCCGATGCAGATGGCCAGAATTGGACGCTCGGTCCGAAACCTAATCTCAGATCGGGGGCGACTCTGTTTGAAAAGACAGACTGCACCTGCAAGAGGCATTATGCGAAAAAAAGCGCAAAATGTAGGTTAAAATATATATATATACCCCACAAGGATAATATGTAATGAAGGGACATGAAAAATCTTCATTACAGCGACCACATACCTGTTTTATGAGCTCCAGCCACACAATTAAGGAACATGTCAGATCATTGGCCAACTCGAACTCGGAACCCATTTTTTAGAAATATCAAACACAGCGCTGGGAAGCTGATACTCATTTAGCATGTTAAGCTTAAGGAATGCTACAGATGCAAATAACATTGCTCCCACACCATAATATCCCCGCCACATGCTTGCCTCCTTCCAACTGTGCATCTGGGACTCAGGGTTTCCTTTGGGAATCGGCGTACTCCCAAGCGCCCGTCGATGGGATGGGCCAGAAAACGTAATTCGTCGGACCATGCAACTTTCTACCATGCTTGTAATGCCCAATTCCGATGTTTCTTGGTCCATTGCAGTCGAAGCTGGCGATGACATGCCATCAATTCAGGGATTGCTTTGGCTTCCGGCTGCGTAGGCCCAGATGTAGGAATGTGCGCTGCAGTGTTTGAGAAACACCGAGTCGCCACTGTTGTAGCTGGTGGTGATTTCGGCAGTTTTAGCTCTTCGGTCACGGCGAACAATGCATTGCAATCTCCGATCTCCTCTGGAATCAGTGCGCCGTGAGCCGTTAGTCACCGCTAGCTGTTGACTTGTCGCACGTGAACAGCCCACTAAACGTGTCATTTCTGATATTGATGTTCTCAGTCACCGAACCCTAACGATTTGATTTTCATCGAAATCAGCTGCTTTTACCAATATGTCTCTAACTGCACTATGTTTGGAAAGACAATGCGTATCCGCTTTAAATACTCCAACATCACTAAAACACTCGCAATGATTTTGTTCCTGAGCCAGCTTGTAGATGGAGGGTGGTCATAATGTAATGCCTCTTCGGTGTATGTAAACAAGATACTGCCATACTCCTAACAAGAATTGGGGTAGTAGCTTTTTATCTCTCCGGCCGTATGTCCATAGGTCATGGTTGTTCTGAAAGGAGCAATTATAGATAAAGCAAAACATTTTAGGAGCTCCTAAAATGGTCTCTCGGGTCATAGTCAGAGAGATTAAAGATTTCTTCATTATCAGTGTTTAAAATATTTTTATAGAAGTTATTAGAGAGGTTATTAATGCAGCTTCTAATCGGATCAACCCCCAATCTTGGTGCAGCATAATATTAGACATATATCTATTGGGTTTCCTTATACCACCTAGAGATTTATTTTGAATAATTTATAGCCTCTGGATCTATAAGCCGACCAGAAAACTGGGACAGGGTATAGGAGTATTGGTCTGAAAATGGTTCTATATAATAAATATTTTTTCCGATTGCCATCTGATTTTTGTAGAGGGGGTGAACAAGGAAGTATTTAACTTTGTTAAATTTGGCTATAATATAGTCTATGTTTTGTCCAAGTGAACCTGCTATCAAGAAAGACCCCAAGGTATTTTACTTCTTTCTCAAAGTAAACCAGCTAGCCGCGTACCATTACCGGAGGAGGAGGGATTCTACTGAAACTGAAAAATTATTTTTGCTGGGTTTATTTTGATATGCCAGCATTCGTACTAGCCGTAAAATATATTAATGTGCCTTTGTAAGTATTTGTGCATGTATTTACGTTATGATTTCTTCGCAAGAATTTGTTCGCGAACATGGCTAGTGTGATAGGGCTAGTTGGAGTTCTATGGGACCCCAGTGTTGACAGACCTGTGAGTAGTGGACTACGAAGGATCGATAAAGAAGGTAGAAGTGAATTAAATGATTCCTGGTAGAAGGGATATTGTACTTGACTAGTTTGTAGAGGAAGCCGTTGTGCCTTTCCTTGTCAAATGCCTTCTCGATGTTAAAAAAGACTGCATCCGGTTCTCAAACCCATCATACATTAATTCAGAGACCCTGAGCAGCTGGTGCGTAGTTGAGTGTTGCGCTCCGAAGCCAAAACGAGTACAGTTAATGATGTTGTGTTTGTGTGTTGAGAAATATTTTAATCTGGTTGCAAAAGGTATGTTCTGTTAGTTTACTCAAAAAGCAAGCTTATGAGCCTATATTTTTTGGGGGGATTTTGGGGCCAGGTTTAAGTATAAGAATTACAGTAGCATTTTTCAGGATTTAGAGAAGCATTTGAGTGCAAAGATCTTGTTAATTACAGTAACTATTGTGGTTAACTAATTTATTGGAAGGTTTAAACCTTCCAATAAATTACAATATTAATACCATTATTGTTGATATTGGCAAAGCCTGGCGCTTTAAGGGAATTAATATTATTAGCAACTTCTTCAGGGTTAGGGAAGGTAATAGGTTCGTCATTAATCTAAAAAAATCTAAAATCTAAAAAATTTACGTATTTCTGTTAGCACGGATATTTATATCCGTTCGGAAGAAACCAAGTGATATGATCTGGTGTAATTAACAATTGCACAGCGAACTGACCAAAAAACTTATAATAAGCAGGTCCACTTAAGCAAGTAAAATCCGCTGAGGAAAAGAGATCTCAAAATTGAAATTCATTTAAAGTATCGAATATGGAATATATTTTTTCAAATACGAAGTAAATTTATATTTGATTTTTATTATTTAAAAAAGCTAGAACTCTTAACTAATTTAATGAAAGCAGTTGTTGTTAGTGATCGTATTTTCTGCTTAGATTTTAATTTTCTTTTTTAAAGTACTAATATAGTATTAGTACTTTTTTTTATGTCCTGTACAACAGCTATTTTGGAGAAGTAATTAAATCACAGTTTGATAAGAATATACTGTTATTCAGTAATATCCTCAAAAGTAGTGTTGCCAAACATTCATAACTCTTCTTAGAAATCGAAACCTTTAAAATAAAATAATTGAATTTTAATTCTTGATATTTCAGTTTTAATACAACAAAATTGAAGAAATATATCTCAAAATTATATGCATTAAATTTTATCATTTTATTTCTTGTTTAATTTTTTTCTAAGTTTCCTTTATATCATTTCTTTGATAATTAATTCATTTTTCAAACTAAAAATAAAAATATATGAAATCATAATGAAATAACTTAATTTTTTTTTTTAAATTGAAGCCATAACGTTCTACTACGGTGTTGAAGACCTAACTGTTCCACAGTCATAAAAATATATGTCCATGGTTCTCTCTGTGGACGATATGGCGGCTGATGACAGATGTGATTGAAATTAAAAGGAAGGGGGGTCTCTTTAATGATGGTCAGGTCATTAAATCATCGCAAATCATTTATACAACATTTTTATTAAAAATTGTATATTTTTTACTGTTTGGTTCTTATGAGGATTTCCTCATTTTGCATTTGCGATGAGTTATAGGACTGTTGTAATGATATGGGCAGTAATATTCTTTTTGTATGTAAACTTTAACGACGTGTCTGTGTGTATGAGTTGGGATGAAAAAGATGACTTGAAGTAAGTTAGATTTCATTTCTGTAGATACTGCTGTATACAGAGTCGAACCGATTTTGTTTATTTTATCTTGTTTTCTTCTATAAATTATAAATATGGTTCAGTTATACTCTTGCATACATTTTCACAATTTTATACTAATGTATTAAGCATTCAAAACATTGAACAGTATTCTTATGTAAAATATGCACAATTAATGATAATGAGTGCAATGGATTTTTTTTCTGAATATAGATCGGTTTTAAAGTAATAATACTAACTTTACTTTTGAATATAAACACACACTAGATTTTTCAACGAATCAAACAACTACTAATGATAGTTCTAGGCTCATTTTATAATGCCCACCGATCCTAAACTGAAAATAATTTAAAGAAACAATTTTTATTCATAAATTTTTAAAAGAAATCAGTTTGCTGGGTTTTTAAATTCCCTACTTTGCTGAATAGTTTGTCATTTAAATTATTTTTCATGGTAGTTTTTATGTATGTAAGTGATAGAATATCATTTTAAAGTGGGCAGAAATATGCAGAGTAGTCCATCAAGTGGACGGTTCTATATGTATCGAAAGCTGATACTCTCATGTCTGTTTGAGTAGAAAAATTTGGTTCTCTTAGTAGTTGTCAAAATTATTTTTTTAAAATAAAAATGTGTTTGTATACTTTAAAAGAAACTTAATAAAAATTATATTAAATTTATCATTTTTTAAGATTTGCTCTATTAAAAAAATAAAAAAATATATATGAAATGAAGAAAAATGAAACACAAAGGTGTGTTATGTTATCATGGCTGCTGTTTGAAGGGTAATATCAGTACCAAAGTACCTGGGGCTGAAGCTTTGGAGAGTCTGTGATGCAGTGAAGCTGTTTTTAAAAATGGTACTACTGAACAACCGGGTGCCCCCTCCTATTTTTGGCAATTTTTAAATGGTGCCAACCCTTTCGAGCGAAGTAATCGGAAGACTGACGTTATGAGCGGGAACAGATTTTCGATGGAAATCACGTAGCTATACGTATAGTAAGCTATGGAAAATGAAAAATAGAATAATAGTACAATTAATGCTTACAAAGGAGGAAATGAAGAGTTAAGTTATACTCTAATTCTTATAAATATTGTTTAATCATATATTGTTTGGGAATATTTGATGTAATTAAGGAAAATTAATTATGAAACATTAAATTTTTTTTTCTTCTAAGATTTATAAAATATATCTTGATTTTTAGAAACAAAACAATTAAAAATTTCAAAACCAATAATAATAAACTATTGCACAGATATAGCTCAAATTTTCAAAGAATCTTTAAAGGTTAATACTTTTTACAGTTAAAGATTCATTGGTATTGATAGTATTAAATATTTTTTCTAACCAACCCCTGCAAATATTGTTACAATTAATATATTAAGTTTATTTTCAATTTCATAATATTTTGTATTGTTTCAATAAGCAAAATAAACTGAAACACACTAGCTATAGAAAACACTGCTGAATTCCACCCTCGGTCACAATAAAAAATACCAAACCTTTCAATTCATCCAAGAGAGTTATAGAAAAACCATTAAATATCACTTTAAATTAAAAAAAACAAAATACATACCTGTTTACCATTATAAAATTATAATTTTAATTTCAAATTAAATATAGTTTTAGACTTTAATGACCCATACCGAAATTTTGATTTGTGAAATATGAGAAAGCACTTTTAAAAAATTATAAATACACACTTACTTAAATAACTGGAACCCATTACAAAATGATAATTCAGTTTTATATATAATTAATCCATCCAAATCATAAAAATAATTAGACATAATGAATTACTGGAGAATGAGGCCATAAACCAGCAAGAAACAATATCCTAAAGGAAATGATAGAATATGAGTTTTACCGGTTTGAAATTTTCGGTCAGATCACTGCTGACCACCGAACCAATTTACAATTTTATAACCCAATGAGAATTAGGCGCATTTCATACATTATGAAAGGGTTGCAGAAAGATAGCTGGCTCTAGAATGAACAAAAATTAAAAAATGACACAGCAAAGAGAGGAGTAAATAGTATGAGTTGCCATACTCAACACTTTACCACCCATTTGGCAAAGGGGCAGCCCCATGTTCAGTCAAGCCTTGAAAATTTTTATATCATTGAAAAATGTCTTAAAGTAAACTTTATATTGTTCCTCATGCTCACAATGTATTTATGAAAAGATTGTCTTCCCCCACCCCATTATTTCACTACTTGTGACATAGTTTTACATTCATTACTAAATACTTATATGATTTCAGCTATGTTAAATTTTATTTATTTTTTACACAGGGAACAGGCAAGAGAAATGTTTTATCATGCTTACCAAGCATATATGGTAAGTTCATTGTTATTTATAATCTTAACTAGCTACTATTTCATTAAATTGATTAAGTTTTAGAGCTTGCTTTTCAGTAGCATTTCTCAGTAATTTTGTAGTAAAATAACTGTTTGTAGAGAAAATAAGTATGATGAAATAACTGTATTTGTAGAGAACATAAATATGCACATTATAAGACATTAGCAATTTCTCATTCTATGCCAATTTAAATTTATATCAGTACACCAGCAGAATTTTTTAATTCATATTTATACTTTGCTATATTGGTTCTTTAAGTAAAAATTTCAGAAAGAATATTCTTAAACAGTTCTTCAGAGATTGATTTTTTATTTTGGGTCCCCATTTTGTAAAAAGAAATTTCTTTATTTTTGTGAAAAAATAGATAAATCCTGTCATGTGATAAAGATAACTTTTAGTGATTGCAATTCTGTTTAAAAACCCGAAAGTTGTATAAAAAATGCAAATTTTTAATATTTTGTTCTATAATATATATATTTATTAAATAAAATATTAAAAATTTTTACCTTTAATTAGAGGATTTTCTTAAAACGGATGAAACTAAGCACATTAATATTTAATAAAACCAGTGGGGAAAATTGACAGTGTGAATACATTAGTATGCATCTCATGTGCATAACAGAATTTTTTTTTTTTTTAATTTCTGTTTTTAATTTGTAAAAGGGCTATTTTCACAAGACTGATTTTACAATACAGAATTTTATATAGGGTCACTTTTCCTGTATGGAATATTGCAAAAAGGCAGCTTTTATTTTATCATATAAAATTTTGAGAAATAGGTCAATTTTTTGATACAGAATTTTGTAAAAGGACTGCAAAGCAGATCCAATTTACTTCTGAATCAACCCCCGCAATATATTATTATTTGTGAGTATTTAGTACAAGGCCATTCCAGGTGAGAATGCAGTAAATGAATCACATGCAGACAGCAAAATTTATGGATGCCCAATTTGATCTTTATCCTCTAAAGTTTAAAGTACTGTGGAAGGATAAAAACCCTTTGCTTTTTTATTTCTATGTCCAAAATAGCAAACACAAAAGACTGATATTCTATTAAACATTATCATTTTTATAATAAAGACTTTTCTATAAATTTCCTTATTGACTAACTATTATATATTATCACTTTTTAATAAAACCATTTCAATGAATTTTCTTCTAAAAAATATAATTACATTGTATTTTTCTATTGAAAATACCTTGTTATTTTGTTTAACTTAAAAAAAATATCTTAGAATGTCAGAGGTTTTGATTTTGTTATATTTTGTAAGATTGCAAATACATGGCTAAGTTCTTTATTCACTTATGAAGGGTTTTGATGACATCTGTATACTTAAAGAAACTATGTCATCTGATCCATCAAAACTGTTTATTGGTGAATTAGAGCCCTTCTTGTTTATTCTGTTTAACTTAAGTATCATATTTTTTTAGAACATTAGTTTTGTTGTCATTGTTTATTTTTTTTACTCAAATATGCTTGTTTATTGTGTGGTATTTTCAACATATTTATTTTTAAAAAACATCAGTATTTTGGTTTTTATTGTTTGCTTTGTTATAATACAAATACCCCATGTTTATTTTGCCTAACATTAATAAATACATTTTTGTACATACATGTTACATATTTTAAAATTATATAGGAGCAAATAAACTATTCTGTTTACAGCTATTCACTCTTTCCCTCCTTCCAAGAACAGGCCTGATTTAGTATATGGGTGATTTTCAATTTGAAAATAGATCATTTGAAATCTAACATAGGTTTGATGTATGTTTAAGATACTGAATATAATATATTTAGGAGCATTATTTATTTTGCATATAATTATAGGATTGTTTCTAGTTCTTCCTTCTTGAACTTTTATTAACTTTACCATTAAAAGTTAGAAAGTTTATATTGTAACCCTTCTTGTGTCAACAATGTATAATAAGCATCTTATTCATATGTTAAACTAATTTTATTTGCCATACAAGATTCCTTTATATTTGCAAAGCAGTTGAGAATTCCATTAAAAAGTATTCCCTCAATTTCAAATTACCTTCTAGCCATATAAAAGAAAATTTGGATGTATAATCAAGCATCAATAATCAGGGATTATCAGGAAATAAGTGTGCTGCAAGATTACTGTTTTTTATTATTATAAATACTTATAGAAAAAAAAAACTGGCAGACAAATAAAATCTGTATCAATTTTCAAACTCTGTAATGAAGTTATCAGCAGGTTTCTGGTCTGCTGATAATTTTTAGCCCAATACTGCATGCACTGATATTCCGTGAGTTTTCTTCAATTTTTGAAGTCAGCATATATTCACAATATTTTTTTAGATTTGCTTCTAAATCAAATAACAAATGTCTGCTCTATTATCATAGCTCCCAAAACTGTTAAGACCCTAATTTCAGCATTGACTAAACCGTTGCATCAAAATTTTATTAAAATCAGGATTTGCAGCTTCTGTTATTAATTTACAAATATTCATTTCTTTTAAGTCCCTTGCAGCATGAAATTCAGTAATTTTAGATTTCTGTTTTTTTAAGTTATATATCATGCATGATCCAATGTCAAGTTTTTTGAAAATTTCAATTTTGGGATGAATAATTTTGGGAGAATATTTGATACATTTATTTCTGTTAGCAACAGACATAATTAATACTAGAACTGTGGCAGTTTCAGTATACCTAAAAACCATGGGCTGGGTCAAATTGATCCTGATTAATATAAACCTATGTTGTTATACAAAATGTACTCTGCATTTATACGGAAATGATATTTATTTATTTTAGGCATTAAATAATTATAATGCATGGAAAAATAATATATTACTATTTAAAAATTTTAAATAGTTAGAAAAATTTAGACAACATTGATTGAAATATTTACTTTCTTTCCAGTCAAGATTTCTTATGCATTTCATGCTCAGTTTGGACTACTACTTTTTATATATTTTGTATACTTTTGATGTATCAGTATATAACAGTCTGAACAATTACCTACAGTTTTGTATCCACTTTTGGAAGCTAACTCTTTTGCGTCTACACTGTGTTTTCAGTAGTATAAGCTTTTGTCTTTATATGTGACTGCTAATTTTGTTTGCAAATATTATACATAGTACACAACTCTTTAAAAAGTCATTGAAGATATTCTCTCCTAAATTTTATTTCAGTAACTTTTTTGTATAAAATCAATGAATTAATACCAGCAAGATCAAAAATGTTGTAGAAAACATGAAGTAGCCATCTCATTGATCCTGCCTTCACAGAGTATTTTAAAGCCATTTGGCAGCGACATCGGTACCAAATCTTGTTATAGAATATAGTTTCAGGAAGCTGTTTTGGATGATTATTGTCAATATCGACTGTAGGATGAAGGGAGTTCAATAAGACATTTTTACTGTTTGTTTCCTAGGCAAAATAACAAAGTTATATTATCATGCCTGAGTTCGTATAAAAGACATCTTTACTTTTTTTATAAATACAGGTAGTTATTCCAGATTTCATTCCATTGACTCTAGTTAGACCAGTGTTCTTCATTTTTAACAGTTGGAACAGATTAAGTGTTGTGAAAAATTATCTGTAGTGATATTTTTTCCTTTATTTTGGAAAGATTCTACCAATCACAAAACAATGTATTTGGAGAGAATAAGGTTTTTAGGGCATTTCTTATCTTTACCCATATATAGAAAATCATTAAGCAGGCATTTTTTTAAAATCGTAGAAATTTAGTTTGAATCCATTAGAAAAATTGGCAATGGTAGCATTGCACCACAAGCAGATTCTATTCGATAGGCCCAAACCACAAACAGTGTAGAGTGCACTTCCAATATGCTAACCATAGGTGGCATTTTCACCCATACAAGGTCATAATGGGATGCTTCTCATAGAGGAAAACACTTATTTAGCACTCAAAGGAACTTATCAAAATTTGATCTGCACTGTCTAGTGCCACTACAGTAAACTCCTCAGCTGTCTTTCTGTTATTCATAACATCCCTCTGTTCCCCCCTGTTCTTGTTGACTATTTGACCTTGAGGTACTGTTCTGGTCTAGTATAGGCAGTGAACGTAAACTATGAAAGCATTTCCCATTGCAAAATTTGAATTGCAAAATTAGGGGTTTTAATTATAAAGGGAACAAAATTACCTTAGTTTCAGGTATAAGTATTAAAAAAAAGAAATCTATTTAACTATCATATTTTCATAGATTGTTATTGATATAAGATTAAATTAAGTCCAGAAATTAGTAACTTTTTGAGAAAGTGGGAAACAAAATTTATTTTGGGTTAAGATGATCCCTCCTATGGTTGTAGTGTTAAAGAAAATTGAATCCATTTAAAATTAAATACAATCCACTCTTGTGAAAGTTCAAACTTAGAAACAAAACAGACAAACAGAAGAATGAATTTCACACTTTTGTTTTTGATGCAGCAAAGATATCCAAATTTCTGGTCCTTTGCAAAGCTTTTCTTTTATTTTTCTTTCTTTTTTTTCTAAGGATGTCTACATTTGCATGTTGTGTTTGAGATATTTATCATAATAAATATCTGTAGTGAATTTTTAACCCACATGGGCAATTTTCTGCTCCTCTTTCCCACACATCTGATCTCACTAGTTCAATTTCTGCACCACACTGGATATTTTAATTAGTAGATAAATAAGCCAAAGTTAAAAGAAATTCTTTTAGTGCTTGAAATAAATATTACCAATATTAAAAATAAATAGAAATTGCAGGTGCTGCTGTATTATAGGTTTTTGGATTATCAATGATTTACTGAAGTTTTATATTTTATTCGTGTTTTGTAACCTTTTATTTAGTTAATTCTCTATTTTATTTTTTTGGAAAAAGGACCATGCTTATCCAGCAGATGAGTTGATGCCTCTTAGCTGTCGGGGACGATATAGAGATGTAGAACCTAATAGAGGGGATGTAGATGATGCCCTTGGAAAGTAAGTCATACATTTATATTATTAAAATCAGTATGTTTAATTGCTTTGGTGAGGAAGCTTCTTGTTTAAAGAAACATCCAGTAGAAGTTTGTCAGTAAATCACAACTTATACCTTGCAAAGATTTAGCAATATTCACCATATGGTAATATTGCCATGTGAACTACAGGTATGGGACAAAATAATAACATCTGTGAGAAAATGAAAATTTTTAATTAGTAAGAGTGAGACGTTTGGCCTGAATGACAGCTTGCATTTGATGTAGGACTGACAAATAAGGGTCTTAAACAAAGTTCATTGGAATTCACACCCAGCCTTCAGTTCAGTTAGTGTGTATGGGGGTGAAAACTGAGCACAGACTTTGTTCTCCAAATAACCCCACAAAGTTTCAATGATATTGAGATCAGGGGACTGAGGACACCAGGTTAAAAGTTCTACTTCATCCTCATGTTCATTTAACCATGTTTGAACGCAGTGAGATGGGGGAACAGGGTTCATCTTGGGATACAAGACGTTCTCCTGGAAAGTGAGTCTGAAGCATAGGGTGTAGATGATCTGCAAGAATGTTTCGATAATGGTCCCCTGTGATCATCTCCCTCAAGACAATGGGAGGCCCCAATCTACGGGAAGATATTGCTATCCACACCATCATCTCCTCCACATTTCATGGTTAGAACCAGGCAGTCAACATGAAATGCTTCTACCAGTGTTTGCCAGATGAACACACGTCTGGTTTTCTGAAATAATGTAAATGAGAATTCATCAGACAAGACAACTTGTTTCCATTGCAGTTGTGTCCAGTTAGGTGGTCTCTCCACCACTGTAGTATCTTCATAGGATTCCATGCCAAAACTAATGGTTTTCAAATAGTTTCTTTATCATGAATGTTCACTGCATGTAACTCTTGTTGAATATGTTTCATAGATATAGGGTTCAGAAGGTTGGTATTCATCTCCGACATTATCTGCAGTAGTGTAGTCTTGCAATTTAGGGTGACTATTCTTTTTAACACCCATCTGTCACGGTCCTTCAGCTTCGACTTTCACCTATTTTTTGTGTTCCCCAGAACACACCTTACCCAGGTTCATATGGGCTGTCATAACCCTTGACACAGTGGTCCTTGAAACACCCAGATGTTGGCTGTTCTGGACATGAATGCTCCAGCGAGACAAGCTCCAATTATCATTCTTTTTCCATCGGAGATATTGGACATAATCACTCATTGCTGTGAACAGAATTTTCTTATGCAACTCTCACACTGCAAAATATTTGATACCTTCTCTTTCACCGCCAGTGACACACTATTGCAACACAAGGCAGCCATTCATCAGATTGTTGAAGGACGACTCATTTTTAAATGGGTGTACCTATTGTTTTGTCCTATACCTGTATTTCATTCATTTCTTTTTGAAGTAAAGCTTTTTCCATTTGTTTAAAAATTTTACATTTAAAATTTGTATTACCTTGCATTTTCCCTCTTAGCAAAAATTTGTAGCAGTTCAGTTCCACTTTACTTGTCTCACAGCTTTCCAAAGAATTTCAATAATTATAATTGGGTGTATTACTTGTGTTGCCTTATAAGGAGTAGAGAAAAGGCAGAATCAATTCACTTTCATTCACAGTCAGTTAATATAGCATTGTGTGTTGCACTAGATGCCGTAAGATAGAATTTGATGTCAGAAAATGATATTTATTTTTATGAATATCAGTAAGTATTGCTAAATATTATTTAAAATATATCATTTCTAGGACTTTGTATAAGATTGTTAACATCATTAATTAAAAACATTAAAAAAAGTGGGTGTCGTAAGAACTTGTAAATTTTATTAAATATCAGTTTTTAGAATATTTCTCTTTTAAACTATATAAACAACTCTTTTAATGGTTTTTTTTTTGAAGTAGTTTAAATTTAAATTTTACTTTTAATTTAAATTCTTTTAATGTTGGTTAATATTGGCAGATGTTTAAAATTTGTTGTCTGACATTCAAGATATTGACAAATATTTGTACAAACATTGACCAATATATTTGTGATACATGGGTTAAAATATGATTTTATTAGGTAAAATGAAGTTTATATATAACGTTGGTCAGTTGGGAAAATATATATTAATATTGGAAAAACTTTAAGATTATTCTTGAAATCATAAAATAAAATTAGTGTATTTTAGTTAATTAGTAACTTTTTCAAGTGCTAATGATGTGCATGTTATTAAGTAATTTTTTGTTCGCTGAATTTGAATATCCAGATTCTAATAGAGAATTGCATGTACCATTTTAACGATATTTTGAATTTAAGTTGCAGAAGTAATTTAAGTGAGTTTAACTAACAAGAATTAAAAATTGAATATAATAATTTGTTTTTAATTTAGATTCATAATAGTGAATTATGAGTTTAATTAAATAAAAATAAGAATTGACACAATAAAGTATACACTACTTTTTTCTTTTTAGTTTTTCTCTGACACTTGTTGATACCTTGGATACTTTAGTAGTAAGTTTAATAAGCCTTTCTACATATGCATTTTAAATAAAAGAATGACTAAATCGGATACTATTCATTTTTTTTTATTTTTCTACTCATACAGGTGCTAGGAGACTTTGATGAATTTGAACGGGCTGTAAAAAAAGTAATAAAAGATGTTTCATTTGATAATGATGTTGTAGTGTCTGTGTTTGAAACAAATATACGTATGTTAGGGTAAGTTGAAGCACGTAGGTAATATATCTATTTTATGTGTTCTTTAAAGAAAGTTACTTTTTTAAATTTTGATATTGTGTTGTCTAATTATTCATTGTAACAAGCTTCTTTTTTCTATTTGTACATAGCGGTCTTTTGAGTGGTCATATCCTAGGCTCATATCTACAAGAACAATTTAGTCGCATGTCATGGTATCAGGGGGAATTACTTCAGATGGCTCTAGACCTTGGTTATCGTCTTCTACCTGCTTTTAATACAACAACTGGTGTACCACATCCTAGGGTAAAATAAATGTTATTTTAATGTGATTTGCTTTTGTAACATGAATCTTTATTATTATTTTTTATAAGAATGTAAGGTTTATTTTTTTATACACTTTTTAATTACAACCTCTAAAATGTATATTCTAAAGATTGAAAACAGTAACTAAGATATTACTCATACAGTCTTGCTAACTCCTCAGGTTTAACCCGACAATACCAGATATTTGACCACTTTCCACGCTTCTGGGGCAAATATACAAATTGCCAGATTTTGGAAGGGGAAAACATTAAACTTTATGTGTGCACTTGTTTTGCTGATAATGAATAATGAAAGGAAAATTTTCTTAGACTCTTACCAAGTTCAGGCTAGCAGCACCAATGCGATAAGAATTTTGAAGAAATCCCTAGCATAATTCTTGAAGTCAGTGATACCCAGTTACATTTGGTTGGACAAATAAAGAATAATGATAGATATTCTAAATAAGAAACTCTTACTTTTCATGTTATGAATTTTTAAGGCTTCCACATATTAATGTACCAAACAATTTCCATTAGGGCATCACTACCCTTCAGTAACAGTTTGTGGAATTTGTTGAATCCTAATGTTTGTAGCCATTCAGAATCAGCATTAAGTTCTAAGTCCTGGTTTCATTAGCCTTCATCTAGCAAAACAATAGATCATTTACCAAACCAAATTAAACCACTGATTAAGTGTGAATGAATTTTTGACTTTGTCATAAACATAGCTGCATATTTTCGTTCATAATTAAAAAACAATTAAAAACTGATTGATTTGTAAATCAAGGTAACAGGAACCAAGTTTAAACAAACATTTGATTCTAATTTTTTGAAGAAATTAAAAGATGCAACAGTGAATGTAGTACATTAGAAAGAGTTGTAAATATTTTAAGGAGTTTAATATTGTCACTAAATAACTTTTCTTTAATTCCTTTGTAATGTCATTTTCATTATTTAATAACTTTTTATTGAATTTTTCAATGTTTTTGTGTTTTGATTTCTTAAGTATGATACAAAATTAACCATACGTAAAAATTGAATATTATATAATTGTTTTCTGTTATACAATTATCGTATTAGTATGGTATAAGGTTGTTACATTGATTGATAAACACAATGATAAGTTATTACAGGATTTTGGAAAATTTGTCTATATATTCATCAGCAGACTTAGTCATTTAAAACTTTTCATTGATTTAAAATGTATTTATCTATTATTAATCCAGTATGCTTTATATTTGTTTTGTCTTGAAATTCTAGGTCATCATCTACTAAGATTTTTAGATTTTAGATTCGTAATAACTTTTAGAAATAAAGTGGAGCTTGCTATATTTTGGCTTATACTTCATTCTATCTACAGTATTCACCTACATGATGCATTGATTAATCTCATATGCTTTTGTGAAGTGGTTTTATAGATACAAATTCTAATTAAGATTCAGATGTGTGTTTTATCCCTTCATGAGAAATATATAAATCTCCTGAATGTTGTTCCCATCCATATTATACCCATGCTCTTTAATGTCAAAATTTGAGTATTTGATCTTCCCAGCATAGGGAATTTTGTTGTTATAAACTTTTGGTTTTAAAATGCATTTGTAGATTATTCAGCTCTGAAGATTTTACCCAAATCTTTATTTTTTAGGCTAGATTTTGTAAAAAAAATTTAGTGTGCTTTTCTGTAAAGTACATGTTAAAAATATAGAGCTGATATTTTTAAAAAAGTAATCCATATTTTCTTATTGATTTGTTTGTTTCTAGTTTTGTTACAACTATGTATATTAACTACAATGAATTGAAATAAATTATCTAAGAAAGATCTATGAAGGGGTATGTTAGCTGCTAATTATTAAGCTATCTGATTATAATACAATTCAAAGTTCATCAGAATTTTGAAATTGTACAATGCTAGAAAAGAATTATGCAATACACTCATTAAAGACTCTCTCTTTTTTTTTTTTTTGCAATTTATTCATATTGTCTACTTTGTATTCAGATTCACTTATCTTTGATATGCATTTAGGCATTTATTCATAATATTAAAACTTTTTCTTCTTTTGTGTGTGTGTGTTGAAAATGTTAGTTTAAAAAAAGAAGTGTGTTTGGATACATCTGTGATATATATTTAAACAGTTCCTTTAATTTTTGCATTATACATATTCTTACTCTAATAAGGAATATTATTCTTTGTTTTGTTATATCATTCCAATAGAACAACTTCTAATGCATAAACTCCTATTCTAAATGTTTTCATCACAAGTTGAAAATTAGAACATAAACCTTCAATATTACAATAGATCTATAAAATTAAAATGCTGAGACTTTTTTTCCCCTGTATTTTTAAAAAAAATTGTTTGAAACGTTTGGTTACTTTCAGATCAATCTTCGTTATGGTTTGAAATCACCCAAGCTTGGAGTTGTGAGGGAAACTTGTACAGCTTGTGCTGGAACTATGATTTTAGAGTTTGCAGCTTTGAGTCGACTAACAGGAGTAACAGTATTTGAGGTAATTTTTTTTATAAAGATTTAAACAAAGTATAGAAAGACAAAAATAATTTCTGTATATTGTTATATCACCTAAAATGGTAGTTTGCCATATTGTTGCAGATACTATTTCTTAGATGAATAACTATTATTCTGTTATCTAAGTGTTTGTGCTGTTGTAGAATTTTTAACTTCTAAGTATCTGTTGAGCAGACATCTTAAAGTTGACTTTGTTTTATTTTGTTATAATATAGGCATATTTAATTCATCTATCATCATTTTTTGATTTAGGTTTTAAACTATTTTAAAGCATTAATTGTATATTACTCTCACTTTCTACCAGTTACAATAATTAAAAAATCTGATGGGTGTACATGATATCCTTGTATGCCTATTATATCAACTTTTTTTTTTTTTTAAATTTGTATGATGTGATGTCAAAATCACCATTTGCACATTGAATTAAAAAAATGATTTAATTTTTTAAGATAACCATCTTGTAAGTAAAGCTCAAAAGTATTGCTCTCAGTATACTGCTCTCTATCGTACACCTGAAGCATTATAATTTGTTATAGTAACACATTTCATTCTAAATTTGTAGTGGATACAATTACTGCCCTCTCCTTTTATGATAGGTGGCGCTATGAGAGCCATCTAGTTTTCCTATGGTGACACTTACCTCTCTGTGTGTGTGTTTACCTATGATGTTGCTTTTGTGCTGTGTTTCTTTGTACTGTGTTATGGAACATAACCAACAAATAAAAATTGGTTCCTAAACTAGACTTATTATTTAACAACAGCCTTTTGCATAAATAAGAGTCTCGTCCCTCTACAAACTGAAATAAATCACAATTACAATACTTTTTTAATTTTGTACCAGGCTGTAATTAACAATAAAAATTCAGCATTATTCTCTGCAATTAATAGCTTATTATTTTTGTAATAGTCTTAAATACAAAGATTCAACATTATGGTTAATTGGTTTTGTGTTATACCCAGACCATGAAAAATTTCAATATAATGTGTATTAGTGCTCATTATGTTCAAAATTTTCTTTTATAGAATTCAGATTCTAATCAAAAAAGGAGGAGCCTAGTAAGATGTTATATTAGTCTTAAATATTCAATTTCAACATTTTAAAGCTAATTGTTTTTGAGTAATGTCCATACATCATTAATATACCATATATTTCCATGTACAAACGGAGAATTTTTTGGCTTTTTATAGACTTGAAGTGCGGAGATTGGCTTATATATAGATCTATTAAATGGATAAAATATATTTTTGGTGACATTTTTTGCTGTTGGTAACAAAAAGTCGTCAAAGCTGCAAAAATTAACCAAATGAAAAAAATAAAGAAAAGAACAAAAAAGAAAATGTATAGCAGCAAAATGTAAATAAAGTTTTGAAAAATTTTTAAAATAAGATAATCACAAAAATGATTTTTATCTGTGTTATAATTGCTCTAAAACAATAGTACTATAACTTAGTGGATCAGCTATTCTTCTAATAAACACAGTTCTACATAAGCCAGAAGCAATCGATAAATTGCCAAACATAGCATTTTTTTAAGTTTATATTGCTTAAATTTAAGAAAAGTGTTGATGATCATTCTCACTTAAATTAAGTTTAAAGTAAATAAAAATAACTTTCATCATTGTTTTTGAGAATGACATGCTGAGTTTTATCACTTCAAAAGTTTAACTCTTCTTATCTCTGGTAAATGTGTAAACAAACTACAAATTTTGCTGTTTAACTATGTGAAATGACGTCACAGTTTGGTCTGAAGTGACGTCATTATCACAAAGTAATTGTTTTCAGAAACCAGTTAATATTGCTGTATATCAATAAAATGTTTCTGTATTTATGTTTAGCAACATATTTTTGTAACAGTTGTGTAGAAATGTTGCATGCATAATTAATTACCGTGAGTGTGTAAAGTAAGTCTGTAATCTGCCGAGAGGCTGCTGTTCTGTTATCTTTGCATTATGTTACGCTAGCACTTAGTTTTTCTGTTGCTTGTAAGTTCATTCCATCGCTGGGTACAACAGAGTTAGTTTATTAATGTTTGCATTGTAAATATTTCATTCTTTGTGTCCATGGAGTACTAAGAAAATAGATCTGTCTGAACTCTATTGGGCTGCCCGTCACAGACTAATGGCAGTAATGCCTAGGTCTGGCGTAGGATTTAAAAAAAAATAGGTGTTAATGGGTCGTGTTTTTATTCTTCCTGGGTTTGGGTATAATAAACCTTTGGTTGCAGTACCCTGTTCTTGGGAAATCCCCCCAATAGCTCCTCTAAAGGTAAATTCATCCATTCATTCAACAGTAATAGTGTATGTTTTTTAGTATAATTTTATTTGTAATATTAAGCACCTGTTGATGGCTGTTTAACATAAATTTTAATAGTTGTATTTAAGCTAATATTTGAGCAGAGGAGATAAGAACTGGGTTAGAAATGTACCCAACATCTCTTCTAACATTTAAAATGCCTTTCAACTTACAATTTGTTTTACAATTTATTGATTTCGAACAAATCTCAATTTTATATTTCTGTAGATAGTTTTTAGTGTTGATACATTAAGCTGGACATTTCCAAACTGATATTCTGTTACATATTCTTTAGTTCTAAATATTTTTAACAAGTGACACATTTTCATGTTCTTAGGAGAAAGCACGAAATGCAATGGATTACTTATGGAAACAAAGGCATCGAACCAGCGACTTAATGGGAACTGTGCTCAATATTCACAATGGAGATTGGATTCGCAGAGGTAAGTTGTTTTCTTTTGTTAATATTAATATTGAATGAAGGTACTTAGTTGTTTTCTTCTGCTTTTTAGATAGTGGTGTAGGAGCTGGAATTGATTCTTATTATGAATACTGTTTAAAAGCATATATCCTGTTGGGAGATAATGTTTATCTTGAAAGATTTAATAAGGTAAGTTTTTTTGCATTAATATAACTTTTAAGAACTTTTAAGAATGGATTCTGTTAAACCTGAATGATTTGGGAAATAAAATTGTACCCTTGTAGCAATTCATACATGATAAAATATTTTTAGGAAATTTATTAAGTGTTTTTTGATATTGATTATAATTGTTCTTTCATATATTGTTCTATTGATTACTCAGAAGAGCTAAAACATTATAACTATTTTAGAGTTTAGATATTTTAAAAAATTAAAATAAAAACTACTCGGTAATTTGCTTCCAGTGGTGTTTAAAAAAAGCACATTGTTTTAATCGTAAATCAGTTTTGTATTCATTTAGTATTTTATTAACTTAACTCATAAGCATAAATTTGTTTTGTTAGATCTGCATATTTTATATCAATTAATGTCAATACAGCTAATTACTTTTTTCTTTCACTTTTTGAAGTTTTGTTAACTGTAAAATGGTTACATATTGCTAAAAATTAATTATATGCTTATAAAAATATAGTTTTTTAAGTCATTTTCATAATCTCAAATAGTATTGCTTTTTATAATTTCCTGTATTTAAAAAATTCTCATCCTGTAATGTTGTTAGGATGCATAAACCAAAGACTGCCTCTAAAGTTAATGGGACAACACAAGTATTTATGTACAAAATATTAATTAAAAAAATAACAACAACAAAAAGAATCGCAGAGCTGGATCATTAGCTACCAAAATTCATGGACAAGCAGTCTCCAAAAATATCTAGCAAAATTCAATATTAGGTAGCATTTTCTTTGCACTGAAAAAGAAAGGTCCTTTCCCAAGAAAGAGCTGATGATCTCCCTTTTCCTCTCGGCTGTCGCTTTCACAGTACCCCAACCCCCAGAATCTGATCCACTTTTGAAAACTGCTTCTAATCCCCTTGGAGTTTTGCTGAAAACACCTGCAACAGTATCTGTTTCATAACTGCTGTCACAAAATGTTGAATCTGAAGACTTTATGAGCCCAGTAGCCAGGTGGCTCTCACTCCCTAAGAACAAAAGGTGGAGGGGTTAAAGGATCCATTATCTGCTATCAAGAGAGGGGCATATATGCAAACACTGGTTATGGGTCCAAAAGTCCTTACAATATTCGCTGATAGTATATGAATTTTCTTTAAAAAATGTTTGGGGATATTTAAAAAAAGAATTAATTTTTAAAGAAAATTGGGTCATTTTAATAAAATTTATATTCACTGTTAGTAAAAAATATGTTTTAAAATTTGAACAAATTACTAGTAAAACTAAATTATATATATATATATATATATATATATATATATATATATATATATATATATATATTCAGGCTTATTTCATAAATTTAACAAATTAAATAACTCCATGGGTGTCAATTATTACATGCCCATTTGACAGTCATTTGCACTTTAATTGTTCTCACTATTATTCACACAATCAAATATGTTTATGTCATTGTCATCTGAATAGTCAGATGAACTATTACTTGTATTGGAGAAATTACTCTTCTTCATTTCACTATCTAATTCATTGATCAGTTTAAAAATATCTCTTTCAAAGTATTTTATGTTTTTTTCCATGGTAGCTAAAATAAAGCTGATCCAAAAAGTACTAAACAATAGCTAGTTAATTCTAATTTGAACACATCAATTCTACTCTTGCATCTAACCAATAGACATTATATCCTTTTCTTATTTATGTAATCTTAGGTTCCTTATTGAATGCATTCTGTTGTTTATATGTTCCATTTACCAAAAACAAAACAAACTCTGAACTAAAAGTATATATTGAAAATCAGCACTCTGTAAAACATTATTCAAAAATGTAACACTTCAACTGCCATTTAGTGCTGTTTAAAAATTTAAGTAAATGTTCCAAACCCAAATCACACTTTTTTTCCAAGAAGTTTTAAGTGATGGGTTAAGTTTTAAAAATGTATTATTTTTTTTAAAGCACTACTCAGCAGTGATGAAATATGTGAGTCAAGGACCTCTTCTGGTGGATGTCCATATGCACAGACCTCATACAAATTCGCGTAACTTTATGGATTCTCTGCTTGCTTTTTGGCCTGGTTTACAGGTAAGTTTGGAAACAAGTAAATTTAAAATAGCTATTATCATTCAAAACACAGGAAAAAGAATAATATTTTTGTTTTTAATAGGTTTTGAAAGGAGATATAAAACCTGCTATTGAAACCCATGAAATGTTATATCAAGTCATGCAGAGACACAACTTTTTGCCTGAGGTATTTTCATATGTCTAAAGAAATTTTAAAAAATATGGTTAACAGCATGGTCTGTATAGGTGCTATTGAGTTTTACTACAAAAGTAGAGTAAGCTAGATTTTTACCTTTTATTTTTAACCAAAGAAAAAAAAATCTTACTAAAGTTTATTGTAGTACTCTATATTTATTTTATAAATTTAGCTTACTCAAATGATGTTAAATCTACTTTCATCAAAGAAATGATCAAATTACTTTGTGTTGGAAAAGTCTCCTTTCGAACAAAAATTAAAATGTTTGAATTTGAATTTTGAGCTCACCCTGCATTACCCAGGTAGCACAAAAAATCTTTGAATATTAAAATTATAATATCAGCCTGCATCAAATGGACCCCTTCTCTCCTAAAGGATATTCCTGATTATCATTTTTTGATACTTAGCAATATTACTCAATATTTCCATGATATCATTGAATATAGTTTTTTGAAATTTACGCTTACGTCTGTTAATTCCCCAATATCCATGAATTTATATATATTTTCTTAAGTTAGCAATTTTTTATTGTGATAATTATACCTTATGCAATAATTCATTCACTTCATCTTGAAATAAAGGTATTTGTTTAAAAGCTTAATATTTAAAATTTGTATGACCTGACATTTTCCCTCAGAACAAAAATCTATAGCAGTCCAATTCTACTTCGTTTTCCCAAAGAATTCAGTACAATAAATACAATTGGTCATAGAACTCATTGCAGAGAAACAGCAAAATCAATTCACTTCAGTTCTGAAATATTTATATTTGCACCCTGATTAAAAGAAGTGTAAAACACTTTGAAGAATAGCAGAAGTTAAAAAGACTTTAGTTCATTGATTAAAAGAAACTAAGTTATGGCTAACTTGTTAATAAGTATAATGTACAAATTAAAGCTATCGTTCCACCAAACACAGTCGGATGTCTATATATACAGTGACAAATCATGAAAAAATTACGATATACATTTTGCCACTTTCTGAAAAGAAAACACTTTGGTAATACCTCCTGTAAGGAATGATATCATCTCAAACAGAAAAATAGTGGGAAACAAATTCTAAAGAAAATAAGGTTAACTTTTAGCAATATATATAGCATAATGAGAAGAAAGCTCTATAATTTTAACATGTTCACATTCAGCTACTGTGTTGCACTGAATGTTATAGGATAGTAAATATTATTAAAATATAATTTTTATGACTTTGCATGACATTAACAGCATTTGAAAAAAAAAACATTAAAAAAAGATTTTACAAAAACTGGCAAATTTTCTAAAATTTCATTTATTAGAATAATATTTCTCTTAAAAGCAATACAAAACAACTCTTTTAAATATTTTTTTAAAGAATTTTAAACTTTACATTGTCATCCATTATCAGCAGATGTCCAAAATTGGATGTCCTATATTCAGTGAGATTCAAAATATTGGTCCACATTTATACATTGACCAATATAATTGTGTTACCTGGGTAATATTCATGTTATTTTAGTCAATATAGATGGGAGTATATAGTTATCCTCCTTTTCTTTAGTAAGAATAGTTTTTTGATTGTAAGCATTTGTCTTTTTGTTTTAGGCTTTTACAACTGACTTTCAAGTTCATTGGGGACAACATCCATTACGTCCTGAATTTGTTGAAAGTACTTACTTTTTATACAAGGTATTAAAAATATGTTTAAAAATTTTATTTGGTTTGAATTTTGTAAGAAAATGCAACTAATTGAGCAATGATTATTGCAGGCTACAAATGATCCCTATTACTTAGAAGTAGGAAAAAAAGTATTACACAGCCTTCAGAATCATGCTCGTGTACCTTGTGGATTTGCTGCTGTTAAAGATGTGAGAACAGGAAGCCATGAAGACAGGTAAAATTAAACTTATTTTTAAAGATAATTACCCTTGAAATGAAACTTCAAACATTGCTTAAATTTCAGTGTATAAGACAAAATATTTTTGTGGCTTTTTGTAAGGTTAAAGGCAGGGTGAGATCATCTTGTATATTTATTTGCAGAACTAGATAGATACTTCTTGGTGATGTTTTTCACCATTGGTGTCTCTAAATAAGCAAAATATTAAAAAAAAAAACAGGCAAATCGTGACTAAATATCAGCTCATTAAAAATGCAATTCTCTATAAACAATAAATTTCTAAAAATAAATTTCTTAGCTTTTTGCAGTTTATATTGCTTAAATTTAAGAAAAATGTTAGCTTCTGATAGGGATAACAAAGTTAAAACTATTGAAGTTGTTGTCTTATAACTAAAATTTTGGCC
The DNA here is from genome assembly GCA_032207245.1 of Pardosa pseudoannulata. Lineage (NCBI taxonomy): Eukaryota > Metazoa > Arthropoda > Arachnida > Araneae > Lycosidae > Pardosa > Pardosa pseudoannulata. The sequence goes on along the minus strand of CM063504.1, from coordinate 182,610,865 downwards.
ACATGGTCTAGTGCTGTAATTCTCATACCTAGTGCCGTGGCACTAATTAAGAAAAACCAGCTTAAAAGTTTAAAATTAATAAAGAAGTAATAAAAATACTATTTAAGTTGCCTTATCTCACCATTGTTGAAACGTGAGGAATTGCCTTTGTACTTGTCTCAATGTGTGGCTGATCTTTAACTTCAAATCTTCTCAAACTGGATTCTGTAGCAATAAAAATTGTTGGTATGGCACTTTACAGCAATTTGATTGGAAAATATTTCATATGTTTTATCCACTTGGGGACATTTTGGGCTCCTTTTTATCATATTTCATTGTTAGAGAGTTTCTTTTCACACCGGCTTATATTTGGGTTTTGAATTTTGAATAAATATTTTAACTAAAGGCATAAACTCAGCGTACACATGGATGGACTTATTTTTGGAAATATATGGTATGTGATATACTGGAATTCCTTTTTGAAATTTATCAATATATATAAACTGAAATTTGAATATAATTGGTAGAAATATAAATAAGATTTAAAAATTGCTATTTATCTATTGCTTGGAGAATAAGGAATATGCATAATCAAAATGAATTTTCATTATTTCGCTAGAATTATTTCAAAAAGAGAAATTTTTGATAGAGGTTTAATACTGTTATTAGTAATTAAGGATTTTCATCAAAAGTCTTATTTAAAATACTATATTATCATGCAAATGTATTTATCATTGCTATGCATTTCATATTTTAATTATTATAAGCATCTATGAACTTAAAAGAATAAGGATAGATGTATTTTTAATAATGCACAACTACATTTAATATACATGGAGTGAATGGTAAGTTATATTGTAGAAATTTACTTCCTAAGTTAAGTTTATGCTTGTTGTTTTCATTTATAATATCCACGTATATAAATTTTGGTGATATTTTGTTTCTTTTCAGGATGGACTCTTTTGTTTTAGCTGAGACTTTAAAATATTTGTACTTGTTATTTGCTAACAAAGAAGAACTTACTCTTGAGGTGGACGACTTTGTGTTCACAACAGAAGCACACTTCTTGCCTCTCAGCCTGGCTCGAATCAACAATGTTAGCACTCTTATTGAAGTAAGATTTTTTCACCTTTCTTTTTTAAAAAAATCTATTTTTAAAATCTTTATTTCTCCTTTTCACATCTTATCTGTTTTCTTGTATTTTTTTTAATTCCTGAGTCAAAAAAAAGCATTTTTTTTTATTTGATGAAAATTAATATATGTTCTAACTTGAATTGGAAAACTCATAATATATTTGTTATACTTGAGTTATGTGTAATATCCTTCTCATCGATCTCTGAATTTTTGTTTAGTGAACTCAAGCTTTGAATTAAACATTCTGATAGTATATTTGTTATCTGTTATATATTTATATGGTATATGTTTATATTATTTGTTATTTGTTTTGTATATTTGTTATATATACTGTTTTGAGGTACATAAGGTAAATATCTCTAGTAAAAGATTTATTAAAATATGCAAATGCTTGGATAAAGTATTTTGTAGGTATATCATGAAAATAGCTTAACAATGTGTCTTATTGTTGGAATGTAAAAATCACTTTGAAATAATTAAAGGTTCATTTAATTTTTTCTTTTTTTGTTATCTTAATTTTTAAAAAATCGTAGTTATGGATATTGGAAATGAATTATTTCTGTAGTATAAGTTCTAACAAATATCATCATGTGTGCGAAAAATTCATAAGCAGGGCCCAGAATAAAAGTTTTCCCATCATACTTCTTACACAAGTACCTTGTAAATGCTCTTATCTTTTTGAATACATGAAACAGTAGTGAAGTGTAATGAAATGTAACAGTAGAAACTGATCTACTTTGAACAATGTAATTTTTCTCTTTGTCGTATTCTTAACACCTTTGTCCTTACAAGCATGAATGTACCAAACATATGACTTGATGTCAACCAAGGTGTTAATATGTTCCTGTAGTAATAATTGCAGTTCTTAACGCATACCTGCCAACTTATATGGTTTAACCATATATTATACAGATTTGAGTGACATTGTAGGATTGTATGTTTGCATGTGTCAACCATATGGTTTTGAGTTTATTTAAAAAGAAAATAATAATAAATAATAATCTTATGGTAAAAACCTGAAAAGAAATATATTTTTCTACTATCTGAAGTTGAACACACTTGAACATTCTTGGTTCACAATGCAGAAGATACCTATATTTCTCAATATAAGTTCATCCCTGTATAACCTGAGATTGCAATTTTCCTTCAAAAATTTACACAGTTAATAAAAAAGATTATCAGACCTGGTACAAATGTAGTTTAAGCCTTTTGACACATTTTAGAAATTTTGGGAAGTCATTGGTAATACTCATTATAAATTTTTCCATTTTTATGTTTTTTTTTTAATTTAAAAATTTAATTTATTTTTATAAATTTTTGTCATTTATTTCTAGTTTTTTAGCTTCTCAATTATTTTTGCAGATTTGGCAATTTTTTGATTGCTATCAGGAAAAAAAATGTTTCCAAGAAGGGCCTATAATACATTTCTTTAGCAGATCAGAATATAAACTAACCCTACTACTTTAGCTTTAGAAAAAAAAACTTAAAAATTCTTGGCTTATACACAGAAATATATAGTGTGTGTAAAAACTTGTGAATGTATTTGCGACTTTTAGATTGCATATTTAGTTTTATGAAATAGTAAAATTTTCAAAGTTGGCATGTGGGCAGCTATGATAATGTCGTACATCTTTATAACTTGTTAAAGTTCCTTTACTGTAGGACAAATACTTAACTACTGTAGTTTGAAAACATGTTTTCTTTTTAGACTCCCAAATTGTCTCATGGAGAGGGTAATGGTGAAGAGGATTTTGCTCACAGTTGTCCAAACACTCATTTTCTTTATCCTGATGGAAGAAACTTTGCTCAGTCAATACGATTACCTCTCAAAAATTTAGTTGAAGGAATTTGTCCTTCAAGCAAATCTCTGTAAGTAACTCTTCTGCTCTGAATTACAAATTACCCAGGTAGCATAAATTTATTGGTCAGTGTTATAGAAATATTGGTCAATATTTTGAATGTCAGACATCCAATTTTGGACATTTGCTTATACTGACTGACATAATGTAAAGTTGAAATTTGAAATTGTTTGAAAGAAAGCATTTTAATGGCAGTTTGTATTGGTTATAAGAAAAATTATTATAAAAAATAAAATTTAATAAATTTGCCAGTTTTTAAAGAATTTACTTTTTTAATGTTTTTAACAATGTGATAAAAATAATATTTTAGCGATATCTATTTATATTCAGAAAAAATGTTTCCTGACATTCAATTATATCTCTTGAAATTCAGTGCAATGCACAATATTACATGAATTGAATGTGGAAATAAGTTAATTCTTCCCGTTCTCCATTCCACATGAGGCATCACAACAAGCACTGCAGCTAATTGTAATTATTACGATTCACTGGAAAGCTGTAAGACAAGGAAAGTAGAACTGGACTGCCATTGATTTTTGTTCTGAGTAAAATTGTCAGGTAATATAAATTTCAGATGTAAAACTTCAAATAGAAAAAACTTTAAATCAAGAAGAAGGGAATGAATGAGTTTGCATGGCTAAATTACCACATGGTGAAACTAAAGCTCTAGTATCAAATGCTAGTCTTGTTAGTTATCAAAAATGTGTTTAGTATATTTTCATTTATTTTTTAACATTTTACATGCATTAAATATGTTTGTATCCATATCTGTTGTATTGAATCCCTATTATTATAAAAAAATGGTAACTTCTAAAAACGCGAAGTTACATAAAAGAAATTATTTTATATTTTCAAATATTCAGCAGCATGAAGATTTTATGTCACCACCAATTTTTGCAATAACTATCGAAGAAAAAAAAAAACCTCAATTAATAGTGACTATTAAAAATATTTTATCAGTTTATACATTTTCTATAACTTATAAAGCAAAGTGATCTAATATTTCTGAAAGTATATTTCTAATATTGAATAATTTTTATACTGCTGAGTATCTGTTTGTAATGCTAAATTTTTTTTTAAATTAACAAATTTTTAAAAAGTGTAACAGTATAAACAGATAAGCAGAAGTGTAAAAATTATTCAGTTTTAAAAAGCACACTTTTAGAAATATTAGAAGAAAATGTTTCTTAACATAAAAAACTGATCTTAACAGATAACAAGGAAATATTCACTAATATTGCTAAATATAAAAAAAAGGATATTCAAGGTAGGGGGTGCATTTGATGTAGGCGAATAATATAATTTTGATTATGGTCAATGTTTTTGTGCTACCTGGGCAGACTAGTCTCTTGAGTTCCATTCTCACAATTTTAGTTGGCTTATATATTCTTTTATTTACCCATCAGATCTCGTACCATCCTTGCCTCTGAATTTCAAGTGGATAACAGAGAAAATATTGAAGCTGTGAAAAGAATGGGTATTACTGTTCTGAAGTTATCGGATGGCAGAATTAAGTTGATAAGGAATGCTACCCAGGTAACTTGAGAGTTATTCAAGCATTTCAAAATGGATACTTTCTCCTCTTTGTATTCATTGCTGTCAAATTTATTTCAGGCTGAATCTCCTGAATTGGCCGATGAAGGCATCCTTTTCATGCAGGAAATGATTGAATTGTCAAAGGTGCTCAATCAAAATGGTAAATGTTTAAAGTATTGATTATTGTTTTGGTGAACTTCCTCACAGCTGTACTAAAACTTAGAAAAGAGTAGTAGTAATTAGACTTTTTTCAACAGTAAAAAATACACTGAAGGATAAAAGAAAAAAGTTTCTCTTTATTTAAAACCTCAGCTTTTAAAAATATGACAGACAATATAAATTTTACATATTTCTTTTTCTTTCAATAAAGTTTAAAAGATTGACTGAAGTTGATACTATTCATCACCATTGTAAAATCTTTGTATACACACACACACACATATATATATTTATATACATAAACATATACATATAATTTTCTTCTTCTAAATCTCTGCGGCCCATTATAAGCCAAGGCCATCACAATAGTCTTACTTGAAGAATTTAAATGTATTTTTATGGTTTTCTGTGCTGAGCCTTATTTTGATTGTAACATAACATTACAGGTAAAGAGAAAGCTTTTTAATGTGAAATTTAGTCATGTACTTCCTTTCAGTAGACATTTTATGTATTTGTCTATGTCAATTTTATTTTTTATTTTTTTGGTTTTGTGTTTATTTATAAACATGACATTTTCCCTTTCTGAGTAGAAAACATAGTTAAATTGCACAATAAAAAATGTTGTGCAGTGCAAAAAAGTGCAGTGTTTAGTTAAATTAATAAGTTTGTTAAGTGGCTAATGTATTTCAATTTCAAAATTGGATAGTTAAATACCCTGTGAAGTTGAACAATCTGCAATTTGGTCAAAAATGATACTTGATATAATTTGTGATGGGAAAGTTTTAGTTGTAGTATCAAAATAGGCATAATATGCCAATGAATCATTAATATGTAATTTCTTTTAGCAGGCATGACTATTGAAAATTTTAGGTTGATGAAAACATTTTTGCTTAAATTCTGTAGAAGTTTTGTAAGTGAATGTAATTATAATTGTTTTAACAAAATATGATAAATTGTAAAATGTGATATTTTAATTTTAGTGTTTTCTAATTAACCTATTTAGTATTTTTAGTTAAGTGAAAATTATTTTTCTTTTAGATCAGGTGCGTGTTGTGTACTTTTATTTGCCAAATAGTTCAGCTCGAACAGTATTGAGTGCTGGTCCTGCCCAATTTGGATTGGATCTAAAAGGGAGAAAACCAGTAAGTATTGCAAAGAGAAAGAAACAGATGAAATGTAACCCCTTATGTGGCTAATTTGGTTGGGCATACTAAATTTTTCTAACCCTGGGTTTCCACATTGAAAAACTAATCATATTTTTGGCAACAAAGTATTATTTTTTCACTATAATTGTGAAATAATGCTTTCTCAAACAAATATCATCTTATAGTTATATATATAAATATGTATAGAGGCACATTAGCTCAGTCGACAAAGGCTCATCTCATATTGGGAGAGTTATATGTTCGAGGTTTAAGCCAGCTAAAGATTCACTGTGTTCTTTAATGGTGGCTGGGCAGGTATAATGGGTTTGGGGTCAGAATGTCGTCCAAGTTCTTGAATCCCTGGAGGTGGCAGGCCAAGCCTGGGGGTCTTCTGCTTGGTCCCTGCTTCTAAATTATAAAGACCCACTTTGTTTTTTGTGTTGCCTAATTTAAGAAGTAATGTTGGCCATCTATCTCTATGATGCTCCCATAATAAAATGAATGGCCAACAAATATCTGCAGCTATTTAAAAGCAAGTGTACCAGCATGGGAAATAATAATTAAAAAAATGTGTAAACAAATGAAATGGGAAATTTTGTTATTGAGATGAAACAAAAAATATCTTTCCAGAATTTTTTTAATTATCTTAATTAAAATATACTTGTCTTTTTTAAAAATATAAAATTGTTAAATTTAATTATCTCAAATCGATTATAAGATGGACATAAACTTATATTGAATTTCCAGTGAACAGTGTCAGTGCTCTTTTAAAATTATCTTCATATTTTATACAAGAATTAGCTAACTTCTTTTGTCTCCATTTATTTGTCTTTATTTTTATATATTTTTCACTGGCATTTGAAAAAAAAAAGTTAAACAAAATTTTAACTGGAAGACATCAAGACAATTTGAAACAAATTTTTCTTGTGAGATGAAATATAGGAAATAAACATAAAGTTCTACTTTTAAATGAAAAAATTCTTCTGTTTAGGTTGAATCTGAAATGAGAATTGCACAACCTATCAAGGCATGCACAGACATCTCTAACAGTAGAGAACTTTTTGGAAAAATTGCCATTGTTGAGAGAGGAGATTGTATGTTTGTTGAAAAGGTAAGACTAATCACAATTAGTTTATGCTCTTGGTATTGATGTAAAGAATTGAGATCTAATTAACAGTGAAGTGTGTGCAAAAATGTAGTATGAACAGTAACCATTTAAACTTCAAAAATAAAAGTTTATTTTGAACATTGAACTAAAATGAATATTTAAAGGAAAAAAGACATAAATTTTAAGTATCAGCTATACTGTATTGTTACAATAGCCAAGACCCATGCTATTGCTATAAAAAATACTTTGACAGGGTATTAGTGTCTAGAAATAACAGACAAGCAAACAGTACCTCATTCCCCTTCACTGACTACATTTGCCCTTATATTTAGAGAGGAAAAATGGTCTGTAAAAGTCAGTATTTTTTACATAGGTTCAGTGTTGATTAGTATTTTCAGAATTAAGTCAAGTCAGTGTTTGATCAAAAATTAGTTTTTTTTTTATGTTTTTATTTTATTTAAACAGTTTAATTTTATTATTCTGAAATTATTTTAAAATAAGGACATGATAGTGAGCTATTGAAAAATGTGTAGAAAAGCTAGTGAAATTCATTTAAATGTGTTTGTGTGTGTGTGGGACATTGGCTACGTCTGTTTCAAAAATATGTATCATATTTCTAACATAGGCTTTGCCAATTTTAAATGGCTAGGAACATCCATGCCATTAGTAGAGGCCTCCAAATAGCAATGTAATTAATTTCGAAGGTCTCTAGATATGATATAATGCCATGGTATTAGAACTTTTTGATCTTGGGACATCAAGGTAACATGCTGACCTAAAAATTAAAAAAAAATTAGTAATGTAATTTTAATTGTTCAAAAAAATTTAGTTAATGATATTAAACATCTCAATTTTTTTAATAAAGTTTATACAAAACAACCATTGTCAAAATTGTGTGCAATAAACTGAAAATCAAATCTGTAGTTACAAAATTAGCAATCATTAATCATTTACAACTTAAAAGTTAAAACATGGTCTATAACATGTAGGACATTTAAGCAAAAATTAGTTTAAGTGTAATCTATCTCAAATTCATCTGTACTTTATTCATTGTGAACTAAAACTTTGGTTTTATTTCATAATCTAAAAATGGATTAATTAATTTAGTATTTAATGAATTTCCTATTTTATAAAAGACAGTATTTCTTTTAAAAATTTGGCAATGGTATATTTCTATTCAATTTAAATGTACTTGCAGTTTTTCATCCACCTTGTAACACATAGATTGAATACCTGCAAACTTTAATGGATTATCAATTACTTTAATTGGTTTTGGTTTAATTTTAGACTTGCAAATGGACCAGGAATTTTTATGGTTTTTGGTACTGTGAAAAGGAAATAAAAAATTTTGAAATAAGAGCAATGGATTTTTCACTTTAATAATATCTGAAAATTCAAAAATCTATTTCATTTCAAAAAAAATTTGCAAAACTGATTAAAAAACCCTATATGTTTAATAATTTTAAAGACATTAAATTCCTTTGTGAATTTACTAAAAATAAATTGTGACATGAACTGAACCAAAAGTTATATCCAGCTTATCAGTTTTGTAAATATGACCTTTAAATATTTGGAATATTGAAAAAAATAGCAAGTCTAGCAAATTTCAAAATGCTAATGACAATTAACTCCCTTCTCTAGCTGTAATAAACATTCCATCCTTTCGTATTCCATCTAAATATAAACTCCAGTGCTCAATAAATTACAGACCAAGGCTCAAACACACGTACTATTGTTTGTCTGTTCAAAATTCCCAGATTCAGAAGAAGAAGAAAATAACTAAGAACTGAGAGCATATATTGAAAGCCAACACTTTGTGGAAAATTATTCAATAATCTGTCTACACCATGTAGTGTCATTTAAAAATTTAAATAAAACTTTATGATTTGCAAACACAAATGTAGCCATGGGCTCTGAACACAGAATTTTGTGATCACATATGTTATCACAGGTTAATGAAGCGTAATTTGTGTTAATTTTCTTAATTGCAAATATTTCACTTATAAAATTTGTTCTGATACCTAATAAAAAGCATTTCTTACAGTTATTATAAGTATTTTTTTAAAGATAAATATATTTATTTGAAAAAAAAAAGAGCTGAAACCTTTATTTTTTTTATAAGGATCAACTTGTCTCTTTTAAAAATTAAAAAATAATGTACCCTAGATTTTAAAGTGTACTTATATCAAAATTCATAAGACTTTGAATTCCACAATAAAATATACTTTGTAGGTATTCAGAATTGATTTTAGATGGCCAAGCATTCAAACATCAACAATAATCAATTGACCAGTAGATAAAAATAATAGTTTTTTTTTAAATTTTTTTCAATATTTCATTTTTTATATGATGAACATCTTGTTTTGTTCCACTTTGAATTTCTCCCTTCCTTCTACATGATTTTCTTTATTAACACTTTAATTAAATAGGTTTATTTATTCTAATCATATTAAAAATATTTAGAAGGATGGATAAACTATTAGAATACAGATTTAGAATGCAGATTTTGTTTTATCAGGATAAACTAATAGACTTCTCATTTCAGGCTCGACATATACAGAAAACTGGTGCTGTAGCAGGCATTGTTCTAGGTATTTTGATAGAGTTTATTCATTTTTTTTATATGTTGCCATGTAACTCTGTTTTCAAATCTGCTATTGCATTTTTTATTATTTTATAACATAAAAGTTTATACTAGGCATACTACATTTTAAATCTAACCAAAACTGTATTAATTCTGGCAATTTGCTCTGTATGGATAGATCCATTTTAGTGGAGATATATGTATATTTTCGTGTATAAGCTGATATTTTTTTGGGCTTATCATAAACCTAAAGTGAGGAAATTGGCTTTATATATGGATCTATGAAACAGGTATAGTATATACTGTATATTTTTGTGTATTCTTATGGCTTTTTAAAGACCTAAAGATGGGGGATTGACTTATATACAAATCCATGGAACAGATGTAATAAATATATTTTGGCGATGTTTTTTGCTATTGGCAACATAAAGTCTCCTAATTGGCAAAAATTAATGAAACAATTTTTTAAAAAAATCAGTAAAAAACAAAAAAGAAAATGTAAAATAGTGAAAAATAAATGAAGTTTGCAAAAATTTTGAAATGAGAAAAAACGCAAAAATTGAAATATAAATTTAAAATAACTGTTGTGTTATAATTGTTCAAAAACAACAGTACTAGAGAATTTGAATTAGGGTGGGGCGGCCCACAAGGGCACCAGCATGGCGGCCCAAGGCCTATTATACTGAACCCCCCCCCATTCACTGGAACAAAGAGTTCCAGCACAAGGTTAAGAAATATTAACCATTAGATCTCAGAGAGACCAATAGCTGAGATAAATCTCAGCAGCAATTTAACCAGGAAGTTAATCAACTCCCACGGCTCAATGAAGTGATACCCAAGGAATTCAAATGTCTTGGCGCAGTAGTAGTCACATTCACACAAAACATGTGATGAACTCTCCTCTGCCATATGGCATCCCCTACATACAGGGCTATCCATAATGCCAATAATGTTGAGGTGCCTCTTAAGGCAACAATGGCCAGTCAACAGGCCAATGGCCACCCTTAAACTCTTTTCTACTGAGCTTCAGTAGCTCATTAGCCCTCATCCAGGGATAACCCTGGTTAAGCTCCTTGGCCTGAACAACAGTACTATAATGATAGCAGATCGGCTAATCTTTTAATAAACATAATCCTACAACTGTGTAACAATCCTAACAACTGTGGATTTTAAACTGCTGTATGTTTCTGAATATAAGCCAAGCGTACGATTTTCCTTCAAAAATTTACCCAAAGTTCTGTATAAAAGCTGAAGTAAAAAAAAAATTAGAATGTTCAAATACGTTACTTAGCAGGTAAAGTGGGGAAATATTTTCCAATCATTTTGTCTTATATTAAAACACTAGACCAAGGCTTCTCAAACCTTTTCGCCATCCAATTGAAATACTTTGGAGGTAGAGATCAGTCACACCTTGAGATAAAAACAAGGGCATCTCCTAGAACATTTTGAAAGTGGCAAAGAAATAAGCTTATATTGTTAATTTTAATTAACTTCATGGGTCTTGGTTAACTTCACAATTTACTATAGTTTGTTTACTTTACTGCCACAGAGCACGGTTTGTACTTCCCCAGTGGCATGAATAATTTCAACTTATTTAGGTAAAATCAAAATTTATTCAAGTCCAACTCACATCAGAGATATACAGACAACTGCCACACAGTTTCTCCAGTATTTTATAGCTACACCAGCCAATGACAGCCTGCCATGCCACAACCAATGGTGAACTGCCATATCAACATTTGCATATGCATACATTTGAATAACAATAATCAAAACAAGTAAATTACTTACAGCTTTTACAAAAATTATTAAATATTTAAATTAAAATATAGCATTTTATATTATAAATAATGGTGTTCATAAATTTATCAAAACAAAATATACATCTTGTATTTTATAAACTTAAACAACATAATTATACACTGTTGTAATGGGAAATTAACGACTGGTTAGTAATACTTAACCCTGCAGGATTGGGTTGCAATGAAGCAACTAAAATAATGATATGGCTAAACAAAATATATACCTAGTTTGGGAAACAAAAACTAACATGGTTTGATAATTGCGGCACTATACCATGTGACCGATAGTATTTTTACTTAGATGCTAACAAGTTTCAATCCTGGTAACCCTATATAAAGTTAATTTTTTTTTAATTCAAGCAATATAAGCTTTAAAAAAAAATGCTGCATTTAGCAATTTATTGTTTTCCGTTACGTAGAGGATTGTGTTTATTAGAAGTTTAGCTGATCTGCTACTGTTATAGTACTGTTTTTGAGTGTTTATAACACAGATAAGGGTAATTTAAAACTTATTTTTCAATTTGTATGTTTTCTCATTCAAAATTTTTTACAAGCTTTATTTACTTTTTGCTGTTATGCATTTTTTTGTTTTGTTCTGTACTTTTTTTTTCTTTCTTTTTAACCATTTTATTAATTTTTTCTAATTTGGCAACTTTTGGTCACCAATAGGAAAAAAAAAATGCCAAAAAACATATGTATTACATCTGTTTCATGGATCAATATATAAGCCAACCCCTCCTCCCACATGCACACTTTAGGTCTATAAAAAGCCTCAGAAATTCTCGGCATATACATGGAAATGTGCGGTATATATATAATTTTTTAAAATGAAACTAAAATATTTTATTTTTAATATCATAAAATAAGTACCTAAAATACATGTACAATGTTTTACACTTAGTATTTGTCTAGTGTTGAGACACTAGACTAATACAAAGAAGAATAAAAATAAAGTCTCTAAAACTGCAGAAATCTATCTTTTACATTGTCAGAAAATTGTATAAATGGGTTTATATCTAATGATGCACTTAAAGAGCCAACTCTGTTTTTTTATGTTATTTACTTCTTATGATTCTTATATTTATTCCCAAAAAATTACTTAAAAAAATAACTGGTGATAAAAGACCACTTTCCCCAGTCTTGATAAATTTCACTTTAAGAGGCACAGAGCCACATCTAGTACAGGATATCTAACAACGAGAATTTATCAGGAAAATTGTGAAAAAAATTTTTAAATGAGAAAATTTTCTGCAAAAGATAAAGTTTAAAAAATGTCAAATTCTAATAATCAGAATTTAAAATAAATAAATAAACCCTCTTTAATTGAAGGCTTGTTGTGTTATTCTTTTTAAAATTCTTATTCATTATCAAATGAGAATATGGAAAAACAAACAAACTCAATAGAAAAAAATCAAAATTTTTTTAAAACCAATTGGAACAAAAAATGTTAATAATCAAAGAAGTAGCTAACCAGGGAATAAATCTATCATAGAGCAACTTGAGTCTTTAAAATAATTTTGTAAAATTTTTAATTAATATATTAATCTGCATTATTTAAACATAAATAAAATGATAAAAAGCAGTAACTGCAAGATTTGTCGTAGTGTTATTACAATTATTTTATCGAAATTAATTAATCTTTTGTTAATAACAAAGGTTATTCTGAACACCTCAGCGACGGAAAAGAATATTTCTCAATTATAAATGCATTGAGAACTTTGTTTTTGTTTTAATTAAAATTTATAACTTTATTTAAATATAAATTAATATATAAAACTAGTTATATAAAAGAATTGAAAGAAATTGTGTATTAAATAATGTTAATTTATGAGGGAAGAAAGTGCATGGGGAAATATTCAAGGAATTTCTAAATGATTTCCCATGGACAATATGTGGTAGCAGAAAAAAAAAACACTTATTTATGCACTTTATAAAATAAATATCATATATGATACACCTGTTCTCTGAACCAGTTTGAATGGTGTAGCAAATATGATATACCTAGCTGTGAGGGGACATTTGTGACTGTATCATTGTAATATAAGCTCAACCTTAAAGTGTTGAACATCAAATTTTCATTTTAGTAACTAGCATTACTGCTATGCCAAAGGAATTGGAAAGCAAAATCTTTGGGTTGTTTATATATTAGTTAGCTGGAGAAAATAAGGTGAATGTGCCTAGTTAACCAGTACTTTTTATAGGGAAGGATGGGTACAGTAGACCTCTGGTCACAGTGCCCTTCTGTTGGGGAACTCCTTGTAGCTGTCCTAAAGGTGATAGAGGGAGGAAGTTCAGAGGGTTTGGATCCTCTCCAAAAATATGTATGCATTGAAGATTTTTCAAACTTATTGTGTACTAGATTTCACAAAGTCTTAAAAGGTCATTTTCAACCATGAATATAGTAAAAACTTTTCTTCACAATACATCAGTCTCTAGAGGTTGACAAATTTAGCATTACTTTGAGTGCATATGGGCATGACTATAAATTTGGATGAAAGTTGAACAATCAAGCTTTAAAAGTTAGATGAATTAATTTACCACTATAAAATGGTAGTTTATAAATTACAGATTATGCCATACTGTTTTCAGAATCTGATGTCATAAAAGTTATGCAGTTTAGTAAAAAAAGAGTAATTAAATACATAAAAGAAAACTCAATATTTTTTTTATTTTTCTTGATATTCATAAAATCTCTTTAGCTTAAATTTGTCTAGTAAATAGGAGAGCATAAGCCTAGCACATTTGAATCTGGTAAAAACTTAAAAGCACCAATTAAAAAATACTGGGGTTGCAAGTATGTTTTTCAAAATGTAATAAGATTACATTCAGCATTGCTGATTTGTTTTATGATGTATTTATGTATGAATGCAAAACTATAAATGTGTAAGACTTATGTACTTTGTATGCATAGTGTGATAAATATTTTCTTGAGAATGAAAGTTCACTGTTCTTTGTATTAAGACTGTTTACACTCCCTGAAAAAATATTCTGGCTATGTCATTGCAAATTAATATTTGTTATATTTTCAGATAATAATCCTGAAACCAATTCTCAAACATGTCCAATGTTTGCCATGTCTTGTGATGACAAGGATGATGTGTCTATTCCTTTAGTGTTTTTGTTTGGGACAGAGGGAGCCAATCTCATTAATGCCTATCAGAAGCATCCAAATTTGATAGTTGGCATATCAGATTCTTCAGCTGTACCAGGTATTTTAATAAATTCTTATCTAATTGTTTACTCTCATTAAAATTATTTGAATTCTACTTAGTTAATTGACCAAATATATGTTTATTCACTGTTTAGTTTTGTAGTTCTATTGTAGCGTGAATGAAAAATGTCTATAATACCTATGATAAAATTGGAAATTTTTCTTTATGTTCATTTGTATGCCCCATATATTTTTTCAATATAAGACCTTTGATACATATGATGAGATCACGTTTTTTGTTGAAAAATTTACCTAAAATTCAAAAATTATGTAAGCAGAAATGAAAAACCTTCTGTTTTCCATTTAAATATATTTCCAAGCAGCCAAAAATGTCTCAAGCAAGTAGAATAGGTGATGTATTGCTTCTGGCTTACTATGTTTTGTATGAAGTTAGCTGATCTGTTACAAATTTAGTATGTTTTTATTGTGTGTTTTCAATAATTTGGCTCTTATTTCCTATTTTAGCTTGATTATAGTGCAGGTACAACTCATAAATTTCATTTTTAATTTTTGTGCTTTTCTCAGTCCAAAGTTTATCTCGGATCATTTATTTTTGCTCCATTAAATATTTTATGTTATTTTCTGCATTTTTCTTCAAAGTTTTCTTTATTCTTGCCAATTTGAGGACTTTTTTTGGTCACCAATGTTAAAAACATCTTCAAGAAGGATTTAATATTATATTTGTTCTGTGGATTTGTACAAAAACTAATCTCCCCGGATTAGCTCTATGGAAAGCTCCAAAAATTCTTGGCTTATACATGGAAATGTATGGTGCATCATTTATTTGTGCTTTCTGAAGAACTGTTTAGGACTTCATTTAGTTTTGAAAATCCTTAATGTTATATAATTTATTTTATACTTGCCTTTCAGAAAATATTGCAACTTTGAATACTGAAAAGAATAGTGCACCCAAGAAGGTTGAAAAAGACAAGGATTCTACTGATTTGAATGATGGTTCTAATCCTCAGTCTTTGCCCAAGTTCTTAGAGGAAGATAACTTTGTGTCTGCTCAAAAGCGAGTGCAGTTTCTTTTGAGCAAATTGCATAACTTGCTGCAGATCAAAGTGGACTTGGACCAGTTACTGGCTCTAACTCAGGAGTTTGGGGAGGCCACCAACTCTTTGTCAAAAGGTGGAAGTAAAGCCTATCAACAAGTTACCCAAGAAATCTACTTCAAAGTGGCTGTGGAAAGGCTGATGAAGAAAGGCAGAATTTTAGAACTCAACCAAGATGTGCAGTTGCTGCTTTCGCGACTTCGCCAGCTTGTTCAATTTCAAGCATATGACATGACCAAATCTTCAACCTTTATGCAAATGTACTGTGATGACAAAAGTCTGAATCCCTTGCATAGCAAAATAGCCTTCCTTCACTTTATTACTGGTAGGTTGGATTATTATAATGTCAAATTTAGCTGTAAGGACAGCACATTAAAAGTAACACCCTCTTCTCAAACGGATGGATTATGACGACTCTAAAGTGCTCATCTATTTATTAAAATACTGATCACTGGCATTTGGTTTTGACATCTTTCTCACTCCAGTGGAAAAAATCACATTCATTACATAGAAAAATGTATTTTCTCTGTAAGTATTGTTTTGTTTATTGTGGGACATAACTTTAATTTATTATTTCCTAAGGACTCCCAACTATATATATTTTTATTTTGAAATTGTTCATTATGCTCCCTACCAGATAGTGTATTATATTCTAATTCAATGTTGCTTTGGTTTGTTAAGCAAAAGACAATGCCTTAAGTATGGTGTTCAATGATTTATTTTTAAAAAAGTGAATATCAAATTAAATTTTATGAATTGTTTTCAGTTGTTTGTACACAAGATGCTTAGTTTTCTTAATTTATTTTTATAACTCCAAAGACATTTTAAAATTATTTTTGTCAGTCTTTAAAAAAAATCACCCTTTGTTCTTTTTTTTCTTAATTGCCATTATTTAACTGCTGTAACCAAGATGAATTTTCCAAAGCAGTTAGAGCTGTGCACTCAGCATTATCAAGATCAATCAATTACAAGGTAATCAGTATATCTTGAAGTGTTACAGTTTAGTATTGGAATTGCATGTCCAATAATCAGGTCTCATATAAATTTATCAATTAAACCTTTATCAAAGTATAATTTTTTTCTTCCTAAAAACATTTTCTTTAATTGGTAGCATTATGCTGATTTGGCTTTAAAACAGATTGTCAGATTGCATTTCATGAATCTCACAAAGTATAATATAAAAAAAAAGTATAATATAAAGTATATATAAAAGTATCTGAACAGAATGGTTTAAAATTTTCAACCAGTATGTTGGATAAAGATTTAGTATCTCAGAAAATAAAATATCTTTAGATAATACACTTTACTTTTGTTTTTAGAGAATTAATTTACATACAAAGAATTCAGTTCAACATATCTGACTAAAGTCATGTTTAACAGAATGTTCTCTATGCATTTCACCCTAAATGAAGATTTTGAGTTTAAGAAGTTAAGTCTATTCCAGCATTCGTTGGATTTGAATAAAAATTTTACTCTTCATTTATTTGTTATACCTGAAAACTTTAATAAAGATTGTTCTAGCCTGATATTGTAAAATAGTCTGCATGAATATGTGAAATCTGTTAATTTACCATTCTCAGTGCTGTCTCTGACTTATCTTCTGAATTACTTTATTCATGTGTTTTGTCACACAGTTTTGATCATCAAAGCATTTATGTTAAAATAATATATCATCAATGAAAACTTAAAAAAGTTTTTAAAGTGATTATTTAAATTATTTTATTTATTGCCTAAATGTATTCTATTGAGAAAAAAAATTGTAATTTAATTTCTCTTTTTTGGGGGAAGGGATGGGCAATGCTTGTTTTGTCAGATTTAATGAAGTGTGCCAGTTCTTTGTTCTGTTTGTTTTATTTGTTGATGGTAACTGTTTTCTTTTGGATATTTAAATTTTTTGCCTTTATTTGATTTTGCAAAACTCTTCACGTTACATTAAGTATACACATTATAGATCTAGTAGTCTAAGTTTAATTTAAAAAGAAAGCTTTAACTTGTTCAGGACTGCAATCACATGTGATCACACAATTCTCAATTGAGGGCCTGTGTACACACTAGTGTGATTGGGAATCAGAATGTTTTATTTAAATTTTTAAGCTGCACTAGATGGCAGTTGAGGTCTCTTGGATATTTGAATAATGTTCCAGAAAGTGTTGACCTTCAATATAAACTTTCAGTTTTGAGTTGTTTTTTTTTCCATCTTAGTTGGAGAATTTTAGATGTGAAAACAACAGTATGTGTTCAAATCCAACCAAGGGCTGTGATTTACTAAGCACTGTGTGTTTATATCTTGAAAAAATAGGAAAGAAAGATTGTTTATTATGGTTAGAGAAGTGATTAGAATTGTCATTTGCAATTTGGAGTTTGCTAGATAGTGTTATGTGTATTTTGTGTCAGTTTTCTTTTAAAGCCTTCGTGAAAATAATTATATATTTAAGTAAAAACAAAAAATTTTAATTGATGAATAAATCAAATAGTGAAAAGTAATTTTCCTAATAAAGCACAAAGGAATAACAAACCAATATGAAATATCTGATATCCCTAGAGTTATATTTATTTATTCAATTTACTCAATTTGTTATGAAGTGTTCTTCCAATATCATTCAATTTTATTGTTACTGATAATTTTTTAAACATTTTTTTTTCTGACTGTAAATATAAATTTTATTAAAATGAAACCATTTTTATTAAAACAAAATTAATAAAATAATCATTCAAAATTTGTAATTGTATTTTAAATATCTCAAAACTTTTGTTACAGTCTAGACAGATACTGTCAGGGAAATTTGTTTTAAAAGAGAAAACTGCACAGGTCTGGGGAAACATTTCTTTCTCCTTCTGGTGTCCTGAATGGGTTAAAATTGCTGATCTTTGTTCTGCATAAATGTGTCAATCACTTAAATGATAGTTCTAACAATTTAGTTGAGATTTCACTTATCTTTTTTTAGGAAATGGTTAGAAATTGCTGTCATTAAGCTTACTTAGTATAATTTCCAATGAATGAAACAGTTGATATTGGGAAGCATTCTTGCTCATTCTGTTTATGTAAGCAATATTTAAAAGTTCTCAGTTAATTTGTAGTTTTTAATAGAAAAACGTACAAACTAGAAAGTAATTGAGCTATTTTATTAAGTGATAAGTTATTAAGTATTTTGTTAAGTGAATTGTTCTAAGAATTGTACTTTATTACAATTAATGAAACAAAAGTATTTGAATTAGACAATGTTTCCATCAAGATTCTGTTTGTCTTAATATTTTCCAAAATTATAATAGTCCTTTTTAATAGTCCCTTAAACCTATTCTACTGAATGCTGTTATATGTTGTAGAAATACTAAACTAATGAAGGTGTATTCTATTATTTGCTCTCTAATAAAACAGTGTTGGGAATCCTTGTTATATATGTTAAAACTGCCTTAATTATTGGGAACTATTTAAAATATCTATTTTATAAATATTATTACAATTTTCTTGTTCGGTAGTTTTAGAATATATTTTATTCTTTATCTGGTGCTGCTCTGAGGAAAGAGTAATTGAGATCAGTGCTAGTCTTTTATAATTCTCAGAATCTCAAAAAGAGCTTATGTTTATGTCTTTTTTAAATATAGTTTTTTAGTTATATCCAAATACTTTGTTTCCCATATGACTTTTAGAAATAGCATAGTAAATTATAATTTTTTTCTAAATGTTTAGGACTCTCTTACAAGAACCCAGGTAGCCCAAAAATATGGGTCAATATCAAAATTATAATATTGGCCTACATCAAATGGATCCCTCATAATGATATCCCTGAATATAGTTTTTGATATTTAGCAATATTCATTATGTGGAAATTTTACAATGCTTCCTAAATTTATTCACTTCCACTTGAAGTAAGACTTTTCTATTTGTTTAGAAGCATAATTTAAAATTTGTATTACCTGGCATAATCCTTCAGAACAAAAATCGGTGGCAGTCCATTTCTAGTTTGCTTGTTTCACAACTTTTTGAAGAATTGTGATGGTTATGATTTATCATAGTACACATTGCATTGCCTCGTACAGAGTGGAGAAAGGGTAGACTGGATTCACTTCCATACACAATCAGTTATTGTAACATTGTGTGTTGCAATGAATGTTGTGAGATATCATTTGATGAAAAAAAAATTATATTTATCTTTACTTCTTTTAATGCGTATTGCTGAATATTATTAAATAACATCATTTTTATGACATTGGTAACAACATTAAGAAAAAATTTTAAAAAAGTGGATTTCGTAAAAAGTGACCAATTTATTAAATTTCATTTTCTAGAATAATATTTCTCTTATAAGTAATACAAATAACTCTTTTAAACTTTTAAACATTGTCCAATTTTAATTTTATATTATGTTAGCCATTGACAGATCTCAAAACTTTGGTGTCTGATATTTTGATATTCAAAATATTGCCAACATTTGTACAACATTGACTCGATATATTTTTGCTACCTGGGTATGGACATTTTTGTCCCCTGAAATATGATTTTATTTCAATGTAAATTAAAAAGCCTAGATTTTTTTTTCAGATATAATATTCTTCATTTTGGCAACTAAAAAGATAATGAAATTTAAGATAAAAATTTTACTATTTGAATTCCTAGTCATAAATTATATACTTTCTGCAAGTTTGTTAAACATTTTCTTTATTTGGTTAAAGGCTTGCAAAATTTCAAAGCAAATTAAAACTACTTAATTTAAAATTTTATAAGCAATATTTCAATCTTCTGTTTAAAGATTCATGTAATATTTAACTTTCAACAATTACATAATAGGGTAACATATAGGTACATTTTAAAAATAGAGCAACAAGAAAGAATTGCCTTATACTATGTTTGAATAGGTTGAAGAAAATAATATTTAATGTTTGTTAATATATGTTTATTTCTTCCTTTAGAAGAATATTCAAATTGGTAATTACCAGGGTATGTTTTATTTACTGGTAATTTAGTAAATGAAAATCTGAATATTGATGTGTTAGTAATTTATTGATAATTTTCTTCTGAAAAGTAACATAAGATCAGGTAATAGATGCTAAATACATGGAATTATTATTTACAATGTGGCATATAACATTTGCTACTACCAAACCTCAGATATTTGTTGGCCATTTTATTATGTGAGCAACATATAGATGGCCAACATTATTCGCTAGGACAACACATAAGCATAGTGGGTTCTCCGATTGGGAACTTGAAGAGCATTGCAACCATGAATCTATATTACATGCCCCCATCCACCTTTAATGAACTTCACATATCTTTAGGTGGCTTGAGCCTTCAAATCACAGCTCTTTGATTATGATATCAGTGCTTTTGCTGACTGAGATACCGGGGCTCCTAAATACATAGAATTATTTTTGGTTTGAGCATTTTTATTTTTTTAAGGGGGAAAATAGTTATGAATTTAAAATGCAAATTTCTAAATATCAACATATTATTTAATAGTAAGTTTTATTTATATAATAATCAATTTATAAAAATATTAATAAAAAATGTAAGTATACAAAAGAAACATTTCAGCAACATAGACTTAGGCAAGATATGAGGTGCAATAGAGCATTAAAGCTTTTTGTCCTTGGAAAAAGTCAAATAATGGCTGAATGGGTAGGGCATTGCTCTTCTGTGCCAGAATTTGTGGGCTTGAAACTTATTGGTGACATGTTCGTAACCATTTGGAATTGGTTTAATGCAGTAGATCCTTGTCTCATAAGCTCTTTGTTTAACAAAACAATAGACTAGTACCCGACCAATCCACCCTCATTACATGATAAACACATAGAAATAGTTTGAATTCATCTGCTCTTAAAATTTTTTAAGATAGTAAGAAAAAAGTAAAAGGAGATAAAAAAAAAATGAAAAATAAGATTTATTAACTAAACTTATTTCCAATGTGGGGGCATTCACTACTACCAAATTGCAGATATTTGTTGGTCATTTTATTATGGAAGAACCATATAGGCAGTCAACATTACTCCCTAGGACAACACAAACAAACAAAGCATATCCTCATCATTTAGAAGTAACGACCATGCAAAAGACCTCTAGGTTAGCCTGCCACCTCCAGAGTTATCATTTGGGAACTTGGAAGACATTGTGACCTTGAACTTATTTTACATGCCATTAATCAACACGGCAGATCATTGGAAACCCTCAAACTTGTAACTTACCGGTTATGAGATTGATGCCTTTGGCAACTGAACTACTGTGGCTCTTAATTAAATATATATATGTAAGCAGACAGAAGAGATAGTGGAAATGCTGTGAATGACTTGAGAAATACCTGAGAACATGAGAGGTTAGGGAGGGGGAGCTGATATAGCTAATAGGAGACTAGCTTTATAAATGATGTGTAGCCCTTGTCCTTTTATTCAACCCTGTGGGATCATAGTCTGATAAGTTCAAAATCTCTTTCTTACTAATAGTGATAAAATTTTCATTGAAGCACAGCAAGGAAAATAGCAAATCAATGCTACCAGAAATCCATGACTCTACAAAGCATATGAACAGACTGTATGTGATGAATATTGTTTATAAAAACTTCAAATGCAGATTTTTAATTTAGGAATTAAAAGTAAGAAATTCAAATCTACCAGTAATTATTTTAAGTATATATTAGCTATTTACCTGTAAACTGGTTTATTGGTTTACTTGTAATACAAACCCCAGTAATAATTACCTAATTTTACATATTTAAAAAATAGCCTAATATTTAAAAGTTTTTCTGATGTACAGCCTTTTAATATAAAGGTTTGACTGGTTTGTATAAATCTATAAAATTTTAATCTTAGCTCTATTTAAAAGAAAGATGAAGAATTTAAAAAAGCTCAAGTTATTTTTAAGGCCAGCACTGATCTAGAGAGTTTTCTGGTGTAATTTAGTTCACTATGGTAATAGAATGTCAAAATGTTATTGAAATTCAATTTTCAATGCTGTGACTTGGAATGTAGATCAAGCCATGTGAGAAAACGTTAGAAATAGAGATATGTATTTCTCTGTAATGATATATGAATTACACCGATCCAGATGTTAATTTCCAATTGAATATATTTGTGGTGCTCACACTTGCATGCTGTATCAGTTGTCTTCTGGTAATGCAAGTGCTGTTAGTCTGTAAAAAGAAAGTTTTAAATACAATTTAGATTACTATTATGGTTTTTGCTATTGTTATGTATAGATGAATCCTTTGTTTTGTTAATTTATTTGTATGCATATTTCCAAACAAATCTACTGTACTTGTGGAGAAAATTGACAAGATTTGAATGTTCTATATTTATTTTAAGTACCCTAATATATTCTTTGCAGATTAGCACCTCTGTGTTAAAGCTTGCAAATATTTTAATTAGTTATACGTACTTAAGTTTTATTTCTGAAATATATATCTATATATATCCTCAAATGTTATACAATGTTAAGAAAATTGTGTGACACATTTTCCTCTATGAGGAAATTTAAAATTTGACATGATAGTTTTTCAAAAATATTTTTTGTGCATGTCTACATTAAAATACTATAAATTATGTATTTAAAAAAGTGTTAGAGCATTTTCTGTCTTCGATAAAATAAGCTTTGTATTATCATATGCATTCTCAATTTGTATTCACTTTTGCATCTGTTATAAGTAAGTTAACCTATTCTCTCCCACTCTCGATGATGACTGAATGGGTAAGAACAGCTTTTCAGTGCTGATTCCAAAGTTTTGAATTCCCCTGCTACCCTAATGTTATTAAAAAAAATGACCTTAGCATTCCAAACCAAACCAAAAAAACTTTTTTTAAATCTGTTTATATCCAAGTTTTAAAATTTGTAATCAATAGTATTGCAGCAATAGTAAGGCATCTTCCTTTATGCATCCACTACAATAGGGATTTTGTTGTTTAGATCTCCTACAACTAATATTCATCCCAAAATAGTCAAGTTTGTTTTAATATCTTATTGTGTCAAAATGAAAATAGTTTATTTTTGAATTTTGGCAGACTTTACCCTGTTAATTATTTCCATAAAATCATAATGTTTAAAAAAAATTTTTGTAACCTTCCAGTATGTGTATTCAGCAATTTTACTCGAGTGCGTATGCATTATATTTTTTATGACAGCTCTCATTTAACTGTTTGGGCATGAAAAATGACTGAAATGAATGAATATTTATAGGAAATTTTTTAAGAACTAAAACTTCAACCTTATGGTTGCCTAATATTAATTATGTTCATTCAAAAGAAAGTAAATTTCTTTAAAATATTTTTATTAGTCAGGTTCAGATATATTTCATCATAGGGATTAAAATATATTATTTAGTAACTGTATTTTAAAATCCAAGGTAGTATATTATTCATTAAAGTATAGACAAGTAAAAATAAAATACATTTACTTTAGTAGGAAAAATATAAGTTTAGCATTAATTCTGCAAAGAAGTTTAAACTAACCTTAATTTTAATGTTTTTATTTATATATAATAAATAGAAGTAAGAGAAGATAATAATAAAATAGGAGTCTTCTTCACTAAAATTGCTATCGCTCTCAAATCCAAATGTTTCCTTTGTTTATTTTTCTTCCTCAGATAATTCTTAAAAAATGCAAGAAAATTAGTTTTTTATGCCATGATAACTGATATAAAAACTATAAATTTGATTTTATGTGAATTTAAATAAAACATGTCAATTATTAGCACAAAATTGAAAAGTAATTGAGAGAAAAAAAAATATTTTCTGAAATTTCACCCCACAACCTTACACATATAAATTTTACAAACAAGCTACACTATAGTACAAAAGCTCAATTAAAAGTAGAAATTGTCATGTGAATTCCTTCTGCTTATTCCATGATGTGGGGAAGGGTTGAAAGGATGAATAGAAAGGATCCATAGACATCCTACCTGCGATATGGAATAAAAAGTGCATTAAAAATTAAATCTGTCGTAAAATTTACACAGACACATGGTCTGGAAGGTTAAATGAAAGGAAATGCTAACTTCAGTGTATTCAAATAAGTTTCAGCTGTAGTCATTTGCTTATCCCCCTTCCCCCTGTTTGACAGTACCAAGTCCAGGTTTCTTATAGCCATGTGTTCAAACACATGGCTATAAGAAAAATAGTTTTTATATAACCTGAAGATCCAGATAGTCCCTACACTGTGGATTATTTGCAGAAGGAGGTGTACTCCTCTTCCATATACCAGTCTCCCAGTAGGAAGATTTTGAGAGTTTTATACATAATTGAAATCAAGACCTGGAGCATAAAAATTTACCTTAGAGTTAAAATATCTACTCTCAGTTTTGTGCCAAGGTAAACTTATCTAGGGCTTCTTTTATGCTTATAAAAATATTTTCTATGAGTATGCAAAAATTTATTATAAAAATGAGCAAACTGAAGCTCAATATCAAATGGATCATAATTTAAAAAACTGAATTGATTCAAAAAGTAATTTATGTTTAGTATTGAATTTAGATGCAACTTTAATTCATAATTAAAATGAAATACAGTTTTAAAATTTTCTTTTTCACTCAAATTTTTAAAATGTAATATACTTTTCTTTAATAAATTTTAAAAATGTAACTTTGGCTACATGTAAAATATTATTTTAGGAGATTTATTACAGCCAAAATGTTGCTGTTCTAGTGTTTATCAGAACCTAAAAGTAATAACTATTCATAAACATTCATCTAACATAAATTAATCATTACTTCAACCACATACCCAAAACATTTAGTGAAAAAAAGCATAAATAATATTTATCTATAAAGATAAATATTATTCTCATTAAATTTAAATATTATTAAACTTAACAATGTTGAATTTATTTATCATTTCCTATTTGTTGATAAATATTGATCAGATTTGCATAACTGATGCTTGAATTGTGTAAACAAACACATCTCTTGCTGTAACTTTTAAAAAATATTAACAAATAAATTTAGCTGATACATAATTTATCCTAAGCATCAGATTAATAATACATAGCAAAATATAACAACCATACCCTTCCAATAGGTTGCCTTAGGTAACTATTCCAGTCTGTCTCTTTTTTCCTGTATTGTAGGAAACTTTTAAGGTTTATATATTTAGCCTACATTTACTCTGCATTAGGGTTTGCATTTAACAGTAATTTGGTAAATGAAAATTTGGATGCTTTTTAAGTGGCAGTTTGCTGGTACATATTTTTCTGGAAAAAAATGAATAAAATAAAATAAAAAGTAGGTAATAGGTAGTAAATATATTTAATTTTTTATTTGTGTTTCTTTCTATCAAAGACAAGATACTAAATAGTAATTAATGAAAAATGTAAATATTGAAGTATAGACAGAGTATTCTATAAATTAATTTTAAAATCATTTTATAGAATACCAAAGAAAATATAAAATCACAAAAATTTAAATATAAGCATAAAAGAAATAATATAAATATAAAAAAAGTATTTTTTTAACTTGACATTTTTAAAAACTGTATGCAAAAACAATAATTATTGATTATTAATATATCTAAAAAATTGTGGCAGTAAAGTTGATTTGAGATTGTGTGCACATGTGTAAATCATTCTTTGCTAATGTAACAATTTGTCAATACTCCCAAGCAGCCCTAAAATGTTGGCAAATATCAAATCATAATATCCATTTACATCAAATGTACCTACCCTAAATGATATATATCCCTGAATATCATTTTTAGCAATGTTCACCATGTGGTAATTTTGCCATTCAAACAAATTAATTCAACTCACTTCTTAAAGGAAGGTTTTTTTAAATTCATTTAGAAACATTACATTTAAAATTTGTGTAATCTAGCATTTTCTTTCAGAACATAAAGCTATGGCAATCCAGTTCTACTTTGCTTGTCTCTGATGGATTGCAATATTTACAGTTAGTAGTTGTTGTGGGGAAAGGACAGAATCAATTTACTTCCATTCACATTCAGCTAATGTAGTATTATGCATTGTGTTGAATGTTTTGATATCTCATGACATTAGAAAATATTTATTTTTAGGAATATCAGTAGATATTGCTGAATATTATTAAGTAATATCATTTTTATGACATTGCTAAGGAAGCACATTCCAGAAAGTAAAGTTCGTAAAAAATGGCAAATTTATTAAATTTTATTTTTTAGAATAATTTTTCTCTCATAAGCAATACAAGCAAATCAACACTTTTAAATGCTTGTAAATAAACAATTTCAAATTTTAATTTTACATTATATTGGTCAATATCGGCAATGTCCAAAATTGGATGTGTGACCTACAGTGACATTCAAAACGTTGGCCAGCATTCTTACAACATTGACCGATATATTTGTGCTACCTGGGATGTATATAGCCATGAAATCAACTCTGTTGCACAAAAGATACATTTCTTGCTTTTTGTATGGAAGATGAAAAGTTGCTCTAACCAGAATAAATGCTGTAAATCTTTTGTCATTACCTGTTGTAATCCATTGTTCTACGAAGCATGTGGATAGGCATACATAATAATTATTGTTTGTAAATTCTTCAAATGTATGCCTTATTGGGAATTACTAGTATTACAAACCGTACTCTGCATACCCAGGGCACCTGCCATGCTCAAACTTGGCATCCCAGAATTCTAACTGGGCCTCCACTTTTTTTAGTTTTAGAATAAATGTCAAAATTGTATTAAATGAAGATTTTTTTTTTTGGTTTCGTTATCTAGGATAGATTTCTTTTAAAAGCAATTAATATTTTTTATTTGAATATGAAAATAGTTTAGTAACTTGTAGTACCGTATATTTCCTTGTATAATCTGAGAATTTTTGGGTTCTTTTTAAAGACTTAGTGTTTGTGTTGGGGGGTGGAGGTCGGCTTGTATACGGATCCATGGAACAGTTGTAATACGTGTGTTTTTGGGAGACGTTTTTTGCTGATGACGACAAAAAAGTTGCCAAATCGAAAAATATTAACAAAAAGGGTTTTATTTTTTTCCCCTAAAAACACTTGTATGGCTTAAATTTATGAAAAATTATCTTTACATAGGGTTACCAGAGTTAAAACTTGTTAGCATCTAAGTAAAAATATTTGCCACTTTGTTTGGCTCTGCAATTATTAAACCACGTGCCACGACAATACTCTAGATAAGTTAGTGTAAAATTTTTTAATTAAGACAGCATGAAGTTAATTAAAATTTTAAATGTAAGTTGTTTTTCTTCGCCATTTTCGAAACGTGCTGAGAGATGTCCTCGACAGATTCAGCTTCTTGGTGACATATTTGAAGGCTATGGAAATTATTTTTTCATTTCGGCTTATATACGGGTTTTGAACTTTGAGTAAATTTTTGAAAGAAAATTGCACCCTTGACTTATATATGAATGGCCTTATATTCGGAAATATACGGTAATCTTTTTTGCAACATTCTTTTAAAAGAGCAATCAAAAAACAAAGGGATTTAAACCATTTTAAAATTTTCAGTTCCAGTTGGTTAGCAGTTTTTAACAGAATGATTAGAATGTGTTGAAAATGCTCTACATTATTTTTGAATTTTGAATGTGAATAGTTGGTGAGACTCGACCTTTATTTCCGTTTTTAGTATTATGGAAATCAAAAGATGTGTGTGAATCAAGTGCCTTTTTTACTGTTGCATGTATTTCCCTCTAATGAATGTATTATTTTCTTCTCCAATCTAGTCATCCTCTTTTCTGTGTCATGTTTGGATGACTCAATCACTCATTATCATTGTATAAATTTGGATTTGTGTGCTCTGAAGCTAGATCTTTTATTTTCCATTGAATTAAATAAAACATGCAATTTGTACATATCATTTAAATTGTGTCACTCTTTCATAAGAAACTTGTTAATTTAGGGTTAGGTTTTGTTATTAAGTGTTTGTGATATGTAATCCAAGCTAGAAACTTCATGATGGTTAACCCCTATAAGGTACTTTAGCAAACAATTGGCTATTGGTTATTCCTACCAGAATGCCAACATGCTGTTTGGATATATATTCTTAATGCCAGTAATTATAAATACTTTATCATAGTAAACTATACAACAGCATATCACTTTTCTGAGTTTGGACAAAAATGCAGTTTCTTACTAAGTAACTCAGAAATGTGATGTAGTTCTACAGACAGTCATATTCATACATAAGAACTATAAGTATATTTACTTTAGTAAAAAACTACATTTTTCCTCCAAACTCGGAGAAAGGTTGTACAGTTTTCTGGGAACATAAGAGTTGACTCTATTGCATTTTCACCCAAATATTAATCTTGAAATATTGTAGTAATGTTGTGGTAAACAACATTAGCACTAAATATGGCATTTAATGCTCAACTTTCTCATTTGTATCTGTTTCTTCAGGTTCGCTTACCTACAGGTGGGGGGGGGAGAATTACTTATGTGCTTCTTAGCCAATGGTATACATTAATACGATATTTGTGCAAAAGGCATAAACAAGAATATTTCTATGTTTGGTCAAATGAAGACCAACATTTGAATACTTTAGTTGGTCAACAAGACATTTTGCTAACTAAATGTCACCATTTCATTGTTCTGTGTTAATGTATACCCAACCAAAAAGACCAACTATTAACTTGTGGACAACCGATTTCTAAGACTTTTGTGCTAGTTGGGAAGACTATCAGCCATCAAAGGCAGTTTAAAAATTGAGTACGAGGACGAACGCCATTATGAAATGTTGCAGCATAGAAAGGTGACTAGTATCCTTCTCCATCACTTAAGTCCCTGTAGGGGACACTGACATTTTCTTGGTGAAGTACATGAATGGAATGAGGGTTAAAGAGAGAACCAAAGCAAAATTGTAAATTGTGGCATAGTTTTGGTTTCTTATATTTGAATACGAAGTTCGTATGCAACAAAACTAATGTTGCAAGATAGGGGAGAATGATTTTTCAAGAATGAGAGCTCCGATGAACGCTATTGTCTCCATTATTGATTCAGACAATTTGATTTTATAAATATAACAGTCTAAAAAAGTGATAAAAGTCTTCTATACCACACAAAAACTGAATTTAAAAAAATCACTTAAAACATTTATATTAAAGCAATGATTCTCATATTGTGACAAGAGGACGAAAAACAATTTAAAAAATGAAACACGTTTATATACACGATAAGCCATACACTCTACAGACGGTGGTAATAGATTGCAGTGGACCATAGTGTGGAGGGTCCTTTACAATTATGTATTGATTGGATACTAGAATAAAGGATTTATTTTGAAACTGATTTACAAAATTGATAAGTTGTTCAAAGGTTATGCCAAGACCCCTCCACACTATGGTCCACTGCAAGCCATTACCACTGTGTGTCTTATCGAGGTCAACGATGACAGACGATAAAATGGCCTTGTCAGATGATGGCATCGGAAGCTAAATACTAAGTGTTCGAATCCCCTACATGTAGGGGATTCGAACAACTTAGTATTTTTCTGATAGTTCCAAACTCGTAGATTCCAAAA
Organism: Pardosa pseudoannulata; assembly: GCA_032207245.1. NCBI lineage: Eukaryota > Metazoa > Arthropoda > Arachnida > Araneae > Lycosidae > Pardosa > Pardosa pseudoannulata. Next base: position 182,580,861 of record CM063504.1, on the reverse strand, counting down.
ATGTAAAAAATTGGGTCCATCATTTTAAAAATTAATTTTAAAGTTAAGCTAAAATCACGTGACATCAAAACGCTCCGTAATCTGCATATATTGTAATGAAAGTTTTTTGTTTTTAAAATAATATTTTTCTTTATATTTTTATCTGAAAATTTTGCAAAAATAGTATTGCATTGTATTAAATGTTAGATTTTTTGAGTTTTGGAGAAATACGACATTTTTGCCATTTTTGAGTTTATGAGAAACAAGTAATTTCCACTATTCTATTATTTATTATCGCAAAATTATGGTGGTCGGGGAAAATAAATGGCACTGAGAACCGGCGTGCTACGTGCATCTGTTCCGTTTATTTAAAAAGAAAGAAAATGTAATTTCTTTTTGGGTCATAAGGGTGGATGTGGGTCTCAGCTGTATTTTGAAAAGACATGTAGGTCCTGGATGAACTCTTATTCTTGAAAAGGGCTTTGAGAAGAATATGCATTGTAAATGAGAAGGACACAAGGCTTAAAAAAACAGAATATTAAACCTTTTAAAGTAATTAAATAATAAGATAAGCTTGGTTTCTCAACGAACAACACATGCAGCGAACAGTACGTGCAACTTCTCTCAATAATGACGAAAAAGGTAAATTATCACAGATTAATAAGACAGGAGACAAAATTATTCGTAACTCACAACTATGCTCGTTTCTGTGGCAGTTTATTTCTCGAACATTGTCTATAACACTATAACACCCGGACACTCTACTTGCTATTAAGAATGTCTCTGATATATGCCTATAAATACACACACACACATACATATATATAGAAAGTGTTACGCTTTTAATTTTTATATTATAATGCCAGTATCCAGGTTATTAACACTTATAATGTATTATTATCATATTAAATCTTTATATTATTATCATATATTAATTAACACTTATAATGTATTGTTATCATATATTCTGATTGGTTCCTTATCTATTTATATACGCATGCACACGCACACACATTTATATATATATATAACACATAGTTGAACAATGGCTGAATGGGTAGGGCGCTATTAGAGTATACTTCGGTACTGGAGTTTGAATCTTGCTGATGGCATGGATGTTCTATTAGCTATAGGTTCCAGTTTCAATAGTTTTCGTATAACAAAACAATAACCATACTGCTCCAAACCAAAAATAAAACACACATTTGTTTATATATATTTGTGTGTGTGTGTGTAAACATATAGCCAGTGAAAATATTCCATCACCGGTTACATAGAAGAATTAGCTCATATTATATAAGTTAGACGGGTTTGATAGGTAAAAAGAACTATTCAATTTTTAGTCATGACGCCACCAGAAACACCATTTCAACCTTGTGAAACTTCACGTTTATTAAAGATTGAAAATCATCGGTGTAACTGATCATCCCTACACTGTAACTGCTCTGCATAAAATGCTTGAAGAATATATGATCTTTCACCGATGTCGGATCCCAGAGCGGGCGAATCGCGGGATTTTGTTCACATGAGGCTTAAGATTGTTCAGCAGTTTTAGGTAGCAAGAGTGAACCTTGATCATTTAATCTAGCTAGGAGACTAGTTATTGCAGAAGCGAAACTATTTTCCTGTGATAGCTGGAAAAATCTGGACAGTGGACAGAAGATGTGCGTTTATTCCAGCTTTAGTTTTGAAAGACGGGTAAAAAGAATTATATATAACATTTTACGGCTGGGTAATTAGGTATTGAAACATTAGAATGGAAAAAAAAGAATTTTGGATGCCTATTTTAGGGGTAATTTTAAATTTGTGTGTGTGTAATAATAAAATAAATGAAAAAGCCCCACGCTTAACCTTTTGGAGTAATGCGGTCAGGCGTAGAGATATTTCACAGGACGTTGATGACTAATCAAGCGAAAAGTTCAGTTAGCCCGTGGACAGGGAGCTGTCAACGCCTTTCCACGTTTAACTTCTCCACGAATAAATGAAAATGGCACAAGCAATGCCTGAAATACAAAGTCCATGTTAAATAAAGAAGTATTTTTACTAAGAAGGATTAATTATTCCATTCGCCTTAACACACGACATGTCACGACTGTCTGTCTACTGTTCATATTTTTCAGCTCTCCCAGGAAAATGGTATTGCTTTTGCAATTAAATGGCTGTTTGTATGGTTTTGGAGGTTCACTCTTGCATACCAAAAAGTTCTGAACAATCTTAAGTTTCATTGGAACAAAATCACTCGCTTTCTTTTGGGGTTGGTATCTGGGATAAATGTATTATTCTTGGGCGTAAGATTTAGTGTTGTTGCTCTGAACTGTTTTAAACCCCACTAAATGTGAAGTTTCACGATGCACTTGACTTGTTTTTCTGAAGGATTCACAACTGTAACTGGATTAGGAGTTCTTTATGCCAGCAAGCCCGGACAAATTAAACAATAGCGCTAATTTCCCGAGTAATTGGTGAATATTGTTTTCACTGATTATATATATATATATATATATATATATAATATATCAAAATTATTTCACTTTAATATTTCCTTAAAAACCTCCTCTCTCCCATTCTAATTCCTTAAAATCTTTTTCTGAGCCTCAAAATGTCTTAATCAAAAGAGTGTCCTCGACTTAAAATTCTTTCAATACATTTTTCACAGTTTTCTGTCCATTCAACACGTTTTCCAGCTGTCGCCGGCAAATGGCTCAGCTTTTCGCCTGATCTTAGCAGTTAAATTTGCTGACTTAGTTTTTTGTCCGTTGGGAAAATTCTTTCTGTCTTCGCTCATGGGTGCACCTCTGTTCGAGCAAAGTGATTTTTGTATCTTTCTTTTGTCTGCCACGAACTAGTAAAGATGTCCTTTTCTAGCAGCTTTTAAATAAAATTTCAAATAGACTTGGACTTTGGTGTGCCGTTCTCTTCAATGTGGCTAGACTGCATCTTACTTTATTATTGCTAGCTCTTTAGACTTCTCCTTATACAGCAACCCGGGCAAGTAAAAACAATAGGGGCTATAATTTCAAATGTGTTTTGTAGTTGTATAATTCCTGGATTACACACACACACACATATATTGTAAGGTTTTGGACCCAGGACTAATATTTAAAACATGTGCGCCCTTTCTATATTAGAAAATCAACCCAATGATCCTCCTCTCCACCTTGTGTTCCTTGGGAATGGAATCCAACAGGCTACTGGCTTCGTGAAGTCTCCATATTTAACAATTGGACGGAGACAAGCCGGTGGCGGGGGTATTATGGTGTGGCCAACGTTTTCATGGAGCACATCAGGCGCCATAATCCCCATAGCTTTGGTTTGGAGCGCTACGGTCTATTTTTTGCAACACGGAGGCTAATGAGATCGGGACCTTCTGCTTAAAGCCGATTCCGAACGGCTACGAACATCCATGCCACAGTGGGATTCGAACCCACGAACTTCGGTTCCGAAGGCCAGCACACTAACCATTCGGCCATTGTTCGGCCATAATCCCCACAGAACAATTTCTGACGTATATGTGAACATCGTTGCAGACCATTTTCACCCATTCATAAACAACAGTATTTCCGGCGGTGGATGGTGTTTTCTGTCAGGATAATGCACCGTGCATAAGGTTCGAATCGTCAGGGTGTGGTTCGAGGAACATTTCAGTGACTTTCGAGTCATGTCTTGGCCTCCAAATTCATCCGACATTAATCCAATAGATCATTCGTGGTCCCACTTGGAAAACCAAATTCGTACTGGCACACTATCCCCTAGCAACTTGCGGGAATTTCAAGACAAGTAGGTGAGCGCTTGGTACTAGTTACCTCAAACTACCTATCAGCCTCTTGTGGTGTCAATGCCACGCCGGCTGTTGGAGGCTTTGAGAATTAAAGGTGGTCATAATGTAATGGCTGTTCGTTGTTGTTTGTATATACACATTCACACGTATAAGCACTTGTAGAATGATAGATACACTCAAGAGCCAAAACATTATAACCACCTGTCAATTACGAGTTGGCCCACCTTTAGCTCGCAACACAGCTTCAACACGCCTTGGCATGGATGCCACAAGTCCTTGGTAGATGGCCGGAGACAGATTGTACCAGATGTTTAAGCAACGGTTACGTAAATCTGAGATATTGCGAATGGGTGGTCTTTGAACTATGAGCTGCCGTCCCATGACTCTCTCCTACTGATCCATGGACCAGTCGCGATGCGTAGGCGCAGTTGGCGATGACGCTTGGTCAGCAAAGGCACAGGAGTGGGACGTTTGCTGCGTAACCCCATATCCACGCATGGTGTCCGCTGAACAGTGTGCTCCGATACTATTCTACTTGGCCCTGCATTGTATTGGGTTGTCAGCTGTCTGGTTCCGGTTTTGCTTCACCATGCGAGACAGTCTCCGACGACCTTTTTCTTTGATAGCGTGTGGACGTCCAACACCACGTCGTCTATTGCTGGTGTCACCGTCTTTCACCCACTTTGCATAAGTACTAACACTGTAGATCGCGAACAATCCACGAGTCGTGCAGTTTCGGAAATACTTGTTCCGAGCCTTTGAGCATTACAATCTGCCTCTATCAAAATCGCTTAGATCCGCAGCCTTTCCCATCACACACAGAAGTAAGTAAAAGATTGATTCTTCAGACCCTCCAGCAGCAGTTAAACATCATTTCCACCTGATCACGTGCCTTCCACGCCATCCAGGCGAGTTCATTGCAAAATGTAGAGGTGGTCATAATGTTTTGTCTCTTGAGTGTATATAAGTATAAATATTAGTGTATTTAATAACAGAATGTACTTGGCTTGAAGTCGAGATGACTGTAACGGGCATTTTAGTGTTAAAGGGGAAGTAAAAGCAAATGATTTGAGCGCATGTGGGTCTCAGCTGCTTTCGTGTACATCTCATTAAGCGATCCCGCATCATTTTTAGAGCACTCTCTCAGTCAATTATTTGAACGTCATGATATAGTTTAGAATTTTCGGATCACGGTGGTACAGATTTTTTTTTCCTTTTTTTTTTTTTTTTTTTTTTTTTGTACAGTGTAAAGAAAAATATTAGTGTTCAGATTTCAGTGGAAATACTCATTTTGACAAAGGTCTGGTGTTCATTCGGGGATTAACTGAAATTTGTATACTAGGGATGCAACGATTATCCGGCCAGCATACTGCATCCAGCATATCCAGCCACTATACCAAATGATCGGCAGTAGCCGGATATTACAATTATCTGTCAGTACATCCGGCCAAAAATTATACACCGAGGAATAAGATAAATATAGCAAAAAAATGCAAAATGTTAAACAATATATTATACAAAACAATACGTATAAGTAATTTGGAGCATTATGAAAACAAACAGCTTTATGGAAAAAAATTAGATTTATTTATATTTCACTACAAAAAATCATAAATCATTCTTTTTTTCAGTCTCAACTGCAAAATTATATTCTTGCCTCAGAGAACGCAAAAGACTTCCGAATTGTAGATTGTTTGAGGCACCTGGGCTTAAACCTAATCCCTATTGAGGAAAATGAGAACTTACTCTTCAGGGTCGTTAAGTTAAAAAATTATATTAAGGGTGAAAACAATTTAAATGAGTAGAGTCATAAGATAGATAAAAAATAATATGTGAAGCCCTAAATGGCTGATGTTAAGATTAAATGAATAAATAAAAAATAAAAAAAGAGAAAATTTGGTAAAGTTTTAAGAACTTTTGCTAAAGAATTGAAGTAATAAAGAAATGTTTTTATGTTCTTGAAATACAAACATAAGAATCATTAAAGAAGGAAAGTAAAGGACTATTAAAAAGGCTTTTATTCAGATTTGTCTTTTCTAATTAAATAATGTCGAATTGAGATATTGAGTACTGAAACTTAAAATAAAGAAGAAATTTAAAGTAAATTACAGTACAAATAGTGGACTCATTAAAAAATATAAAAGGTGAGAAAAATACTACAATTTCGTCGCAAAAAATAAAGTACATAAAGCTGATTTATTTCAAATAATTTTAAAAAGAAAAAGTGCGAAACATTCTGACATCCGGCTGAAACTCTGGCCAGATATCCGGTATCTGTTATCCGGCCAAATTGCCATCCGTTGCATCCCTATTGTATACCCCTGAACAAACACGAGTTACATGTCGGCTGTGACATATGTTATTTGTTTCTATGGTAATATCGGGAAATGATTTTAAAAATAAGATTACCAGTTTTAGGCGGGAATGTGTACATTTTTAAAATTAGTTTTCTCCGTTTCATTAACAGATTTCGTATAGATCAATTTGTCGCAACGTCACGAACTATTATAATGCCCTTCCCATTCATTTTCATGTCTACAACAGCCAATAGACAAACAATAAACTTCCGTTCCGTTTGAAACTAAAGCCAGAATTGTCATAAATTGAGATTTGCCCTGCTGAGTGAAATCATCTTATTTGTTTGTTAAATGTCATTTGCAAAGTGTCCATAATTTTTTTTTCATCTATGGTCCAAAATCTTAATAGAAAGTGCAATAAACTTTAAATCTTATTTAAGAGGATTCAACGCCTAAAAAAAAAAAAAAAAAAAAAAAAAAAAAAAAAAAAAAAAAAAAAAAAAAAAAAAAAAATTCTATTATTCACTTTAAAAAAGTGATTTTTTGCTATAATAAATTAATGTCAAATACAAATAATTAAATGCAAAATAAAAATTTAAAAAAAATAAGATTAATTTTTTGTTTTATTTAAAAAAAAAAAGTTAAAATATTACTACTAATTTAAAAATGCTACTTTTATTTTATTTTTTAAATTTTCGACTCGATTTTTTTTTATATATTGTAAATAGTAATATACTAGACAAACTAATGGATCGGATTTTGCGTAATGTTATTAGTGTTCAAGATAAAAATTAAAACCTCAATCGCATGCAAAAAAAGAAGAAAAAAATTACGAATGTTCCCACATTTGAATTTTTTTTAAAATATTTAAAATATTGCAAATTCGATCCACAAATTTCTTATATGATATAACGTTCATTTAAATAAATTTTCAAGCAATTTTATTAACATTTGACAAATATTGAAGACATCAAAAATCCGATAAAGTAAGAACTGAGATAAATGAGTTTAAAGATTTCATTCAGTTGTAACTTTTTTATTATAATCAAAATGCATTTTTATTTTTTATGTACACATACTCACCTATACATTATTAAATAAATTTGTTAAACAGCGTAAATGTCTTTAATTGGGTATTGATAAACCACTAGTTAAAAAATGCAATAAAAACTAAAATTGTAAAAAATTTTAGTTTCTGAAATTTTAAGTGAAGTTACAATGAAAAAACATTAAATTGAGTAAAAACACTTTCTGAACTGTAATATAACTTAAATAATATACATAAAATTACTAAATCTAATGATTGGTTTGGTTTGGTTTTTGAACGCTAAGGTCTACTTTTGCAACTCTAATGCAACGCTACTTTTGCAACGCTAATGAGACTGGGACCTACTGCTTAAAGCAGATTCCGAACGGCTACGAACATCCATGCCGTAGGGTGATTCGAACCCACAAACTCCGGTACCGAAGGCCCTAAATCTAATGAAAAACTTTGTAAATAGAAATTTAAATGAATAACGATAAAGCTTTTTTACTGCTTTTTAACAATTAAGAATGAACATCCAAAATTTTAAAACACCCTGAACCATATATAAGACATTCCTTTCTTTCTCTTAGCATATTCTTTTTGAGTCCAGCTTTTTAATTATCTTGTCTATGTTTATGTTTAATATTGTTCCTTCTGAGTCTGAACTTACTTTTTCTCAACTGAGATATTTTCCCCATCCGTTCTGTTACACTAACTAAATAAATGCCTAATGATTTCTGAATAATCTAAACCCTTATTCACATACTGCCTCCATAACTGGACGCAGAATACGTTTTTTGAGAACAAAAACATCTTTCGGACATTTTGACTACTTCGTATTAGGAGAACTCATATTATCATTTTCTGTTTTACATGGGATGCATACTTCCAACAGTTCGTTCGATGTTAACGTTTGATATACTGGCATTATTTGAGGCAAATATTTTTCATTAATTGGAGTACCAACATGTAATTTATGACATCCAGGTGTCGCCCCTTTAGCTATATCTGATTGATAGTAACTTCAGTAACATCATCCAAATCAGATGCAATACATTTCTTGTGTTGATCACCACACCAATATTTTTTGTTCATGTGAACAACTTAAAAAAAAAAAATCTTTGAATACGTTATTTTATAACATTCAAGTAAATAAAGCTAAAAATTTGTCAGAAAAAAGAACAAACGAAACGCTAATAACTAATTAAAACAAACTGATATCGGTTTTATGTTAAATATAGTTATAATTTCCCTTTCTTGATTCATTTTTAAACCTCTACTCAGAGCAGGAGACAATATAGTTCAAATTCAGCAATGAGAAAAAATGTAAACATTGATGTAGGCTTGGCATTTAAAGGGAAAATTCGAGACAGGTGTTCTTAAGACAGCTGTTCCATGTGTTCTTATAGGAGAAAAAGACTCTGAAATTTTGACAAGATGTACTTGAAGGTATTAGGATAGTTTTAGTATTAAAAATAATCTCAAAATCAGTAAAGTATTTTCGTCCCATTTCGCCATTTCAGGGGTACCGAATATCCTTAAAAAAAAAAAAAATTCGTTAAACAGACACACACATACAAAGTGCATGTACCAGTTATACTTAACTTTTACATCCACAGTTTTCCACGCATTCAGTAGTTATAGAACGGATCACCAACGCTGCACGTTATTTCACTGTACTTTGAAAACTTTATTTGCAACCCCATTTGTGTCTTTTAATTTACGTTCTAAGTTTTTACCAGATTTAAAATTGCCTGGTAAATACTGTAGGATATTTAATTTGCGCTGCATTGTTTACAAGACGAATTTAAACTGAGGTTTATTTTGTGAACAACTAGGAAATTTTTTTAAAAAATTGAGAAAGGATAAGATATATCTTTTTATTATTCTTTCCCGAAATTTCTTATCTTGTGAGACAACAAAGTTCGAAAACAATATGACATAATCAGTCATTTATAATCTACCGTTTCATAGTAGCAAGTGAATTCTTCTCGCTTTTAAACCTAGCTTGTTCAACTTTTCTTCTGTCTTTATAGTCCTGTGCCAAAAGTAATGTTAAATAAGTCAATCTCTTGTGAGATCAGTGTTTTGACTCTTTTCATGCTTGAAATACAATCTTTTAACACTTGCAGAGGGAACTAGTGATGTACGCAAATTGTAATAATTTTAAATATCTTGTAATGTCTATAATGAAAATATTTCAGGGAGGGTCCAGAAAGCCCTCCTCTCCCTTTATCCATACCTCCTTGATTGTCATATTAGATTTTAAGGGATAAGCGGAGCTGCCAAAGATGGCGTAGTGGTTCGGAATGTGAATAACTTGTATGCCGAGTTAGAGCTTGGTAAACATACTTCACATCTCCCTGTATACCCAGAGGACGCACAAATTAAGAAGTTGGCAGCTGGTGGAAACGTACGCAATCGGGAGCAAAATATCCCCCCCCACTCCTGAAGAGGATCTAAATGGAGAGAATTATCCAGTATTATCCAGGAATGCTAAACCCGTAAAGATGAACGACCCATCAAAAAGTAATAAGTGCAGATTTCATATAAAGTATTCAGGTAAAAATATAAAAAAGAATAACTCCAGTAAACCTTTGAGAAATTATTCCTTTTGATTAATGGTAATATTGATATTGCCGAAGACGAGAAACCATTAATCTGCCATTCTCTCTCTCTATATCTACACACACATAGATACATACATACATATATATATATATATATATATATGTGTGTGTGTGTGTGTCTATGCATGCCTCTCTCTCTATATATATCTATATATATATATATATATATATATATATATATATATATATATATGTATATATATATATATATATATATATATATATATATATATATATATATATATATATCTATATATATATGTGTGTGTGTGTGTTTATTAATCTACGTGTATATACTTATTACTGAATGATAACCGAGTGGGTAGGACACTGCTCTTCGGTACTGGATTTCGTAAGTTCGAATCCCATTGTAGCATGGATGTTCGTAATCATTCGAAATCGACTTTAAGCAGTAGGTCTCCGTCTCATTATCCCTCGTATAAAAAAAGTAGACCGTAACGCTCCGAGTCAACTAATTTCCTCGACTGATTCGTAGTCGCCTCTTACTCAATTTAATACATATACGTGTAATCAAAATTAAACTGCAACATAGTTAGAATGATGAAAAAGAACAAATTTGGGGATATTTTGCTTTCTCAATTAGTTAAAGTATTTTTGAGGACAAAATAAAATAAATTAATAATAGCAAATAAATATATAAAATATAATATCTAAATTTGAGGACTGTCCCCGTATTTTAAAGACGTAGAGTATTTTTACTATTACCCTGTACTTTGTCTTACCCAGATGCAAAACTCAGTTAATTGCACTTATTGTGTCAGTCGTAAATTCCGAGGTTAAGGAGAGACTGGATGACTGTTGCCACAAAATAAAAGAACTACATTCTCACTTTTTAGTGAAAAAGAAAGAATTTTCCTGTTTTTAGGCCTCAAATTCTAAACGAAACGTATATCAAGGAAGCTTTGTGGTGTATTTAGAACGGTCAGATAAAAATTCTCAGGTTTTAAATTATATTTACACAAGTACTTGAGTAAGAATACTTTTTTCTCTTTAAAATCGTACAAATTAAAAACTTTTACAACAAAATAGACAATTATGAAAAGAAATCGCTTTATTTAACTTATAGAATCTTGCATTTTAAACGTATTACGGGAGGAGCTAACCCACCTGGCAACCCCTTTGGTTACCACCCTGCTCCAAATGAAGACTATTTATAGGGTGAGGGTGAGGGGGATCCATATCCTCCCCACAATATTTTTAAATCTGCTTTGCAAGATTTTTTAAAGTTGTTAAAATTTGTGTACATTACTAGTTTTTACTGTCAGGGTTGAAAGATCATTTTCAACTATTTATACACAGTAAAAACATTTCTTTACATTAAAACTGCTCACAAGAGTTTGTTAATTAAATTTACCATTAATTTCGATGCATAGACATTACTATAAATGCAGATGAAGGTATAACGGTTCGTGTTGGGCAAAGCAGATATGTTCGAGAGAACTGTTATAAATAAGCACAACATTAATAAAAACTTAACAATTTTATTCTGCATCGAATATATCACCAAATAGGGAGAAAAACATGTGCATAACATCCAAGTGGAGAGCGCGCCTCTAAGAGAGTACCTACAGCTTGTAGTACCAGTCGTGAACTGGTCAAACTAGTTAGTACCGGTCAGTCTGTGGTACACGGTGGTCTAGTGGTGCCATCTGTTGTGTCCTGTGATCACCACAAAGGTTTGAATAAGCCGACCTTATAAGCTAGAAGATTTTACTATTATAAAAAGGTTGTTTAAATCACTGATTATATCATATGAATTTCAAATATTGCTTGCATACAAGGTATGTAATTTTTTTAAAAGAAAAATAAAAGGATATGTCATAATTTCTTTCTCGATACGATTTACTTTTCCTAGTTGTTTATAAAATTAGTTTAAATTTGTCTGTTAAGTACTGGAACGTAAATTAAATCTTCTGTAGTATTTACCAAGGAAATTTGAACCTTCTAAAAAGTTAAAGCGTAAATTAAAAGACGTAGTAGGGTTGCCCTTATATTTTTCAAGATACAATAAAATTAAGTTAAACGACGTTGTTGATCCATTTTATGACGTATTCATGTATGCATGCACAATTATGGATGTATGTATAACATTTATGTATGTACTTTGTATGTATGAGTGTGTAATGAAATTTTTTTGTTATGAGATTGAAAGTTTACTGTACTTTGTATTAAGCCTTTGTACCCTCTCCGATAAAGAAACTTCTGGCTACATCACTGGCTCCTCACGAGAAAGATCTAAAACATAATTTGGTGCATAAGTAAGGGATGATTGTCAGACAAGAAATTTTGGTTTGACATAAAATCCTCAAATCAAAATTTGGCTTAAGAAAATTATATAGGGGGTGACGCTTCTCATCAAAGCTGAGAGAAATCCGAGGAATTACGCATGTTGTTGTTGTTGTTTCTGCTGAAACAGAAAACCCTCAGGCTTGGCCTGCCACATCCAGATGTATTGATTGAGAACTTGGAGGACATTGTGACCAGTCCAGGAACATATGTTACTTGTCCCAGTTACCTTTAATGAGGAGAGTGGATCTTAGGCCGGCTAGGGATCCGAACCCTCAACCCTCCCTTGGCGAGAAAGTAGCCTTTGCCGACTCAGCTACCGCGAGCCTTGACATACACAACAGAGTAAACAACATTAAAAAGATGAGGTTAAGCGACAAGGAATCAAAAAAAAGTTTCTTTTTCACACATTAAAATAACAGATTTACACTATTCTGGCTTAATAATGCAACAAATATATTGCATTTTTAATTTTAAATATATAAAGGAGCGACAACTACTGTTTCATATATATCACTTTAAGTAACTATTAAATATTTCGAGTAACATTTCTCAATGTTCAAATTCCCTTTTTATTTTCTGATTTTACTACGTATGGATGGGTTTCTTTCTTTTGAAATGGTATATTTTTTAAATTATAGCTCTTTTTTAGCGTTTGCAACGATTTCTCTCGTAAAGTCACCAGTATTTCTATTACTCTAGATGGCAACAGTTGGTAATTTTTTTTATTTATTAAATCGGGCTAGATGGTGCTTTAGATGGATGAGGCTATATGGGTGTAGTACGGAGTAGTAGTATATACATTAGTTAACGGCAGCGAGTTGATTAATACCGCGAATGATAGTGAATTTTATTATTGTTTTTAAAATTAGGTGGGTAGTGGTCGTATGAAGTTGCAAGGCAAAAGTGACGAAATATGGACGCTTGGCGTAAACTTTGGTATAGTTCGCTTAGGACCTGCCGCAGGAAAAGTGAGTTTTAGAATTCAATTTTAAGGCTTTTTGGCTTACACTTTTAAATCTGTTATTTTCTATGTGAAATTTACCCGCTTACATTATAATTAGCCTTATTATTAATTATATGCGCAATTCGTATTTGTTCCAAGAATTTCTTTGGTGTACAAAATATACTCCTTATCAGTTGTATGATAGGGAAAATATGGGAAATTAGATGAGCTAATAACTGAAAGAGAAGCTTGATGTATAGGGGTAATTAATGAAATTAACCTTAAACTTAATGTGTGTTGTATTGTTTTCTATATATTAATATTTATTTATTTTACCTATAGCAGTAAAGGTTTTACCTGTATAATTTTCAACCATTTCTATTCTTAATATCAATATACTGCTTCATTTTTTTTCTATCTCGAACGTTGTTGACAGAGTAAAAATATGAAATGTAACGGAATGTTCTTTATTGTAATAGGTTTTCCTTTGTTTAAAATTTTAAGGTCACAGATATATTCCTTTAATTTCATTAAATAATTGCATTGTTTCTTTACTGAAGCAAATAGTTCTTAATTATTGATTAATATAAGCAGATTAATAGTATCATGTATATAGTTTAGTTAGGGAATACCACAAATTTCCCCAGACTTGTTTAAATTTAAATGAAATTAAGTCATTTTGTTGTACCTTTAAGTAATCTGAAAAACATTTATTATATTTTGCTGTTTGTTTTTAATGTGAAAATATTGTTTTGCTCTCTGATGAAGTATAATGGGCAAGTTGAAAACTTATTGAGGAAATATTAATGAAAACTTCCATATTAATATACTGAGTACCTGTGGAAGAATTTTATTATATCATCTGAACTGCCTTGTACATCTGAAGAAATATTTAAATAATGTTAAAACTGATAAACAATTGATGACAGTTTTTCTTTTTTTTGTTACTAAATTATTTTATAAAATGCACGTTTATTCATTAGTTCACTCAGTTTTCTTTCTTTTTATTTTAATACTTGTATATTTTGCTTCAACTTTAATTCACACAACTAATCTATAACAATATAAACTTTTATATTTTTTGAATTCATAGATTAATGCTGCAACTATTAAAGGATTTGATAATATTCAGTGATAATTCACATAATAATTTTAAATACTTATCCATAGTTAAACATTCTTTATTAAATAGCAAATAATTATAATATTTAGATAACTTTTAAAAGTGTGAACTTTTAATCATTAATTTTTTTCTTTCTGTTTTGTCATAACTATGCATTAGCACATTTACCTTTTGATATAATGTGTTTAAAGTTAAAATTGAGGTAACATATTTAGCTTAAATGCTTATTTTACTATTGAAAATTTTTTAGCCCTTGTATATTTATTTTATTTTATTTATTGTATGTTTTTCACAGTTATGTTTATTTAATATAAAATATATTTCTATCTAGTTATGTTCTGAAAGAATTTTTAATTCATTTTAGTTAAAATATACTCTTCTGGATAAGCAAGATATTGGATTGGTTAGAGAATTTCAGTTTGAGGTAAGGTATACAGATTTTAGTATGAAACAATATGCAAATGAACTATCCTTTTAATGTATTTTTTACTGTTTCTAAAATGATATTGGCTTTAGAAATTCTTAATAAAACAGCTTGAAGATTCCTTTATATAGTATAAGAGAATGATTACATTAAATATTTATGATCTTTCGTACTTCAGAAAGTATATTTGAATATTGCTTAGATGAAAACAGGGTTGGGTTATTCATATCAAAAACCAGTTTTTTGATGTTTAGTCCTTGTTTTAACTAGATTAAACTGTCAAAAACTCAATCTTAGATGTGTTATTTTAAATATACAATGCAATTAAAAGTAATTGTTTTTTAATTGTATTCTATGCAATTAAAAGTAGTAATAAGTTAATACTTACTGAAACAATTAAAAGTAATTAGATTTTAAATATAGAATATAACTAACAGTACATCTCAGAGTATAATTAAAAGTAATTAAAATCATTTTAATTTTGTAAACAGGACTTTTTACATTTACATAACAAGAATAATTAAACAATTGCATTTGTGTATAATATAATCAGAATGGAGAAATAACTCTTTAGTACTATATTAAATGCTTTGATGTGATTTTTAAAAAACAGACAAAATTTCATAATCTTATGAAGAGAAATTTATTGAAAATAAATGATCATTATCAACATAATGATAAACTGTAAATGTATAATCTTTTAGGATCACCATATAACATTCAATAACACATTAACAATTTTCAACATTATGAACACCCAACTGATTTTGACATTTTTAATGCATTTGTTAAAAATATATATATATATATATATATATATATATATATATATATATATATATATATTGAATGAATGCTGGACTTGGTAGACAAGAAAGAAGAATAATCACATTTAATAAACTCTTTTAAATCTTTGATAATTTAAAATATCTATCAACCATATTACAAGAATGGCTTAACTTTGCAAAATCACTAAGATGGGATGTTAAAATGAATATTTTTATTATATATGACATTTTCATGATTTTTCATTATCAAAAACCAATGAATAAAATTAAACAAACAAATCCCTCAGTAAACAAATACCCCAAATCCCTCCCCCTGCCTACGGCCTTGATATATATATATATATATATATATATATATATATATATATATATATATATATATATATATATATATATATATATATATATATATATATATATATATATATATTATATATATATATATATATATATATATATATATATATATATATATATATATATATATATATATATATATATATATATATCTGAGTCATTTTTAAACCCCCAGAAAGTACTGTTTAGAATATATTTTATTCACAATTTATTTTATCACTCTAAACCCTAAACTATAGATGCACATTTTTCAAAATGTTTTTGTCAAATAGGTTTATCTGATATTAATTTTTATGTATTTTTAAAAACTTAGGTCTGAAATATTGTAGGGCATTTATTGAACATGCCTTGTGTGGTTCATAATCATTATATGTTCCTCAGTAAATAGGGTTTATGTCGCTATGCTGTGTATTTCAAGTAGGTCCTTATAAAAAGTTACTTTAGTTCTTAGAAAGTCCTTAAGGAGTCCTTAATTTTTGTTCTGGAAAAAGAGTGGGAACCCTGTAGTTGTAAAAACATTCAATAGTTCATAGTATAATAGTGCTCTCTAAAAATGTTTGAATAGTAAATTAGCAATAACTAATATATAACAGTGAATGGCATTCTATTACTCAATATTATTGCAATAGCAGATAACACACATTTTACAAGTTTTGATACTGTTTGACTGTTTTATCAAGCAGATTTTTAATGAGATGGATCCAACGTTAAAACCAGATGAAACAAATGTCAAAACCTAACAACCTCAGATGAAAAATATTTAAACATTCCTTAAAGAGTTGGTCATAAAGTTAAAATATGTTAGATAGCTAAGTTGTGTACTTGTCAGTATTGTAGGATGTGAATTTTATCTATTCCATTTATATCTAATGTAATATAGAATTGTTTGAATGGGTAAGGTGCTTCTCTTTGGTACCAGAGTTTGTGGGTTTGAATATCATTGCTGGCATGGATATTTGTAGTCATTCGGAATTGACTTTAAGCAGTAGATTCCTTGTGTTGCAAAACAGTAGATTATAGTATGCCACCCATTATGATAATGTACAATTTTCAAATTTGGTATTAAAATTTTGTGTGTTTGTATTATATTATCGGTATGAATTTTATAAATTTTTTAAAACTTATAAAAATATAAAGCATGCTAAAAATTACGTTTTTTTTAATTGTATGTTTCATGTATGCCTTTCCAGTCATAAGTAAAATGTTTTTCATTTTAAAAAAGGTTATGGATTGATTCCATTCCCATGTTTAAAATAGTTTCCCCAAATACCATTTTCAGGCTTTTGTTGAAATTGATAGAAATGGTGATGGTGCTTGTGTCTATGCATTTGCATACGATGCTGCTCAAGGGCGACACTTCGGAAAATATGTTCACAATTTACTTTGGTAAGTTTAAAAGGATTGTTAATAGCTTGTTATGTCATTTAGACTTTCATTTTATATCTTTGTACAGTCAAGCATAGATAATTCAGAATATGTGCTGTTGCATTACTAATTTTTGAAATTATAAATGCTCTGAAAAAAAAATGATAATTTATAGCATTCAATGAAGTATTTTTCTTTTGTAAATAGCTTAAATATATAACAAAATTTTTTAATAGCTTAGTAAAAACAATTCTCTTACAAATCCCAAATAAACTATTAAAGCAATGTGTGAAATAACTTAAAATATTTTTAATTAATAGCTATAAAGTAGCTATTACAATTATTTTGATTGGATCCTGGGTGCTATAGATAATGGGCATTCGAATTTTGGCAGGCTCCCCATTGCACTTGTATAGATATATTAGTTTTGTTTCCTTTTCAAGTTGGGATAATTAAGCTCCTTTTTGGTTAATTGTTATTGTTTCTTAGAGATGTTTCATTTGAATTCTATCTTTGATCTAAATACCAATTATATAATGTAAATAAACTTTTTTTTTATGTTAAAACCATCAAACTGTAATTTTTTTTCAATTTACTTGAAATGGCTCAGTAGCAATAGAGATTGCTCATTAATAAGAAATAATTCAAATTCAGATAAATGTAAGATTGGATGGCATATAACATTGCCATTCTACAAAACATCCACTACATCGATTAAATATGTCAGTCATTTTCATTTCCTATGTAAATTTGAGTTTTCTGCTTTTTATGTCTTATACTGTGGATGATCTAATACCAAAATCCATATAAATACTTTTTATGTTTTTCTCAAGTTTTTTTTCTATCTATCAACTTTGTCTACGATGGATAATTTTGGGATAATGTTCGATACCGTTACTGCTTCTAACTATAGACATAATTAATAAAACTAAAATTTTAAATTAAATACGATGCACTCCTATGAAAATCCAGATTGATAAACAGAAGAATGAATTCCACACTTTTCTTTTTGATGCAGTGAAGATTCTTTTCATTTCTAAGAATTTTTATGTTTGGAGGTTGAGTTTGATGAATTAATTGTTTGTAGTGAATATTTAGCTAGCCCAGGCAGTTTCCTGTTTCCCTCCCCTCCACCTAATCTTATCAGTTAAATTTGAAAATGTAAAAGTTGAATATTTTTATTAGACCATAAATCAAGCAAAGTTAAAGAAAAAAGAAATCTTAGTGCCAGAAACATAAATTAGAATTTTATAAAAGGTAAATAAAAAATGCCATTAGTGCTGGAATATTGGTTTCTGAATTATAGATGCTTCACTGTATTAATAGAAAGGAGATATGCAACGAGCAAATAATCTGGAAATATTGCCTTTTAGTTAAAGGGTGATTTCATAGTATTGTGCAAATTGCAGACATGATATTTGCACATTTGATTTATAAGGTGACCTCCTTTAGGCTTTATTTGGAATCTGACCTCCCTCAAAAAGCTTTCTTTTAGATGTTCTCCTTTTTGATATTAGGCTTTATTTGGAATCTATCCTCCCTCAAAAAGCATTCTTTTAGATGTTCTCCTTTTTGATATGTAATACTATATATCCTCTCTTTTTGTTATGTAAAAGCTAATTTATAAATATCTGCATATTTAATAAATATTTTTTATAAAGATTAAAAAACTGCTTTTTTAATTCTATGTTGGTAGAACCTTCATAGTGACTGCAATTAAAAATATTAAATACTTCCCAAAAATACACAAGTTACTAGTTTTGATTTTTATCAATATTGTATTATTTGATAAAAATAAACTACCAATATTTTCTGATTTTGAAGAAAAAATGAAATGTTTGGCAATTATGGCAAAAGTCATGTTTTTCCGCTTATAACTTTTTAATTGGGAATATACCATTAATACGTGTAATTTTATTAATATGTAGCTGAAATATTTAATAAGTTGTGATTTCAAACTCATTTTTACATATTTTTAAAAATTTTGAATGTAGTTTTCAGTGGTATTTAGTTTTGTTGTCCACACCTTTTGAACTCCATTTAAAAAAAAAGAAGAAATATTAAAGACTTTCTCATTATTTTGATAAAATTAGTTTCATATTCATAAACTACTTTTTTATTTAATATATAATGCTATACAATTTAATGAAATTTGATGTAAAATATTATAAAATTTTTAAAGAACATCAGTCTGCAAATACTGTGAAATCACTTTAAAGTAAAAATCATTACAAATTTATTTCATTCCTACTAATATATGCTTAAATTATATCATAGTATTTAAATTATGCTTAATAAAAAATATTGTATTAAAATTATCTTCTCAAATTTTCATTTTTCAAAATTAAATTCATTTAAGTATATATTTATAAGGCTAGTGAAATTATTCTTAATCTTATTTATGTAGAAGTAAAGTTTAATTCTTGATTTTAACTGAAATTCTCTTATGTATTTCTAGGGAAAGGCACTTTGGTGGTATAGCACCTGGATTTAAAGTTTTTCATAAAAATGGTATTACGATGGATAACAGATTAGAAAATTTAGTCTTGTGCCCTATGGGCACTAAAAAAATTCTAAACTTTGATTTAAAAAATACTGAGAATTCACTTTATTGGTCTGCTATAGTAGGAATGCCACATGAGGTAAGAAAATAACACATGTAATTAATTTTTACTTTGGAAGTTTAATGTTACATTGTTAAAAATGTATGGTTAATATCATTTTTTGATATTTAGCAATGTTGCCCAATATTATCCCTTGGCCAATTCACCATGTGGTTATTTTGCTATGCGTAACTAATTCATTCAGTTCTTGAAATATTTTCTGTGTATGTAAAAGCTTTGTGTTTAAAATTTGTATTACCTCGCATTTCCCCTCAGAACAACAATCTACTTCAGTCCACTCCTACTTTGCTTGACTTTGAAGAATTACAATAATTATAATTAGTCATACTTGGTTTGTTGCCTCCTATGGTGTGTAGGAAGGGCAGAGTCGATTCACTTTTGTTCTCATACAGCTAATTTAGTGTTATGCATTGTGCTTAATGTCATAAGATATCAGTGGATGTCAGACCATATTGTTATCAATATCAGTAGGTAGTGCTTAATATTATTTAACTATCATTTTTGACTTTTATCATTTTTAAGAAAAATATTCGAAATAACTTTTTGTAAAAACTGCCCAATTTATTAAATTTAATTTTGTAGAATTTTTTTTCTTATCTTTAAATTTTTTTTAAAAAACTATTTTAAACAGTTTGAAAATTTGATTTTACATTATGTTGATCAACTGGGATGTATGTTCTGCTTAGTTCCTGCTTCTAAATTATGTGGACCTACTTTGTTTTATTCTAGGGAGTAATGTTGGCTGCTTATATAGTGCTGCTCCTATAATAAAGTGGTCAATAAAATCTGTGGTGTTGTATGAGTGAATTTGCCTCTGCATTATTAAAATATATCATATGTTCAAAGTTGGATGTCTGACATTCAGCGACATTCAAAATTTATACTGACATCTGTACAGCATTGACTCATATTTGTGCTACCAGAAATATAAGACCTCAAAGATTGAAGAAAATCAGAAGTTTGCCCTCTTTAAGTTAAAACTTGACTTGAGTATTGCATGAAAGTAATAACAATTGCTAATTGCTGTGCATTATTCATAATAGAACTTAATGATGTTAGTAATTAACCATCACTGATACCATTTTTATCTGTACATTATTGCAAAACAGACTTTTGATATAATCTCATATTTCTCATTAAATTTCTTACGTATTACAGTCCTTTAAAATGCATTAGGGAAAAAAAAATCTAGATTTTATCATTCTTTGTACTGCTAATGAGCTGTCAAGTTTGTAGAAGCTCATTTAAAAATTTAATGTACTTGGCTCTTAAATACAAGTAATCAAGAGAAAAATGTGAATATTGCTAGCTTTAGTTATAGAAAATTTTCAGTTTGATTGAATTTTAGGTCTGTGTTTTTGAATGATCAGGAGAGAAATGTTTATTGCAATTAATTTGATTGGAATGCTGCATTGTTTAAAATCTTCTAAATGGGTAGCATGTTGCTCTTTAGTTTTGTGGATTTGAATCTGACTGCTGACATAGTTGTTCATAACCATTCATAATTGGCTTTAAGCAGTAAGTCTAGGTTCATTAGCCTTTATGTAACAAAAAATGTTGATTGTAGCATTCTGATGAAACAAGAAATGTTTGCAAGCAACAAATTGTTTATTTTGAGATAAATAACAAGTGTTGTAAATAGAACCAAAAGCCAGATGATATACCAAGCTTAGATCAATACATGATTAGAGAACTAAAAAATTTCTTGTTTGGTAAACTTAGGCATTGAAGTTCTAAATTGTGTTTTTTCTTTGGATGTTAAATGAGTATATTTTACATCATCGGGAACTCTATATAACCTACTACTTCCCCTTTCATTCTGATATCCATAGTTGGTTATTGCAACTGATAAATTTCAAAAGCCTCTATTAATTTATCAATCTCGGTTTTTCAGGAAAATTAAATGGTCCTTTGTTATTAAAACTACCTGCTATTGTTTAAAAATATTTGATGTGATGAGATTAAATATTAGACCAGCATTGAGCCCCTTTTGAAGCAGGTCCTAAGCCTAGGCATTTTGGACTTGGATTATCTGGCCTCTATTCTCTCTAAATAATCTTGCAAAATGGTTACTTTCAATAACCTGGGTACAATGATAATTTGCATAATTAGTGCTTTTTATACTTAAATATCTGAAAATTTATAAAAACTTATTTATTTTTTAGTATTTAAAATATTTTTTTATTTTTAAAAAATATTTTATTCTAAAAATTTTAATTTTGAAAGGCATGTAACCTGCCATTTAGGTAAATGAGAGAAAGATAATTATTTACCCAGATCAAATGCTTAGCATGAAAAAAAAGTCTGAAATTCAAAAAATGTTTATAAAAAATATTTCTATGGAAATAATTTTATAAAACCTGGAAAAGTGTAGCAGCAGTCAGAGCCAAATCAATAGCAGAGCTGACCACTCTAATTTTGTTCTTGTCTATTTATTCAACTTAATTTATTCCTTTAAATGTTTTATATAGGTTGTGCCTATTCATGTAAAACTGTTCAGCATTCAAGAAGAGACATCATATTCTGGTAAGTATGCTTTCACTTTATTGCTATCTTTTTATGGTATGTATATATATTGTTTCTGCCATGCTTTCTATTTTTTATGGTTACTTAATTGTATGTTAATGATATACAGACCTGCTAATTCTCCAGATTTAAATTGGCAATACTGGCTATTTTCGGGGTTTATGGGACAAATGTAAAAATTGCTGGATTTTTGAAGGAGAAAGCATTAAACTTTGTTTCCACGTATTTTTGTAAAATGGAAAAATTTTTCTAAGGCTGTGCCAAATAGTTTTGAGCCAATTGGATCAGAGTGCAATCAGAATTTTGTATTCTGCAACAAGAAAACCCTATTCCAATTTTTGAAGGAGTGTTGATATGCACTGTCACTTGATTTGACAAATAAAGAACAGTGATGGATGTTTTAAGTATAAGAAACTGTCAGATTCTAATAATTTTACCTAGTAATGCAAATTATGAGTGGAGTTTTAGCTATGTCACAAAAATGGCCAGCGATGTCCATTGATCCATAACAAATAAAACAATTGAAAGTGTGTTAATTTGCAAATCAAGGGGAAAGGGACCAAACATTTGATTCTAATTTTTTTTTTTTTTTTTTTTTTTTTTTTTTTTTTTTTTTTTTAAAGCAAAATCTGCAACAGTAAATGCAATGTAAATTATACAGTTGTAAAGGTTTTAAATAGCTAATATTGTCATTAAATAACTTTAATTTAATTTCATTATTTAATAACTTTTCAGTTTTTTTTTGTTTTAGTGTTTTGTTTAATTGGATATGGTATGAAATTAACCATATATAATTATTGAATATAATTTGCCTTTTATACAATTTTTAAAAAAATTTTGTGATATAAGCTAGTTATAAGCTTAAGTTTCTGAAGAACTCTGTACTTTCTGGGGTTGGTACATCTGTTCCAAAACTGACCTTAAAGTTTCATTCTAGCAAGATCTCACAAAAGAAAATTATTTAACAAAAATGTCTTTCTATTTTGAAAGTATAAGAAACTAGGTTTGAAATAATAAAGGTAATATTTATTTAAAAATTTGTCTGTTTTTAGATTATATAAACACTATGTAAAAACAATTTTTAAAATAAAAGAACTAATTTTCATGAAATGAATAACACATTTAATTTCTTTCATAAATTTAAGGAATTTAATGAAATGAGTTATGATAGCTCAGTCAGCAAACTCCTTAAGCTCATAACTGGAGGGTTGTTAGGTTTGAGGCTTGAGCAGCCCAAAAATCTGCAATGTTTATTAATTTTAAAATAGGTTAATGGTGGCAATGTCCTCCAATTTCAAACAATTCTTCTGTAGGTGACTGGCCAAGCCTGGGGATCTTCTGCTTGGTATCTGCTTCAAAAAGGATATTTAAAAGAAATCTGTCGAATAAAAATACATGAAATGAAATGACTATAGCAATTCTTGTCAAAAGGACAAAATTTGTTATCTTAAAACATATTTTAAACACTGTTAGATGAATAAAGTTACTCAAAAAGTTTGAATTATTTAAAGAAAAAAAATTATATTTTGAATAAGAGAATAGCTGTATTAAATAAAAGAAAAATCCAAAATAATGGTTTAAAGTGCTATGTTCGTTACCATGATTTCGACTGAGGATCAGTTTGACCTGCCTAAACCCTTCAAGGTTCGACCTGAATTACTGTGAAATACATTTATTTTAATAAATATTTTACCCTTGTAGGCATCAGTGAAATTTATAGTGGATAACAAGCAAGCTTTTTCACTTATAGCAGGTTAAAAGTAACCCATCAGCTACCTTTACTCTTGAAGACTGCATTTTTTGTACTTTATATATAGTATAGCATATTAGAATTAAGCATTTGTTTGTAAAATGTTTGTTACAATCTGTTAGTTGGTATGTTTTTGTATCACCTTTTTCTGAACCTGTACTTGTTTAGTGGGATAAAGTTTTTACAAGTTATAAGGAAAGTTTGATAAGGCTGCAGACCTTCCAGAAGGATACGTGTCATGGATTTGTAAAATTTTGATAACTATAAAGTTTTTCAGTATTTTGAAATAATTAACTATACAGTATAATAAAAACTATTACTTTAATGAAAGAAAAATTATTTCCTAGACATTAGTAGTATTGGAAACAATTATCTAAATTTACAGAATAATTAGAAAAAAAGTCCTCTTTATTCGGGTTAATATTGTCATACTAGTTGAAATTCATTTATATAAAATATGATCATTATAATTAAAACTTTGAAAAAAAAAAAAAAAACTGAATTTGACTAGAGCTAAGATTTTATGCTAAATTCTGAGTTTTGGTTTTATCATTATATTTTGCAATTTTAAATAAAGTATTAGTTTATCTTAACAAGGAAATGGAAAGAATGTTTACAGAATTATATTTAGAAGGTTATTTCTATTATCAACTTATGTAGAGTTCTTTGGAATATGAAGGATTTATGTTATTGTATCTGATATTAAATGACTTTTTTTCACCTGTGAATGTATGTATAATGTTTTTATTATTTAAAACATATCTTGATTAAATAGAAACTTTAACAGGAGTCTTAAAATTTGACTGAGAGGCAAAAGTTAAAGATGAAATTTTTTACTTGGTTTAATGTACATTATTTTATTAATTATCTGTCATATACTTTTTCCATGTTAACCATTTCAGAGAAACTGTTTTCACCATTCAGTTGCCTTCCAATTTATAGTAACCATTAATTACCATTAACATAAGAATGCTTAATTTTATGAATTGAAGATTATACAGAATGTCATTTATAATTTATAGTTACAATTTTGTATACATCTTTCTTGGCATTTTGATATAAAGAATTGATATTTTTAGTATAAATATTAGTTTTGTTTTAATTGGGATTTTGAATATGTTTTGAAAATGGCTTCTAAAATTGATAAATGGCTCAAAGATTAAGTAAATAGGCTTTATAATTTGTTGATACAAATATTGAAATACTTGTATAAAAAAATTACAAAGCAGTGCTAAAATTGAGGTTATTGCAATTTAAAGAAAGTTATTTTTAATGCTAAATTTTAAAGGAATTAATGCCTAGCTGACAGTAAAAATAAAATGGCTATAAAGCCCCCAATGAATTCGTTTGAACTGAAGACAAATAAAAATAAGTATTAAGGAAGTGGAGTGTAATTCTAAAAGATAACCCACTTACTCAAATATTGGTTGAGCAAATACTAGGCATAAAAAAGTTAAAACAAATTTTAATTCACAAAGATACTTTAAACTTCAAGTTCATCTGCCTTTACCAGAGTATATTACAAATATAAAAACTAATTGTAAATGGTTGAAATTCTATGCAAAAACCTAGAGTCACTAAATAAAATGTTGTGGTTTTTTTTAATGAGAAATGGGTGTATTTAAGTGAAAAAAGAATAATTTTCTATTTCTAAACTTATGAAAATCACCATACATAATTTTTTCATCAATGCACAGAAAAGTTTCCAATGGGTCTTGATAATTGCAGAGTTTATTACATAGTAAGCTAAAATTAAAAAAAAAAAAAATCTCAAGTAAAACAAAAATAATTCATCTCAATATCAGAATATTGTAGAACCCATTTTTGAAGAAATTTCAGGCTTGTATTGGAAGGTTGTCTGTAAAATTAAGATTGGGAGTGACTAAGCATAACCCTGGTAATACCTGCCAGTTAAAAAAAAAAAAAGGTGGGAAATGTACAAAAATGCTGTTTACTTTTTAAACGTCAAAATACCTAGCACCCTTCTGTCTGCAAAAAATATTAGATGAATTTACCCATTTTATTTGTTTGATTTTAATCAAATTTTAAGCAGTACACCCTGGGCTTAATGACATAAATCTATTAAAGAAGATTAAGCTATTTTTATTTAAAAATAAAATCAACTTATATTTTTATATGTCAAACATAAAAAATCAAGAAATTAAAACAATATTTGATAAGCATTTACATATACCCTGAAGACTAGACAAACATGGGCATGCTGGGTTTTTGTCCAATAACTCTGGCTTTTGTGAACCCTTATAAACTATTGACTCAGTTTGTCCAACTTGATGTGTTCTGCTCATACTGTCTCATAATATGCTTAACCCATTTATACTAAATACATTTGTGTTGCCAAATGGAATAACATAAATTTAATGAAACAGTTGTAATATTTTACTCTAAAGCTGTGATAGCTTAGTCAGTCTTATAGTCAGAGAGTTGATTTTTGAGGCTCAAGCCTAACAAAAATCATTTTCTTATTGAGAGACTTAAAATAACTTTGTGACAATACACCTATTTTAGGTTTATTGTCACAAAGTCCTACAAGTTCAGATGCTGCCTTTGGAAGTGGCAGGCCGAACCTTAAGCTCTTTTGCTTGGTTCCTGCCTCCAAATTGCAAGGATCCACTTTGAGTAAGCAGTCGCTCTTTCATTCTAGTGTAGTTCTTCAAAAGGAAAGATGCAACCCGTCACCTTAAATTAAGTAGCCTGCAAGTCATGAACTTGGATCATTTAAGTTATATTAGTAACAATAACTACAACCAGTAAGTCATGTATCACTTTGAAACCACTTTTAAGGACAATTTTTATTTCTGATAAATTATAAAACTTTAAATTAAGATTAGCATATTTATTGTTTAAGATAAGATGTGAAAATTTTTAATTTTACTAACTCAAAAAGGCTTTAAATGTAAAAGATATGTTTTAAATTTTCAAGAACATTTAAAATGATTCAAAGAAAACTTTCTCAGTTTTGAAATGACCCCTACCTCTAGATCATACAGTTTCCTTATGACACTAGTGGAAATGTATTAATATGCAAATCATTGAACAATAGTTCGAAAAAACTTAGTTTCAAGAAAAAAAAATAAAGTTAATCTGTGAATTATTACAAAGAAACATTAAAATATTTCACAGATCCATTGGATAGTTTTTTGTACGATGTATATGGAATTTCTTAATTTTTTATTTATATAAAGGATTCAATGTTTATGTAAAAAAATAAATGAAAATAAAACTTGTCGGTTTGCTGAAGATTAGAATTTTAACTGGCAATAAAATAGAAAAATGTAATAAAATACTTTTGAATATAAAAATATAAAATACTTCTTACAACATTAAAAAAATTGGTCAAACACTTGCCTTATTTTAGGTAATTGAAACAATCCTAATTTTATTACTCAGAATGTGGCCATACCTGTTCAAGAATGTGACAGTCAAATCAATACTGCGTGTGCAAAACAACATCCATTGATTTTCTTCTTAGACAAATCCCATTCTACTGATGTACCAGAGCATTAGACAATCTCTATATTCCATAAGACTGCTATCAAGAACAGAGCATGATGTCTCAAAGAGTTAAAGAAACTAATACACATTTCTTAGAGTATCTAATACAGTTTTAGTTAGCATTTATGATATACTTTCTGTGATCTTGATGTGACCTGATGTTTCAACAGCTTCCATTTTATACTTTTGAATCAATGCATAAATTGTTGGTAGATACCATTTGTTTTCTAATATAAGCTGAGTGTTTTTTCTTTTTTTTCTTTTTCTTAAATTCAAAACCTGCATATTAACTGAAATAAAGAAATCAAAATTCTTAACATTCAAATATGTCACCAAATAAAACGGGTGATATAGTTTTGAATCAATTCTCTGTAAGTAAAATGTTAACAATTGGTTCTCAAACTTTTTAAACTGTTCTATCCAGTTTGAGAACCACAGAGATGGAGGATCGGCTGCATCTCGAGACAAATACAAGTACATTTATTAGCACATTTCAACAGTGACAAAAGAAGATAACCTAAATTTTAATTGTTAAGCGTGCTTACACTTTCTTTCAACAATTTTTGGCAGAATTTTCTGGATTACTGCTGCAGCAACCAGTTTGAGAATTGTAGTAACAATATTTTTACTTATTAGATGGCGACGACAATAATTTAAACCTAAATAATTCCATTTAAAGCTATCACTTTTTCATAAATTTAAGCAATATAAGTTAAAAACAAACTTTTAAAAGTGCTATTTTTTAAAATCAATTTTATTGTGTTCCTTCAGTTTATAGAGAAGTTTGTTTTTATAAAAATTAGCTGATCTGCTACAAATTTTTGTCTTTTTCCACTTTATTTTAGTTTGATTACATTGCAGGCAATAGTCACTATAAATGTATTTTTAAATATTTGTGTTTCTCTCGATTCAAAATTTATTTTTGTACTATTTTCTTTTATTTTCTGCTTAAAATAAGCATATTTTTGCTGATATCGGAATTTTTTGGTTGATAACAAGGACTTGCGTTCAGCTGATCCCTTCTTACGTTAGCTCTGTAAAAAGTTTTAAAAATTCTCAGCTTGTACACAGAAATGTATGGTATTTAAGTTATTTTTATTTTGTTTGGAGACTTGTATATGAGTGGCATAGCAATGACAGTATGTGTTCTCTTACAGATAGTGAGCGCTTCTTTGAGTGCCATTATCCCCCTTGCACCCGCATTGAACAAAAGCCTCAAGAGTTCAGCATTTGTTCCCTGTGCCATGTGACACGCTATTGTGGGTCCACTTGCCAAACTCGAGACTGGCCCTGGCACAAATCCATCTGTTCCCAGCGCCCCCGACCTGTGGTGAGGGAGCGCTACCCGGATCGATGACCCACACTCTGGGGCTCAGCGTCTATCCCGGTTATTTTAAAACTTTTTTCTATTTTTCAAATTTTTTAGATATATCAGCTTTATTTTCCAAAACAATTTTAGAATTAATGATTCTTAGTCATTTGAAAGGGAACATTTTTTTCAGTATTAATGAGAATTAAAAAGAAATTGCTCTGTCCTTATGTAACATGTTCCTGCATTCACCAAAGTTTTTGTGATGAATTTTATTCTTTTTTGGTGTTTTTAACACTTTTTCAATATTTATTGTATTTATCTGTAACTGCAGGTTCTGCAAAGTGTTCATTTTATATATCATTATCAGTATCATTTAATACCAGTAATTGGATCTTAACCTGCAATTAATTGCAACTTATACTAAGATATTTTTGAAAATATTGACATCAAATAACCATTTGTACATACTCAAGATTATAATAAAATGGTTTTAGACTACACATTGTTTCTTTGACTCTTTTTTTTTTGCCTCCCATTTCTCTAAAGTTGACAGTTGATTATTTTCATCTAGAAAATGTTTATAATAGGTAAACAGGATTTTCAGCTACTGAGAATTATCAGGGTATATGGCAATTCTTGAAATATAAGGGTGTTATCAGAACAATTGGAATTTTTATAAAAATTGGGGAATTTACTTTAAAAAAAAAAGTTTGAAAGGCAACTATTTCCACTAGTCAAAATTGGGGAAAAATAAAATTCACCAATTGGACATTTTGTGCATTCTTGTAAAAATTTTCTTATGCACTGTTAAATGAGAATATTTAGAAACTAAAAAAGGAATCTTCAGAAAATGTAGATATTAAAGAGCAAAGAAAAATTAACATGGATTAAAAAGCAATTGGAACAAAAGATGTCAATAGCAAAAGAAGCTAACAAAGAAACTAATGCTATTGTGAAGCCAGTCGAATCTAAATAGAATTGTACAATTTTTAACAAATATATTAGGCAGCCTTATTTAAATATAAACAAAATTTGATAAAGCTGAGCAAGAATTGTCATAGTTTTTTTTAATTATTTTAATGAAATTGATTAATCTTCTGTTAATCCTGCAGACTATTCAAAATATCCCAAAGACAGAAAAAATAAAAGTTTTTAAATCATTGGGATTTTTTTCATATTAAAATTTGTAACTTTATTTAAATATTAATTTACATCTAAAAATAGTTTATAAAAGAATTGAAAGATTGTGTATTACATAGTATGAATTCATCTGGGAAGAAATTGCAAAATATAGGGAATTTCTAAATGGCTTCCCTTCCATACACCTTGGTAAAACTTAGGGTGTTGCCTTTACATATATGTGTTATACTTGTATCACAGCTTTTAAATTGAGATTTGAATACAGGTTTCCTAGTAATTTTTTTTCTGAAAAATAACATTAAGTATTAGATGCTAAATATGTAGAATATTTTGTCTTTGTTTTAGAGACAAAATACTGAATAGTAGTGAATGTAAAATGTAAACAGCAACAAAATAACTCCTTTTGAGGTTTTTTGTGTCTTCACCCTTTATACTATAAACAACATATTCCCCAAACTTGAATTCAGATGCCTATGTGTAATCTGACATTATTTCACTTTTCCAAAAAGAAGATAGTTGAAACGAATTTCTTTGAAATTCCATTTTATTATGCCAAAACTGAAACGGCATTGCTGCACTTCGACATAACTAAACAGTTGCTAGTAAACTGGTAGAAAATTAAATTCCCAGAACAAGATATTCATTGTTTTCCCATGTGAATTATTTCAGCATCTCTGTTGTCTTTAAAATAAGAAGTTGGATAACGTAATTGCCATTTTAGGGTTCAAAGGTTTCACTGAATCATGTGGACCCCATGAGTACATGGAATAAAGGAGCAAAAAATGTAAGTAAATTTATTTATGAAGGAAAAGAAGGTATTTACTCTCTTGGATTGAAACACTTTTCTTTATAACGATTTAGAATTTAAACTAAGGAAATTTGGTTGTGTTTGGGGTACATGTTTAATAAACAGGGTCTGTGCTAAAGTGTACACCAAGTATTTAAAAGAAAAAAAAAATTATTGACATAATTTAGAGGATAGTTCTTCAGGGTTCCCATAGTCCTTAAAAGTCCTTAAGAACTCCTTAATTTTAGCTTTCATTTTTAAGGGCCTTTAAAACTACTTAATTTTTGTCAAAGGTCCTTAAAAACTCCTTAATTTTTAAAATGGAACTTGAACAATTTATCCGTTGTCACATGATTTCCTACCAATTTTTGCCGTACTCTCCAAACTTTCTGGTTTTGTAAGTTTAGAATTAAACCTTTCCCAAACCGGTCCTAATTAAGACGTTAGTACAGGTGATAAGTACTGGTCAAAGAATATATAAAATATTTGTTAATGTTCATAACATTCTTTTACATTTTCTAGCGAAAAATGCAGTATTAATAATAAAGAAAATCCTCAAATACATATGTTTTCAGTGTATTTCCATAGTAATTCAAAATTCCTTTCCTTGATATCCTTAAAATATTATGAAAATATTTTTAGTGTATTAGTACTTTTAGCTAGAAAACTTTGACAAATAATCTTTCGCATACTGAAAAGATTTATAAAGTCAGCTGCCCTTGTTAGTCAGGAAGGTAGTTAAAAATTGATTTCAAAATATCAACTGACACACAGAGGAAGTTAAATAAAAGCTATTATAAGGGTGCGCGTTATAGAGGAGTGAATATGGTTACGAAAGCAACATTCAGAAAGGATTATAAAGGAAAATAAAGACTTCATAAATACAGCATCTATTTGTTTGTAATGGGGGAATTTTTTTCTCTTCAGGTGAGCGGGTTCTTTGAGTGGCCGCTATCTGTGTATCGATAAGAGAGGCGCGCACTACTCGAGAGTCTGATAGAGAATAACCACGATCGAAGGTCGGTATACGTGAGGCCAGGTGACAGTAGAGTTTTCTGGCATTTAGAATATATAACCCGTCAAAACTTGACTGACAATTTCCCCACTACATGAATGAAGTTGAAACTGATTACAAATTCTATTCCTGGAAATTATTTATTTGTAAAATAGTATAGCTTTATATTTCTGTTTATTTGAGTCATTTAAATTACCTATAGATATTTTGGGGCTTTTTTCCCACACTTTGGTCAGAGAATTAAGATTTTTAGAATACTGAAATTATTTTAGAGTATCGATTATGTACAATGTCTTGATTTTGATTTATTCCCTTGAAATATTTTTTATAATTGACGCTTTTGTGAATACCAATTGTAGAAAAGATCTTATTCTTTCTTTAAATATATCTCCTGAATGAAAGCAGAAAATAGCTTCAATAATTTAAAATTTCGGTTTAATACCAGAGCAAGGTACGCCGCCAAATTGGCTATTAAACGCTAGGCATGCAAGCTAATTTTTTTCTCCTGAACTTGCCGTGTCTGCTTTCTGATTTATATTATTTTTAATCCGGCTCTCGTTGTACCACTGTATTTTTACGTATGAAATGCGACGAATTCTTAGTGGTTTTCAATTTTCTGACAAAATCTTTATGATTCTTATTGCTTTTTAATTTTTTGGCTAAATTTTCATGGTTCTTGTTGGTTTTAAATTTGACTAAATCTTTATGGTTCTGACTGGTTTTTAATTTTCTGAAATTAAAATTAAATTGTTTCTGTAAACAACGGCATTAATTTCTGTTCTGATGCTATTTCTTTTTGGTTTGTGGCCCTATTCTCCATAAATTTACTATGGCTGCATTTTTAAAAAAAAATAAATTGAAGCTCTTACGTATGTAAGCTGTTGACGATTGTACCAAAAATTCACATTGGTTAAAACCACAATCTGTCATTTCCGTTTGGATGAGCGCGCCAATAAAAGTCGCCAAAACTTCGAAGGGCTACCCTATTCCGAAGGAACAGTCCAATTTCAGATAACATTATTTACGAATTCATTGATATTTTGGGTTAACTATGAATACAGGTTTTTAACAAATTTCGATAATTCAGGTCTAAATATTGGTTTTATAACATTCATTTTTATTATTGCAGCATGTGTACGTTTAATATGGCCGTACACTATTTTTGTATTTGCTATTTTTGTATTTTGTATTGCGGAATTCTCATTAGTTATCAACTCAAACTCCAGACTCAGAGACTATGAGGCGGATTTTCATTACTTGACAATATTACTTACTCTCAAAAAAGCAAAAATATTTCAGCCAAGCAGCCATTTGTATATTTTGCTAACAACCGACAGTAAAAACATTAGATTTTGCAAAAATTAATACTAAAATAAAAGAGAAGAAAAAACAAAGAAAGCAATGACATGGGTCTACTTAAGAATTGGGTTCCCCTTGGCAAATTTGGTGAAAATATTGGCGATATTTACTAAAACACAAAGGCAATCCATTCAAACATTGTATTTCTTGCTTTTTCTGGCGACTTTAATGAATGCAGAGTGCTCCATCGTAATAGAATTATATACCCTTAATTAAAGAAAACGACTTGAAAACTGGACATTTATATTTATGGGCAATTAATCCATTAACAGTTTACAAACGCAACGGCTCCAAATTATTAAAAATCAGCCATAGTGAACCATTGACGGTTTGCTATATCTAATTTTTTAAGCATTGCGCACTTTTAATGTATAAGAAAAGAGTTACACAAGGAGAGTTGGATGCAAATATCATATAAATTATAATATAGATACAGATTGTTTGGATACGGTGAGATCAGAAGAAAATGTTAGGCGACCATACTTAAACCATTATCGCCAAGTTGGCGGGGGAACCCAATTCTTAAGTCAACCCCAATGACGTCGCTATAATTTGTTTTCAGGAAGAATCCAAAGCCTTAGTCGAGAGTACTTTGAACTTTCAATTTTAGAAATTTTTTTTTACTACACACGCACATACAAAAGATACAGATATACACACATAAGTCTTATACGTACATCCATAGTTTTGTATGCACAAGTAGCACAAATATATCGGTCAATGTCTTACAAATGTTGCACACTATTTTAAATGTCGGATATATCCAATTTTAAACAACTGCGGATATGGCCAATTTAATGTCAAATTCAAATTTGAACTTGTTTAAAAGAGTTGTTTGTATTGCTTATATAGTATTAAAAAATGAAATTTAATAATTTGGAATAATTTTTTTGTAAATTTTGTAGACAGTATTTTATAATAACATAAAAATATTTGGATAATATTGATCGATATCTATCGATATCCGTAAAAATATATATCATTTTCTGAATCCAATGATACCGTTTACTAAAATTATCGTTTTTCTATCCCACGATATTCATGAAAACACGAGTTGAATGTGAACGGAAATGAATCAATGCTGATTTTTGCCCTTTTTTTCCCACAGCAATGTATACAAAGCAATGGTGCAACTGGGTTGCCTGGGCCGAGCCCTCTAATCCAGAGATTTCTTACAGTGTGCAAAGAAATTGACAACGAGTTGAGCATAAAAACAACTAAAAGATGAAATAGGGGAATAGAATGGTGGATTCTCCACAACGAGTACTGCGACTCATTTTAGTTATTGCTATTCTCCTGAGACAGAGCAGAACTGGACTGCGGTAGATTTTTGTTCTGAGGTAAATTAACTGGTAATATAAATTTCAAACGTAAATTTTCTAAACAAATAGATAAAGTCTTACTGCGAGAAGTGAATGAATTAATTCACAGCGCAAAATGACCACGGGGTGAACATTGCTAAAATGTCAAAAAAATGATATTCAGGTATATCGGGGAAATATTGACCGACATTGCCAAATATCAGAAAAATAATATTCAAGGATATCATTTAGAGAGGAAAATCCATTTAACATAGGCTGATATTATTAGCCAATAGTTTGTGTTGCGTGGGGAGGCATACGTGCGGCCTAAAACGAATCACGAAGGCTGAAAATTATTTCATCTTATCTTGAAAAATATGTTATCAACCCCATTACTTCTTTGAAGGGAGCCGCAGTAGCTGAGTTGGCAAAGGCAACGATCTCGTATCTGAGAGGTTGCGGGTTCGGAACCCTAGCCGGACTAAGATCCGCCTTGTTCGTTAAAGGTGACTGGAGCAAGTAAAATATGTTCGTGGCTACAATGTCCTCCAAGTTCTCAATCAGTATCTCTGGGGGTGGCAGGCCCAGTCTATGGGTCTTCTGCTTGGTCCCTGCTTCTAAATTGCAAGGACCTACTTGAACGAAGTCGTTCTTTCACCTTCATGGTGCTCCTTAAAACGAAAGGCGCATCCCTTGGCTTTAATTTCTGCAGGCTCTTCGTGCTTAGTTTGTCAAGTGGCATGAGCATCAACAGCAACGTCTTTTAATTTACTCCCTAAATTTTTACCAGGTTTAAATTTGTCGGGCAAATACTGGAACCTATATAAAGGACTCTTCAGTATTCATCAGATGAATTGAAACTGAGGTAATTACATGAATAACTTGGAAATTAAAAAATAATTAAGAAAGGAATTAAGACATACCCTTATGTTTTTCTTTTACTAAGTTTACTTTGTAGGGCAACAAACTTCAAAAACAGAATTGCATACTCAACTACAGTTTTATGGTAGTAAATCAATTCTTGTAACTTTTAAGGCCAGCTTGTTCCAACCATCATCCGTATTTCCAGTCCTGCACTGAATGTTATGCTATATTTGTCAACCTCTTGTGACTAGTTCTCCTATTACGAGGAAATGTTTTGACTCTTTTCGTAGATGAAAACGATTTTTCAACACTTGCAATGGCAACTAATAATGAAAGTAATTTTAATAAGTTTAAAATATCATGTAAAGCATACATTGAAAATAGTTCGGGGAAGGTCCAGAATCCTTTCCAGAAAGTAAAATAAATAAATGTCAGAACACGAAAAGTTGAAAAAAAATTTAATTTTGGTTAGCAATTCACAATTTGATAAAACTAAAATAATTGCAGACGCATTTTACTTCTATTCTATTATATTCTCGATTAAAAAATGTATAATGTTCAAAAATATAAAGAAAGGTAAAAACTTTTATGGAGTATAAATTAATATCAACTGGGAGTCAATGGTTTGTTTTACGTCCGAGGGCTGATTAAATGTTACTGGAAATCTGTAATGTTACGGGGCGACGAAATACTATTTTGTACTTAGTCGGTTAATACCCCACAACCGGGGTCCTGTACACACATACTTACATACATATATACTGGGTGATCCAAAAGTCACGACAAACTTTAAAAATGAATAATTCGAAAAGTAATACAGATAAAAAGATGCGCTTTGCACCAAACGAATGGAAAAGAATCCGGGCTTTGTGTGGCAACGTAACAAAAAGTAATTCCGTTGGCGAACAACAGATGGCGCTGTCGGATTTCTGATGTAGGACCGGCATCAATAGCAGCACTAAAGATGCCATCCACCAAAATGTGTCTGCCAAACATCAAGAAATGCTACTATATGCTGTGAACAGTGTGGTGACTCGTCTCACAGCTGTAATTCTGAATGAGGGACAGCACATTGAACAGTTACTGTAGTACTAATTAACTGTAATTAAGTTGACTTGCAAGTTGTCAACATTTCTTCATTTGTAAATCATCTTTTGGTTATATGAAACACCATAACGCCATCTGTTCGTAGCTGACACAACTATTTTCTTTTTCGTTGTCACACAAAATCCGGTATCTCTTTTCATCCGTT
>CM063504.1:182516900-182541900 GCA_032207245.1 Pardosa pseudoannulata | reverse complement strand
GTATAAAAGGAACGTGTTTCTTTAAAATGCGCCATTTTTATATCAAATGGTAATTAATCTCTATCTGTTTGGATGGTATTCTGGATTGAAAAGAAATCGTATAAAAATTTAGGATTTATCAGATATTGATGAACTGAAAAATAGGGAAGTCAAAAATAAAATGCAGTTTATGATGCATTTTGTTATTTTTCTTTGCTATGTTATCCATCTTAATAAACATTAAATAAATATACGGTGTATACTTTTTTTTTACACTTTTTTGTTTGAACCATAGTCAAATATATTGAGAAATTATATAAACATGTTATTAATAAGCTTCTATCAAATGGACTACGTTGCGAATTTACTGGGAACCACATAAATTTCAGAGTAACTCTCGTATTAAAATACGAGGGTTACTCTGAAATTTTTGAGATACGAGCAGACGAGAATTTACAAAATAAAAATAACTTTCATTTTAAAATGCAAAATATTTTAACACAGTAGACGATTTTTGATTGGCTTACCTCAACTTGTTTAGCGTAGAATACATTTTAAACAGAAGAGAAAATGGAGTTGATGCGAGAACAGTTTTCGCTATGATTTTCTACGATTTCAAAGCAGGATTAAATCGAGAAGAATGCTTTCAACGGTTGCAATTGGCATTGGGTGACTAATCTCCAGCTCGTGCTACTGTATTCAGATGGTTTAAAGAATTGAGCAAAGGTCGCCATTTTCTTCAGGATCAAGAACACACAGGAAGGCCGCCGGCGGCAGTCATCCCGGATAATGTGTCTGCATACGAAAAATGTTAATGGATGATAATCGCTGTACCTATCAAATTATAGAGATGGATCTTAACATTGGATCCTCAGCCATACACAAAATTATTAATGAAGAATTACATATGAAAAAATTAGTTTGCCGTTGGGTCCTACATAATCTAACTGAGCACCAAAAAGGGGAGCGTGTCAGAATCAGTAAAGAAACTCTTAAATTGCTAAATGATGGTGACTACCGCATCATTTCTAAAATTGTAACAGATGATGAAACGTACATACCGTTTTTGGACGTTCCAACACGTCAAGAAAGCAAAGTATGGGTCTTTAAAGGCGATCCCACTCCTACAATGTGAAAAGACAACACGCTCTGAAAAAAGGGATGTATACCGTTTTCTTCAGAAGTACGGGATCGGTCAAAGCCATCCAGTTGGAAGGACAGAAGACAGTAACAGCAAACTGGTATACCACTAAATATCTTCCACACATTCTACAAGAAGTGAATGTTAGGGGACTAATGTTTCACCATGACAATGCATCTTCACATACAGCCGGATTAACAGTTGAGTTTTTTAAACAAAAACATATTAAAGTGATAGAACATCCGCCATATTCACCTGATCTAGTCATGTGTGACATTTTGGTTACTCTTTAATCTAAAAAAGAACTTATGTGGACGTTGTTTTCATTCAGAAGAAGAGATGGATGTGGCTATAATTGCATTTTTTCATCTATTCCAAGAAATGAATGTCTTGAGGCATTTAATCTGGGGAAAATTCGTCTATCAAAGTGCATTGATGCTTGAGGAGACTACTTTGAACACACTTAAAATTTTGTAAGTATAACTTTAAAGACCTAGTTGTATCTCAAAAATTTTAGTTTGACCCTCGTATTAACTGTACTGTAAGAAGCACTATTAATTGTATTCTGCATTTTTAAGCCAGTTAATAATTACTGATATAATTAAAACTAATTGATTACTATTTATTACACAGAATACAATAAAAAACAATCAATTACTTTTAATTGCATTGTATATTGTATAAAATAACATACTTGAAATTTTTAGTTTGGGATAGTTTACTCTGGTCTAAATGATAATTATTCTATATTTTATCGATTTTTAAAAGTCGATAAAATATAGAATAATTATCATTTTTGACATCTCAGCGTTAAAACTATCAGTTTTACAAACTTAAATTTTTTAACTCATGGTTAGAAAAAATTATTATCTTTACATACATATTTCATTCATTTTTGAAGCATAAAAAATATGTTTTTTAGAAATTTTTAAATAAGAGACAATAGAGTGTTGTTAACAAAATGATATCAAGGCTACAGCGCATGATAACTAAAAATATAATTAAAGACAAACTTATTGTTTTAAAACATACTACAATATCTCAAAATAAATTTGAACCTAAATTTGTATATATTTAAGATACATATATATTATTAAAAAATATTAAAAAAAAATGATTTTTTTTTCTTAAAAATTAAAAATTTATCATTAAAAAAAACTTATTTAACTAAACTAAACTAAAACGTTTGGAAAATACACAAAAAAAATTTAGGTTCAGTTGGATGAAAATTATATTGTCTACAACCTGTAAAAATCTAACGAAAAAATATTAAAAACTTTGTGAGATAACATGCGCGTTACATGACAAAAACACAATTTGAGAAAAATCAAATTAAAGTTTTGTTAGTTAAATTTGTTAACTGTAAATAGCTGACACGTTTTTTTTTTCGTAACTCAATATTGGAAATTTTTTAAGCGGATTGTTTTAAAATGTCCAGAACTGAATTCTTTTTCACATATAATTTTTTTTCTGAAAAATCTAACTTTTTTTTGTCGATTTAACAGTCGTATGACACCTAGAACAATAAATTAACACAATTAAAAGTCTCATATTTTATAAAGTTAAGTACAACAAGATTAAAAACAAACCCCTTAAGACACCGTTTAAAACATTCATGTCAAGAACAAATTTTTGAAGTCAAAAACCGAAACCTGATAAGTATAAAAATGTAATCCAATTATTATAAAACTCTTTTACATTATAGCCCCTATTGTTTTTACTTGCCCGGGCTACTGGGCAAGAAGAAGCCTAATCAGCTAACAGTAATATCGATTCAGTCGGGTCATTGAAAAAGAACATCACAAGTCTAATTAAAATTTTATTTTAGAGCTCCTAAAACGGACATCTTTACTAGTCAACGACAGACAACAGAGAGATACAAAAATCCCTCTGCTCGAACAGAGGTGCACCCACGAGCAAAGACAGAAAGAATTTTCCCAAGGGACAAGAAACTTACTCAGTGAATCAAGTATTAAGATCAGGAGAAAACGTAGAGCCATTTGCAAACTGGAAAACGTGTCGAATAGACAGACAATTGACATCTATGGGATAGAAAGTTTTGGGAAATAGACCGAAAGAACTTTAAGTCGAGGACGCTCCTTTGATGAAGACATTTAGAAGCTGCGAAAAAGATTTTAAGGAATTAGAATGGGAGAGAGGAGGTTTTTAAGGAAATATTAAAGTTAAATAATTTTGATATATTACATGTACATGTATCTATCTATCTATCTATCTAGCTATATATATATATATATATATATATATATATATATATATATATATATATATATATATATATATATATATATATATATATATATATATATATATATATATAATGAAACCTTACTTACCCAATTAAATATTGGCCTAAATCAAGTGAGCCCCCCCCCCTCCGTTCCCTGAATATCATGCTTTGATATTTAGCAATGTTGGTTAATATTTCTTCTCCATTTTTCCGTACGATCTAATTATTCAATAACTTCTTGCAGTAAGGCTTTCTTGTTCGTTTAAAACAAGTATTACCAGGCATTTCCCCTAAGAACAAAAATCTGTTGGAGTCCAGTTCTCCGAAGAATCGAATAATTACAATAATTCGCAGTACTCTTTGTGGAGAGAGGGCAGAATCAATTCACTTCCGTTCACATTCAGTTGCCCTAAATGTCATGAGATATCATTGCATGTCAGAAAATGATATTTTTTTTCGAATATCGATAGATATCGCTGAATAATGTTTATATGATGTATGGTTTTTTTGACGCTGCTAACAACATTAAGAAAAAAAAAAACTAAAAAAAAAAAGTGAGTTTCATAAAAATTGGCTAATTAATTAAATTTTATGTTTTAGAATAATATTTCTCTTATAAGCAATCCAAAACACTATATTAAAAGCTTTTTTTAAACAATTTCACATTTTAATTTTTTATTTTGCTGGTCAATATCGGCAGTAACCCAAAATGGGACGTCTGACATTCAGCGACATTCAAAGTATTGGTTTACGACATTAACCAATAAATTTATACTACTTGGGTGTTCGAAGTCAAGGGGAAATGGATAATTCATCGTATTAGTTATTTACTTCGTATATGGGAATAATTGTCATTTATACCTATGGAAACATGAAAACAAAACTGTGTTTTTTTTAAGAAATTATGCTTAGTGTAAAAGCAAATTACATACAATGGAACCAGCTTAAAAAATCCCTTTTTATTTTTATGTTCCCGATTTTTTCCATGTATTGATAGTTGTAAATCTCCTGCATAAGATGTTTTGCTCTTAAACATTTTTCCACTTTCAAGTTTTCTCCCCCAAAAAATTCTTTCAAGCTGAATTTTTGATCAAAAGGAAACGGGGTTCACCACTCCCTTGTAACAGGAGATCACAAATGGACGGTACATCGGGGACCACATCGGGGTGGAAATTGTCTATGGAATTGTGATACACACACACACACACACACACGCACACATATATATATATTTCCCATTTTTTTACCATGTTCTTTAACATTTAAGAAGAATGGTCCTAAGTGTAATGAGGCGATTCAAATATATAATAAAATATAAGAAAGTTTTGTTGCAAGAAATTAGTTGATGTAAATTGAATGGTAATTTCTCTCATGTCTAATCTCATGTAAATCTCATGGTAATTTAGAAGTCTGATAAAAGATCACAGAAGTCTGATAAAAGATAAGAAATGGTTTAGACCAGGGATGGACAAACTTTTTCGGCCGCTGGCCAAAAATCGAAAGAAAATAAGTTTGGCGGGCCAAGATAAATTTTTCTAAAATTTTAAAAACAATATACAAGTACCTAACGGTTTAAATACGTTAATGAGATGAATGAAATTACGATTTCATTTTTAAAAGTTCCTTATACTGAGGTTCGAAGTGACATGAACTGGTTTTAGGGAACGATGCTAGATGCTCATCTGTCAGTCTACTTCTGAAATTATTTTTTCTAAGGTTCAAAGTTGAAAATACTTGTTCACATATAAGAAGCAAATACACCGCTGGTCTTCTGGGTGTGAGATAATAAATTTGGGATATAATATTTAAGCAAAGTAGAAAAGGAGATGGATATATAATGTATATATATATATATATATATATATATATATATATATTTCTTTTAATTTGCCTCGGACCGGCAACTTAAAATTCTTTCCGCGGGCCGGATAAAACCTTCCGGCGGCCGGAGTTGTCCCGCGGACAGTAGTTTGCCCATCCCTGGTTTAGATTCTCCAGGGAGGTCTATGATTGCTAGACGGACATAAGAATTGT
Organism: Pardosa pseudoannulata; assembly: GCA_032207245.1. Lineage (NCBI taxonomy): Eukaryota > Metazoa > Arthropoda > Arachnida > Araneae > Lycosidae > Pardosa > Pardosa pseudoannulata. The sequence goes on along the minus strand of CM063504.1, from coordinate 182,536,498 downwards.
GTCTACAAGAGTGCCGCCATGGATAAAAGAAGGTTTGTTGAATATTTACAAGCGCCGGTTGGGAAAAGGATCGGGAAGCACACCGCATTCCGAATTGGCGGTTTTATGATCATGGGTGAAGCGTGATCTAAGCAGCAAATAAGGAAGCTCAAGTGTGACAATTTGAGTTTGCGTTCTGAAGGAGGGTCTTAATTAATTAAATGAGATCTACAGGAGAAAAAGTAAGCAGGTGGAGAGAGTAATAGAAGGAGAAGGACAGAAAGTTGATTATCTCATCCAAAAATTGAATGGTCCAGGGACCTGGTACAACTCCACCATCCGAGGAAGTCAGCGAAGAAAGCTGAGAGTTTCCTTTACATCTGCAAGCCTAGATGCCCAGCAAGAACGCCACTGCGCTCCTGAGACCCAGCATACGATAAAACTAGCGACATTTATCTTCTGTCTATGAATTAAGGCTCCATTTGCTAATAAGAGGTGAGCTGTTTTCTCATCCGTTGCGAGTATCAGACTTCTTTTGATTTTTATGGAATTATCAGGATTCTCTCTTCAGAAAGTAAAAAACTAAATGAGTAAATCATATTCCATGATTGATTTAGTGTGTTAAGTGATTTATTTCATAAATGAATTTGATAACGTTTATTATGAGTAGATTTTTAAGAATAAATAATGGGTAAATAAATTTTTGTTAATTTGTTAATCACTGAATCAGTTTTTTCATTGTGTCGGGGTCATTTGTCCTGTACCATAAAAACTGTCTGGAAAACGGCATGTTTCTCTGGCAAGATCAGAGAAGGGAATTATTCATGAAAACACTAGTTGGGACCCCACAGCTAGAAGACGCAGAGAATTATTCTCAAGGAACCGGCAGCTTATTCAGTGTTCTTAATATATGAAAAGGAACTCAGATCAGTGGAAAAAGTGAGCTCTTTGCCGGGAACAGCTGGAAAATGGGGCGACTGGACAGAAATGTTTCATTTATTTCAGAGTTAGCTTTGAAAAATGGGTTCAAAGAATGCAAGTCGCGAACACCCCTTTTGATTTTGAGATTTTGTGCATGGGAAAATAGATATGAAGGAATTGAGAAGTAGAAAATGATAATTTCAGAGAAATAGTTTGATTTTGATAAATTACATATATATATATATATATATATATATCTATATATATATGTATATATATGATACCTTCCACTAAACGACACTAGAGTCCTGTCATCATTTTCATAGTTTTATTCAAATCTCAAACCACACTACTCGACAATCATCTTCAATGGCGTGTCACATTGGCGCCCAACTTTTAACAAAGGCAGGCTTAGCTGCTTCGGGTAGCCACAGCTCTGTCCGCGGAATGTGCACACTGCTCTCTGCTCTAGATCACTGCAAGTGAGCCGTATTTATGTGGCTAACTCATCACGCCGCGTCACTCCCAGTAATGAATCCCTAATTAAAATCTTTTAAAATTAATCTACAATTTAAATCCTGACATATATATATATATATATATATATATATATATATATATATATATATATATATATATATATATATATATATATATATATATATATATATATATATATATATATAGAGAGAGAGAGAGAGAGAGAGAGAGAGATACATATTAACACACACGCATGTATGTATGTCTTTTATCGCGTATATATAAACTCGTGTTTACGTTAACAGGCCTGAGCAAGGAACCGTGAATTGACCATCAAACACGTCAGCCTTGAAGGCCAGCCTCGCGACAGAATGTGACGCCCAATGACGTAAAAACATGGAAATCACTTTGGACACGAAATGTGTTTTTCTTTTCAAGACGGACTCTCTCTCTCTCTCTCTCTTTTTTTGTTACGGATATTATTTAAACATTTTCAGAGGAAATAAAAAAAAGTAAGGTATTTCCGTTCTACATCCTCAAGTCTCACCTCCAAGCGAAATTATCAAGTTTTACGGGAAAAACGAGTTTTACGAGAGTGGCTCAAAAGCGTTGCATAATAATTATATTTCGGTGGAAATTGAACTTTTTAGGGACTGCTTACAAATTAACTGTTTTGAAAAATTTATCAAATATATGTATATTTAGTAGAACAGAAACCTTAAGTATATATACATTATGAACAACAGTTTAATAAAGTTTCAAGAAATAGTCGATTTTTAACAAAAAATGTAACATATTTTGACGTTTGTGCCATGCAGATTGTTGTTGTTAGTCATCCCCCTGGTGTAGAAGAGCCTACATTAGATCTATTAGACCAAGTGTAGTGACAATTTGAGACTGGTTCATGGCTAATATGCAGCCTTACTTGAACAAGGAACAATGCGCTGAAAACTAACGAAACCTCAAGAGGTGCCTTTTTCGTCTGGTGAGGGTGAAAGAACGACTTTGCTTAATATCGCCTCCTCATTTAGAAGCAGGGACCAAGTGGAAGACTACCAGAGGTATTGTTTGAGATCTCGGAGGACACTGAGACTACTAAACTATTTTATGTTTCCCAGCAGACGTTCTTGAGCATGGCGGATCTTTTCTCGGCTCGAGCCTCGATGACAGTAATGGGGTCAAAGGCAGATTTTGCCATTCTATCAAAAAATTCATTACCTAAAATTCCTGGATGGAGAAGGTCATTGTTTGAAAGTGTTACAGTCTATTGTTTCGCTACACGAAGGTTAATGAGATCGGGACTTATTGCTTATAGCCTATTCCGAACGACTACGAACATCTATGTAATCCGTAGGATTCGAACCCACGAACTCAGGTATCGAAGAGCATCGTTCGGTGGATGAGAAGGAATCCAGCATAAAAGTACGTAAAAATCTCCGACGGTACACTGGTAGATATTTTGGATCATTACCAAAAATGATCTTTTCTTTGTTTTCAGGATTGGGACTTGTCATGGAACTCGGAGCATCCCTTGTTCAGTCTCTGCTTCCGCCGGATCGTCTTGTCCGTCATCCCTTGCTCCGTCCTCTGGCTAACCACCGTCCTCAGCTGGGCGACCTCCCGGAGGCAGCAGAGCCACCACTGTGGGCCCTACCCATGGACCACGCTCGCCGTCTGCAAACAGGTGAGTTGGCACTGAATCCCCAAAGGAAAATAATGTAATAAAAACAAGGTGAAAGGACATCGTAAAATGCAAGGTTCATTAAGAACTTTAAAATAATAAACGCAAATGAAGTAAATAGTAAAATGCGTAACACAGTAAGCATAAAAGTAAAAACACACACAATACAAGAGTAAAAACCGATAGGTTTTAGAAAGTCAAAAATATAACGATACGGTAAGTCAGCAATCAAAATTTTGCAGCAATCCAAATCAAAATTTTTGATGTAGGAATGTACCATTATCGCCATTTCTCGTTTCGAATCCAACCCTCCAGAGCTATCGTTTGGAAACTTAGAAGTCGTTACGACCACGAACCTATTTTGCGTGCTCCAGTTTCATTAAAGAACACTGTGAACCATTTGCCGGATTGAACCTCGGACTCACAATTCTCCAGTTATGAGATCGATGACTTTGCTGATTAAGCTACTGCAGCTCACCGTTTTTTAGTACTTAATCTTAAGAAACAAAGAATCTTAATTCTTAGTTTCATTTCTATATTCTGAAAACTGCATGACCTACAGATTCCTGGCAACATAGAACCGAATTTGCTGAGAACTTGTAATTCGTGTGAAATTAGTGGCTTGTAGATAACGTGTCCATTTAAGACTTAACATAGAAGCTGCCACTGTCTCGAGGGAGTTGAACAACAAATATTGGGGACTAAACAGAAGACCCCGAGGTTTGGTTTGTCACCTCCAGAGGAATCGTTTGGAAACTTGGAAAACATTGTAACCACGAGCTTATTTTACATGATCCCTTCATAAATATGGCGGATATCTGGCCGACTCTAGCCTTGATCTCGCTATATTAAACCACCGTGTAACCAGAGTGTAATAAACAGTATTATAAATAGTGTCGTACAAAAGATATGTGACTGGAGTGAAAATTTTACAGTTGCAGCAATGCTTCTATAGAGTAATATCATTATTATTTTTTCGTCTAATGCCTTTCTTGATTCACATGTCCTTACTCCGATTACCTAATCGAAAGAAATTGTATTCTGCATTTAACGCACATGTAGGATAGGGTTGACGAACTGCTTTCGATGAGTATGCAAGCAGAATTACGGTTTATTATTTTCAAAGTGTGCAGTGTGTCACTTGTTATTTTTCTTTTAAAAATCACTTTTAAATCCGTCTAATCTACAGGAAAATATTTAATTTTTTAAACTATTTGGTTTTCTTGTTACATTGTGAAAATCACTGCTCTAATAATGGCTTTAACCCTTTGAGGACCGTCACGTAAATGCTCTACGAGTCGATGTTGGGAAAACCGTTGCCATTTAACGCCATCTAGTAATTAAATCTAGCATTTAAAAATTAAAGTAAAACGTTCAGATCTCTTTTTACGCATACGCGACGCTGGTCTCTCGATATCAACCGGAGATCATCGCGTGGAGGCGACGCTGGACTGATAAGAGTGAAATCTGCGTCGTGTATACGAGACGTTGGTCATGATGTGGTTAAATGATATTTATTTTAAAATTCACTTTTTGTATTAAATAGAAGCTTTTTATCTCGTCACACTTTCAAAATGTTCTGTTTAGAAAGTCGAATCATCTGAATCTACAAAGGAGACGATATCGGTCCTCTCATTCTCGAAAAATTCTTCTCTCATATCTCAAAACATCAGTTTTGTTGCATATCATCTTCATATTCAAATATAAAAAACCCAAAGCCTAAACTATGTCATAGTTTGCAATATAGTTTGGGTTCTCTCTCTTTATAACTGATCCCACCCACGTACTTTGCCATAAAAAGCCTGTGCCAGGGATTATACTGATTTATAGTTGAAGGGGCACTAGTCACCTTTCTGTTCTACTAAATGTCATAATGGAACTCGTGCTCGTACTTGATTTTAGATCCGCCTTGGATAGTGGATTCTCCGTCTTAGAGGTAAGGTTTTTTAAAATGTTGTTTTCACTGAATGTAAGTGAATAAAAATAATTAATATGTTCCTGGCGCTGCCACCTAATAGAACTCGTTCGACATTTTTGATCTAGACTCTTTGACCGAATACACTCGTTATACATCCGAAAATATGATGTTAAGCAATCTTTCGTCTGTTTACACTTGTTCTTATCTTTCTTCCTCAGCTGATGACTTTCTTTCTCGTCGTCCTCACTCTAGTCCAGGCTATGTACCTTCTGTACCAGGATGGGAACGTGGTAAAATCGAGGGACTTGCACTTGTCTCTGAGCCTCAAGCTCGTCACTTACGTAAGTATGCAGTTCTTTGTTGGCCATAGAAGTGTGTCTCACCTGCTCTGCTCTTTTTTTCTCCAAGGTTCGTAAATGAACCGACATTTTCATTTCGGTAAAGGAAGTTTGAATTCCGTTTGACTAGAAATTAGTCAATAACCCCCCCCCCAAAAAAAAAAGCAAAACTTACTTAATAGGTACTGTTGAAATGAGGTAAGAACGCATTCCTTGTCCAGTGGATGCACTTGCCGAGTGGTTTTTAGCAAATCGTTCATAATTATGCCATGTTCATAAACATGTCAGGTCTGATTCCGTGGGTTTTTATACTACACGTGAAAAAAAGGACTGACTTGATTTTTTAATATAAAAAATTAATTTATTCAAACATAAACAAGAAAAAAACTATTGAGGCAGTTTTGCCTCAATAAGAAAATTATCGTCCGAAAAATATTGTATATGTTCACTTATTAAGACCACAAAGAAGACAGTCTTATTTCTCTCTCTTCTGCACTCTAATTTCTAGGTCCACTCTGTCGTTTTCTTCCTACAAAGAAACTTCTGTCCGACCTTGTCACATTTCGACCTTCTTTTACTTACGTCAATACGACCGTTCACCAGTGAGTCAATCTCCCTTCCACCTGGCTGCAGGTGTGACGTCATCATGTCTCTGATCCTTTCCGAATAGGCTTTAGTTACACCGAATTTTGATATAACGTTTCCCGTAATAATCTTCTTTGTCAATGACACTCAAAAGTTTGAATATTAGTTGTGATTGTTAACAGGATATTAATGGCCATTACTTTATCCCATGTTTTAATTGGTAGGTGGGCTATTGCCTGGTCGGCGCACCTGTTTGTCACCAGGTTCCTTTTTTGTTGAGCGTTTTTTTTACAGGTATTAAATAATCAATTTTTGATTTGGGCATCTTAACCTTCGAAAGCTATTCAGGTTTTTGTCGACGATGTTGTCATTTTATTGTCTGCAAGACACTTTTTAAATATTTATTTCAAATCAAGTAAAGGCAAGTAATTCCTACGCTTCATTTAAAAAGTTATTTATTGCATAGTCAAGTTATTTTCAGCTTGAAACAATTATTTTTATAACAACACGTAAGACTGAGACATAAGAATAGCGTTCTAAGATTCACGTGAATAGTAATTAAGCTTTAACTATTGTGCGGTCTAACAGACTTCATCCCTAAGCATTTCCACCCTCTACATCATAAATGATCAGCGCCTTTCTCAATATTTTCCTGTCCTCCAATCAAGTTGCAAGCTAGTTAAAATTTAATTGAAATAAACAACTTGAGATCCGCAGTAGCTTAAAGTTAATGAAAAATGTAGACATTTAAATATCGACAAAATACTCAGTGATGAAACTCATTTATTTAACCATAAATTAAATTAGAGTTGGCTTTAAAAGATTAATACAGACACAAAAATCATTTTTATAACTTAAAAGCTTCTAAAGTTTGTTAGATAGGTATTATTAGAGACACAAGTCGTGTTATACGATGGGGCAATATTTTAAAATTTTTACTTTGAATAATTTTTTTAAAATTGTAACCAAAGACTTAGATTGAGAAAAAATATATTAATCCAGACTCTTTCTTGAATCTCGTATTTTAAATATTTAAGAAATCTGTATTGTAACTCATGAGTCAGAGAACTCTAACAATGAAACAAAATCATAGTTATAAAAAACCTATTTAATGAAAGTATGTACAAAGGTATTAAAAGTATCTGTACAAATTCAGCTTTTCTGACCACAAACGAAAGCTGTTGCTATCTCCTGAAAGCTCTCGAAGAAAATCGTTCCGGAACAGCCAACCGTTGTCCCCTTATCCCTACGGTCAACCAATTCAACCTCTCACCTCCAGTCTCCCTCGAAAAAAGCTCGACATCTCTCCTTTGTTTACATTCGTCTTTAAACGCGATTAGAGGGACGATTGGTACTTAAAGCCCGTCCATAGTTAATTCAACTGTGCCGCTTCAAAGTTGGGCTTTTATCCAGTCTCATTCCATCTAAATGGCCCAGTAATTGAAGCCATTTCGATTGGGTCTATTCTTCGAGAATTTAGCTCGAATTGCAATATTAGATGGGTGTAAAAACCAATGAACTTCCGCTGTATACAAATTTGTGCTGCAAGAAATATGGAAAACGCACCGCGTCGAATCGGCATTTCTACACTTCATCAGTAACTGTCCGTTACTCCTTTGTCGTATTTATTATCAAAATTTTGAGCCATTTTGTTTGTTGTTGTGTGTCAGTCCAATTGCAATGTGTTGACCATCTTTTATTCTTCTGCAGATTTTGGCTCTCTGCTTGCAGTTCCGTTTGCGCCGGGAAGGCCACCTCACTTCTCTGAAGCTGGCTCTCTTCTGGAACCTTCTGGCTGTATCAGAGTTGCTGGCGTCCCCCCTTTACGACCTCTTCATGGTAAGTCCACCTGTTAGGTTGGTGACTTTAAGGTAATCAATGCCAACACAACATATTGGGTCGAATGCTTGAGAATGGCACATGCATTTATTTTTTTGTGTTCAATAAAAGAGAAAAATCGGTTTTAAAATAGGTTAACTATAAATAAAAAAGGGCTAATGAACAACCAAATTTGCAGCAGCACCTATAAGAAAGTTATATCCCCTATATAATAATAGCCTAAATTATCTGTCTGTCTGTCCTCGAATTTATGAAGCGGTTGGACCTGGAATGGATAGAAGCATCCATATTGGATTCTTGATGAGTTAGGGTTAGCAAAATTCAAAGCGAGTAAAGTTTATCTTCTCCTAAACTATCGATCCTATTCTAAAATAAATTGGTATAAATATGCTTCATATCACAGCGAAAAATACTGTCGTCTTTAAAACGTTCGAAATCTACCCCTTCCCCCCTTTTCGAGCTTTTAATGCCATTATTTCAAGCCTTATTTTCCCCGGTTAAGAGCAGGCGATTAAATTTATCAATTTATCACATAATAAATAGGTAAAAATAACATTATTTTCTAGCATTATGACGTCATTCCTTTAACCATTTCATTTAATCATTTCTTATTTTAAATTATTTAAATATCGTCTGCATTATTTTCATACATTTTATCACTGAACTTAGATATTACGTAAATAATTTTCTTTTATATTTGGCTTAAATAATAGATTAGGTACATATGTGATAATTTTAAATTTAATCATCGATTATTTTTTTGTTGCAATGAAAATTTTATCACCGGTATTAACAACAAATTCTATCTACCTCCAGGGTGTAATGGAAATGATAGTTTCATTCCTTTACTTCCATTAATTACTGTTTAAAAAAAAAAGAACTTAACGATAATTTCGACGTAGCTAAGAAACCTTTATCTTTCTAAAGGAATTCAACGTGATTCTAAACTGCATTCACAGTATCGGGAGACTTTAAAGGAGTATGGAGATAACTTATTGAACGTGTGCAGATAAGTCTCAGCCAAAAAAACAACCATTTTTTTTTTCTGCCTCATAGAGTTCTTTACAATGTGAAAATTAAAAATTTTACTAATCCCGTCATATGACGGAGTGTATGCTAGTACGAGAATAAAAATTAAAGAGCGACACGTTTCTAAGAGAAAAAGCAGATCCCATATTAACGGAAGTTAGACACCAGTACTCTATGCGTTCACAAAAGTGACTTTTTTATTGTGAGATTGAAAAAGGATGTACGCGAAATTGAGATTTTTTAAAGTATGTCTTATTTTTAAGGAAAAAAGTTTGAACTTAAATTATTTTATTTTTATTTCTTCCTTTTTTTCATTTTTAAAAATTATTATTATTACAGAATACTCTCTCTGAGCAGACGGACGAGGTTAATTTTTCCTTAGGTATAATAGCCTTCAGCCTGGTAGCATCAGAAGCTTTTATTTCTCACTTCACCGACCCCCAGTACAGCCTTCTCTTTGCCGACTCAAAGTCTGTAAGTAAAAAGTCTTCATCTTTTTACTTTTTAGATAAACACTCGAAAATCTTTACGAATCATATCGTTAGAAACGAATTAAAACGGTCATCAAATGTAATGAAAATATTGTTTGTAAACACTTAAAAAAGAAAATAAAATTAATAAGAAATAAAAACAAAAAAGATATGATTGAGGCTGGTGGACTTTTAACAATTTGATAAGGTAGAGTTCCAATTTCGTGAACATCATTCTGAAACCTCCACGTTCAGAGATATTTTTTTTCTCAGACAGTCCACGTTCAGCCAAATACGATAAAGAAGTCCAATTAAAATTTCCGTATTGTATCCCAGGGGTACAGTGGTCCTTGAATGAATTAATGAATTTTATAGTTGAAAAGATATCGCATTAATTATGGTAAATACAATGCTATTAGATTGATTGATTGAATGATTTTTTTTTTTATATCAGATATTTTTATGGTATTTTTCACTGACCCTCTTGATGCTTTTTCATTAGCCTCAGAAGTCCTCTTCATGACCAACATCTGATACGGTAACTCCGTTTGGAACCAGGGTTAGAGTGAATGTCATCATATGAATATGTATAAAGTGTAGCATATACTTAAGTTAGTAAAATAAACAGCATTACGATTTATTTATATTGTAGCATCATTATACATGTACTTTTTTTAGCTTTTTATTATGTCACCCTGTGCTATGTGTAGCCTCATTCCAGTAGCATCATTCAATACCATTTGTACAGTAAAATAAACTTCATCACCTCTTTGGAGACTTATGTAACCCTGTGCTATGTAGCATATCCAGAGAGTAGCAGCATTCAATACTGTACATGTAAAATAAACATTCATATCTTTGGAGACTTATGTCTAGTGGTATGTGTAGCATATTCCAGAAGAGTAGCATCATTCAATACTATTTGTTCGAGTAAAATAAACATTCTTCTCCGCTTTGGAGACTTCTGACTCCCCCTGTGCTATGTAGCATATTCCAGAAGAGTAGCATCATTCAATACTATTTGTTCGAGTAAAATAAACATTCTTCTCCGCTTTGGAGACTTCTGACTCCCCCTGTGCAGTTCCAACAAGAAATTAAAATTTATGTTTTAGCATCATGTAAACCGCGTTAGGGTTGTTTACCACAAAAAAAAAAAAAAAAAAAAAAAAGAACAAAGTTTAGAATATTTTGAAACAGTTCGTAATGACTTATATAAAAAATAGCTCTAAACGCTTTGGAACTCAAAATTATTTTTCTTAAAATGAAAAAAAATTCTCCTATTATTTTTCCACATTCGTTTTGAGAATTAAAACGAAACAAAGGATAGGAAAGATTTTTTTCGACGTTTGAAAATTTCCACCGTCTGTCATACAGAATGGAATACTGACGGGATTCTTCTTTTCCAACAGGACGAGTACTTGATTGAACATCAAGCTCCACTATCCCGTCTGCTCTTCTCCTGGCTCAGCAGGTAAGCGGTTTAGAAAGTTTCTCGCTTTTCCCAAGGGATTTCTGATTTTAAATATCGGTCTTAAGTGTGGATCCCATGTGCATAACTAAGGGATTATAGATCTGGGGAAGGATGTTTCGGAATTATGGTTTCGGAATCCCTTGAAACCGAACTGAACATCGGATTTGTGTGTTTCTTTTACTGGATTTGTAAAAGGCACTCATGTATTGACCATTCTTTACAAGTGAAATCTTCCGGAGAGACAAATATAGAGGGACGCTCATGAATGCCACTGGAGGACGGATTAAACTTTAAGAGGTTTAGGCATCGACAGCAACGCCATTGACTCATAGGCACGTAATGTATAGAGCATTCTGTATAACCTGATGCTCTATACATTATGTGCCTGGCTAAGGGACTATATAACCTGAAAGGAATATTGCAAGGTCGATATTTCCTAACAATGTTGACGGATGTCTTTGAGAACAAAATCCTGATTTTTCGCTCATATATGTACATAAGTCTAATTAAACACACATACACACGAATGTAAATATGTAAAAATTTCGACGACTTTTCATCACAAAATTTAATCCAGAATGAACTATGAAGAGGCAAAGACGATATGCGTAGCATTACCAAAAATGCCATTTTTATTCAAAATATAGGCTGCTCACAAGTTCATTATGCATACAATAAAATATAAGAGAAAAAGGGCGAGATTCTCATGGTAGTCCAATTTATAGACCTAAACTGTGATGATGTGGCACAATCATCTCTCAATGGAGTCGATAAGCTTAGACGTACAGTTGACTTCTACAGCTAAATGTGACACATTTAAGTATGTAATATAGTGTTTCACTAGTTTTTTTTGCGTTTCCAGGCTGATGTGGTACGGCTACAAGAACATCCTGTGCGTGGATGACCTGGACGCGCTGCCACCCGATGTTCGGACGAGTCACGTGTGCGATGCATTCCTCAAAAGCTGGTCTAAGGAGAAAGCCAAGGCAAGGTACTCTACCATCTCTCTCATATCATTTCTTTTATATATACAGGGTAACCCAAAAGATCGTTTACAAGGTAATATGTTGGTTTGACAAGATTTGCACAAAACATGTATTCGAAAATGCGAACTGCTACCACTAGGGTGAAATGTCCGCAGAAAGACATTTTAAGAAAGGACTTTTCAGGAGAAGGATACATCAGTTTGAAACCTCAGAACTGGTTGATATTCGCTGCAGGGTATTTGGGGTGTGCAGGTACCTTGTTTTCCATCCACTGTATTTGAAACATTTTCGTTACACAATTTTCCTGATGCAAATGAAAAAATAATGTCTTTAATATGTGTAAAAATAATAGGAGGTACCTTCATGAATGTAACATGTGTTTGAAATGCAATAAAGAGCAATTTCTTTTTCAGTGCCTCCTGTAAGCGCAGGTGGTGGCAGCGAGGCCCCTCTCTATGCGTGGCTCTGGCGCGCGTCATCTGGCCCTGGATGTTGGTGTCGGCCTGTCTCGAGCTCTCCTTCGACTTCATCACTCTCACGCCCCCTATCATCCTCAAGTGAGTACGAACCTTTCATATAAAGGACACACATAATATTACGGTGGCTGTTATAATAGGGAAAATTTTTCTTTACTTTGAAGAAGTTTCGTCCTTGGACTGAAACTATTTTCTCTATAGTGGTATATAGATGGTGTTCACACACTTTTGCAACGATTTTGCAACTGGAAATATGTGCCAAGATAATAGCTTGCGAAGAAAAATATCTATTTCAGGAATTAAAATTTTATTCAAAAATCATATTCTACCGTTGTCATTTTATTTTCATTACGAAATTTCAATCCGACAGCAGTTCGCCAGCTTTACAAGATTTACCTATTCTCTCCTGGAATTACGAGCTCTACAAGGCAACGGGGCAACTAGATTCTATGGGCCGAGCTCTCTAATCCAGAGATTTCTAACAGTAAGCATAATAAAAATGACAACGAGCGGAAAATAAACAGCTAAAAGAGGTTTGGTATGGTTTGGAGTGATACGGTTTACTTTTTGCAACACGAGGGCTAATGAGACCGGTATCTACAGCTTAAAGCCGATTCCGAACGGCTACGAACATTGATGCCATAGTGGGATTCGAACCCACGAACTCCGGTACCAAAGGCCAGCACCCTAACCAATCGGCCATCGTTCGGCCAGCTAAAAGAGGAAATAGAGAGATAGTAGATTCGTGAGTTCATGACGCAAAAAACATAGAGAGTAGAAATTTTAAGGATAGAAAACACAAAATATTTATGCGGCCTGGGACATCCGTACTCGGTGACGACGAGATGTGTAATGGTTGTTTTTGTGATTCCGAGCGATTCAATTAGCCACAGGAAAACCAATCAAATTACGAGGATTCAACCAATGAAATTTCTCTTATTAAGGATGGAAAACGAATACAAAAGCTTGATGTATGGCAGGATTTTTATAAATTTTAAGATTTTTTCTTACATTTTTTCATTTTTTTTAAATAACAAAATACAAAAAAAAAAAAAAAAAGGAACACATGAATTCAAGCAAAGAAGTCAGAACTGATGCGATATCTTCGCTCTTCCGGCAGCCATGTTTTTTTCTTGGCGATCTTGGCAAAAAACCCCATTTATGAAAGTCGCCAACAAAAATGGAGGCAGAAAATGGCGTTCTCTGAAAGATCACCAAGAAAAAAAACATGAAAGACACCACATGGCTTTTAAGAAACCATGTATAAAAATGGCAGCAGAAATAGCATTTTCTGAAAGATTAAAATATTAAAATTTTTATTTTTGAGGGGGAACCCCCTCTTCAACTCCCCCATATTGTTGGAACAAATATAAAAAACATACACACATTTTAAGAAACATTAAAAAAAAGAAATTAATTACCAAATATATTAATTTTTTTTATTTTTGAGGGGAGGAACCCCCTCTCAACCTTCCCCATAATGTTACAACAATTATAAAAAAATATACACACATTTTAAAACGCACAAGAAATTATGAAGCATTGAAAAATTATGGCTTCTAACCCATAATGCACAAAATACCTAATGATTTTTAAAAAAAATGGTACAACCTGACCACGCATTCACTCCAACCAGACCAGCAAGTAGAGTAACGCGAAATAACTCTCTAGAGGACAAATAATTCCAAGAAGACTCCAGTTGGTCAAGCGCCATTTTAAGAAACATTAAAAAAATAAATTAATTGAAGGAAAATAAGAGAAAAAATTAAAAGAAATTAATTAATTCGCATTACTGACCAGCACGTAGAGTAACGCGAAAGAACTCTCTAGAGGAGAAATAATTCCAAAAAGGCACCAGTTGGTCACGTGCACCAATGGGGATTAAAGAACGAACCAGGTTGCCACTACAAAGGTCCAATGTCAGGGAAGTAAAAGATAAACAGTCATCTCCCAGCAAAACGCCCGAAAAAGTCGCCATATTTGGCGACAAAAGCCGGAGCGTAGGTATCGAATCTGTACCAAGAAGTCATTGACGATCCATGCAAAGACTGTAGGAAACTTAGTAAAACGCCATTAGGGGCCGGTGAAGTGGTCATGGATAAGACACGAGAAGAACGCCAGCATACATTCTTTAGAGGATTTTAACCATGGCCATGTTAGATTTAATTTCCTTAAGTTTGGTGATGACTCTTCAACGTCCTTGATTCACAAGAGTTATTTGATTTTGTTAAATAGATTTGCAATATCGCCTAATTGAAGAATTTGGGATAAAGTTAGTTTGAGAATAATTAGGGACCTATGGGGTTGCTATAGGAGTGGGCTGAGAGGGGTTCGTAACTAATGCTGAGGACATGTTGTATATTTCATCTATAATTCACCTTAATCGTAGCTCCTGAGAAGGTGTGTCTCCAAAGTAAGACATTGCGACTAGAGGTCTATTGTACTTAAAATATATACCTTATATTCATTCCCATGGTATGAGTACCCAAGGTATGAATGATATCGTATATTCATATCCATTTATAATACCTTATATTATAAGAAAAAATATTCTGTACCTTAAAAGACAACTTAAAAAAATCTTTGTTTTTCAATTCTGGTAATCTTTTGAATCTCAGTGCATAGTACATTTCTGCTTAGCTCAACTAATTTTATGTAATTACTTTCCTAACTTAGTTTCGGTTGTTAGTGTCCCCTTCATAGTAGACTCTTAACGCCACTTATTAGTTGACTCTTTTGTGCCCTTGAGGCACTATATAAGCAGTTGCGCAAAGTTTGTGTGGTAGAGTGCCTAAAAAGGATTGCTTCAATAAAACCTATATTTTTATTTTTAAATTTGGCTGTTTTGTTTGATGGCCAAATGAATGTTTTGTATGGTGTAACTCTAGGTTTGTAGTTTGTAAAAACACATACATGTGTTTGTGTGTGTAACCAATTAATATATTCTTCACGAATTACATGGGAAAAATGGCCTCTATTTTTAATTGCTAGAGCTGGCTTCCCAATATAACGCAGATTCAAGCATCGTATCGAAAGTAAGTTCTCACTCCAAACTCAAAATCAAGCAAAATACTTCGTTTTCTGTGTAAATGAGGGAGAACTCAAGGTCTCATCTTACACAGACTACAAATAAACGTACATTCGTGAGATCTGTGAAAACTTCGGACCGAGGAGAAAATTACTTGGATGACTTCTCACGAGTTTTTGATGAGCATTTATTTTAAGGCATGTTGAAACTTTATTGGTGAAATTGCAAGCAACGGCATTCAAATTGTAAAGATCTTCCTTTTTGCTTGGGGAAAATGGGCAGATGGGTTAAAGGAGAGAAAGAAATGGCTGTAGATAGGAAGTTTTAATTCAATCTACCGTTTTGGGAAGTGCTGAAGAAATGTCAATATCAGTGATACCAATCCTTGACTTAACTTGGGTTAAATGCAATGAAATTTTATTTGTATAGTTCAAGATTTATAACTTTATTCAATTAAATATCTCATCTTCATTGTATTAAAATTATAATAACGCTTTAGATTTTTAATTTTAACACTGAAATTAAACAATAAATTATAGCTAGATTTATATATATATATATATATATATATATATATATATATATATATTCCAAGATAAATTTGGAAATATAAATGCAAAATCTTTTTAAGGAGTGTGAATGACAATCTCTGTACAAGAATCGAACGATGACTTTATCATCAAGATGTTCAAGGAATTCAATTCCAAATTCTGCGAAAAAGTCTCGTGCTTAGTCAAATGACTCTTGAGAGATAAGATGAAGGCACTTGAAGTGGTTGTTGTGCTGAGGAGAAGTTTCTCGATACATTTCTTCCAATTTTTGGGGCTCTTTTATCTGTCCCGTACCTGCTTCATCTAACGATTCCGTTGCATCTCTCGTTTTTGGAGCGGTACTTAGAAAGTGTCATCCTTTTTAAAACGTTAGACTACCACATGAGAACCAAGACCGAACTTGGTTGGGTATTGGCCCTTTTGCACTTCTCCATATTAACCTATTAGGACAGGGGTGGGAGATTTTGTTTATTTAAACGAAGATTATCAATCATCTTCTAAATTTGAGGACCGTCGCTAAAGTTAGACTTTTTTTTTAAAAGTTCTTGCATTTAATTTGTGTTATGGTAGAATTTTGTAATCCATTTTTAACTACTTTCCAGACTAATTAAAGATCTAAAATTTTACACGTTGGTTCTTTTCTGATGCCACAACAATATTCAATCATTAAAAAAAAAAGATTGGAGGAAAAAATTAGTGTGGTAATTGCAATAAACTGTTCAGAGAACTTGAAATCCCATTTAAGGAGATTTTAAACTAGTATCGCCATCTATTCGCAAGCGGCATAATTAAAAACTGAAACTAAAATTCAAAAGTGGTTTAGACAAAGTTAATAATAATGACCACTGGTTCAGAAAAGAACGTACTCATTTTTTTGCTCTTGTAAATTTTATAGTTCTTGTTACATTTTAAAGAGTGTGTTAACATTTTTTTAGTACATTTGTGGTGTGTTTTTCAATAGGAGCTTTGCTAGTTGATTTAAACGTTTCAGTCTATTTTTTTTAAATGTGCAATCTAAACTTTATAAGAAAATATTCAAAATTACAAATGTCTGATAATCGATTTAATATAAGTTTAAAATAATTATGGATTAAAATTGATTACAAAATTTGGGATTAAAAAGTCGAAAAGCTGATCGATGACCTGGATATTCTTAGCCGTTCGGAATCGGCTTTAACCCCTTCCGGTAAAATGACTAGTCTAGCTCGTCATTAGTTTTTCATTCCATACCGCACAATGACGAGCTACACTCGTCATGCGATTAAAGTTACTGTTAAATATGATAATTAATTTAGTTTAAAATTTCTAGTGTACTGAATTTGGCAACACTTTTATCACTTGTGAAAATCCCAAGTCACTATTGCATATTGTTTACTTGGTACAAGTCATTGCCAAATTAATGAGTCAGAATAAAAGAAAATCTACTAAGAAATGCCGTGTGTGTTACAAGAATCAAATTAAAAGTGAGACTACTTGGCGGTGTAAACAATTAAGAATTCCTTTGCACTTTGTTTTGAAAAGTACCACTAGCTTGAAGACTATTATCTGTATACCTTATTAATGTTTTGCTTTGATATTTTCTTAATTTTACTGTTTCTGATATTACTTAACACTATGTAAAAAGTGGATTTTAATTAAGAATATGTAAGAATTGTAAAATGAAACAAGTTTTTTAAATAAAAATTAAATGGTTATTTCATGCACAGTTTTTCATTATTAAATCATACCGGAAGGGGTTAAGCAGTAGGTCCTGGTTTCATTAGCCCTCCTATAGCAAAGCAATAGACCTTAGTGTTTCAAACCTAACCTAAACCTAAACCTAGAAAGTAAAAAATAAAATAAACTTAAAAAAACTTTTTTTAAAAAAATTTAAGAAATTCCCTGAAAAGTAAATATAAATAAATAAATAAATAAAATAAAAGAAAGAGTGAAAGTGAAATTGAGTGAAAAGCTCCTATATGTAAAACGTAAAGATCTGATATAGAGAAATTGTGTGAGGAACGTCTATAGGTTTAGGGTCAGTTGTCATGATGGGTTATACGACTAAAAATAAATGTGCCGGGCGTTCAACATATCAAATTAAATATCAAATTAGTGTTTTAATATAAATATTTTCTTTTACAATTATATTTATTTTGAAAATATGCTACTGTGACACTGATTCCATTTAAGGCAAAAGTAATGTCTAAATCAGGGGTCGGCAACCTGTTTGTCCTTAAGGGTTCAATACTAAATTTGAAAATCACCGAGGGCGCATATTTTACAGATAATCAACAGGTATAAATAGGCATTAAAAAAAAACAGATTTTTTATAACTTTTTTTGTTGGTGTCATACCTAATGATACATATAATTCACTATGAAATTTGAGTGTCTTGCAACGTGTTTATAGCTGAAACTATTTCTTTTTTATTTTTAAATTCTTCAAAAAGTGAATCAGCAGCTTCTAACATGGCTTCTTTCACTAATTCTCCATCTGTAAATGATTTTTTATTCTTAGCTAGCAAATGCGATATTTTATATGACGCGATCGTTGCTGCTTTATGTTGTTGCAGTGGTTTAGTAAAAAAACTTTGCTGGTTAGTTATTGAACATTTTAAAGAAATAATTTTTTTTCTTCTAATTTCAGAGTTCTTTGGATAGTCACTATCAAAATTGGTATGAACGGTCTTAAAATGTCGTTCAATATTACTTTTCTTGGGAATCGCAACACTATTATTACACAGCACACTTCCCTTTGTAATCAACGAAACAATATAGATGTTCCCATTCATCGTTAAAATAATATGTTCTTTTTCTTTTACATTTATCCATGAAGGGTTTTGAAAGAAAAGAATTATTTCGGATTACTTGGTAGTTTTTAAATGCACGGTCTACGCGTGGTCTATTCGAAATACGATCACACACTAACAAAAAATACGTGCGTGTTATTAGATAAGCTCAAGGTTATCAAACTGCTAATCTATGCACAATCCTAAACTCAACTGACTACTTGCTGTATATCGCCGTTTGACAAGAGTAAGTAAATCGCTCTGGCTATCATACATTTACATTAATCCAGCGAGGGCGCATTAAAAATCGATCGCGGGCGCCGCGTTGCCTACCCCTGGTCTAAATGTTCAGAAATATTTGCCAATTAATGTATTAAAAAATCGAAAAATTTGAAAACTTACTCTTTAAGGATCCTTTAAGGTACCTTTTAAATTACCCTTTAAGGGTACACAGTAATAAAAAGTGTTATTGTAATGTCTTTGTGGTCAAAAAACAAAGCAAAAATTTAACAATGTGTAACATTTCTGCAAATTCTGGAATATCGAGATTTCGAGCAACAAATAGGCATAAATGAGAGTTCTCTGCGCTAAGTAAGCAGTAGCTTTCCTGTTACAAGTCTCAATAGAATCTGCTCTATATTGCAGCTTTACCTGTACTGACTCCGTCTGAGTCGGTGTTATAGATTTTGAGGTGGGCGTATTACATTCTGGAAAATACTTGCTCTACAACTATACCGTAGTTTATATGGAATATAGTGGTTTTGTCTCCAAATGAGGGATAACTAATTAAGAATGTTGTTTTCTGTGCCCCCGCTCCCCCCAAAAAAAACTATGAAAGAGAACTCTTTCGAGCTTGTCAAATAAAAAATTTGTAACATTATTATTGTAATGTACTTACAACCTTAACACCAGTGTTCGTTTACAAAGGGGAAACACAGTAAAAATATGATACCTTAAATTGAGATTAAGACATTTATTTTGTACACTATTTACAAATTTATATAATTGATTATCATATAACATAACCAGCAACTCTTTAGTTATGCGTTATTCCTTAATCACAATGTTAAACTACT